>CM032661.1:4337031-4365997 GCA_019095985.1 Streblospio benedicti | reverse complement strand
GTGCATTCTGAAAATTTCTTTCATTCAAACAATGTATTAAAACGTGTAGATCAATTTAAATACGACAACTTAAACAGCCAGCTAGTAACCATCAAAACACATGAAGCAGCAAAATGTAAACCGAATGATTTTCATCAGACGTAACTCGCACGGTGCATGTAAGAAGCCTCCTATCTCTGCCATGTTAACTGTGACGTCTGCCGTTGGAAATCCACGGTACGTCTGGCGAAAATCATTCAATTATGCAATATCACAGGACCTTGTGTTTTAGCTAACAAGACATCGTGATATTTTTATAGATGTGATATATAATTAAGGTGAAAAATATTAGTATTATTTTCCTTACGCTTCCAATGGAGGAGACTTCATTTATTGATCCTGGAATTTACAGATCAATTATATTTTTGACTGAGCATTATCTTCAAAGGGTTTTTTAATATTTTTTTTTTTCGATTTTAGATTTGTAAGAAAGACTTTGATAACAATGGTCGGGAGACATATAATTGAAAATGTCTGCTTTTGAAAGTAATTAAATGCTTCTGTTTGTAAAAATACGGGATGTTGCAGTGACGAAGTTTGTTGTTCTCATAATATTGAAAGAAAATGTATTTATGTGGCTGTGACTGATAAGCTTTGAAACAAGAAATCAGGAAAGTTCAGGGGATTGTAAATTAGAAATTTTGTGGCCATGGACCATAATCGAGGCAATATGATATACATTGAGTGCAAATACTAGTGATAATAGTGCATCCCAAACCTCTATGAAATTTTGTGCACCCTAATGGAGATAAATTGGTTCATCTTTATTCACAACACTAGATATTTTTGATACATTTACAGTTTCGCCAAACAACTGTTGGCATCCTAAATGGAATGTCAAAGGTCAAATATTCTGATTGAACGAGGAATAAAAGTTGGTGCCCCCCCTCGTCTCTGTTCATAACCTGCTTGCAGGTTCGGATGTGTACAGACTCTTTGATGGTCCTGGTTTTCCATTCATCCTATTTCTGGTTTCCCAGTCTGTCTGATGGTTATACTGGTTCACATGGTCTGTGATAGCAATTTCATTTTAGACTCTTTTTCTTTGTGGATTTGGTGTATGCTACTTCTTGTTAATCCTTCTGATGTTCCTTCAAACCAAACTTTCTGCCGTTTTTCCCCAACAACCGAAACTGTGTATCAAAAATATCTATGAATAAAGAAAGATGAACCAATATATTTCATACCAACACAATGAACACATTCAAGATTATACTGATGGAGATAAGTCGTGTTGAAAAATCTCTATGTGAAATAATTTTTATTCATCCATTTGATTACCCATATGTAACTATAGCAATCACCAATTACCTAATAAAATAACACTAATTGCATTAGACAGCTTTTTTCAACAAAAATTATAAAAGCAATGTAACTTTTGAACACGTATATACACAAAATAAAAAGTCCCCATCCTGTATTCTGAGATGATTCTGCCGTCACATTCATATATCACCCATGTTTTGAAAAAAACACACAAACATAAACATGTAAACTTTTAACAAATCCAATAGTGTCACAATTATGATCATCAAAGCTACGTTTTAAAAATCTGTACAAGCGTAGAAATATTTCTTCAAGATTGTTGATTAGCTGTAGTTGTACGGTATATGACCATTCAAGCGCCAATGTGTCAAGGAATGGTCAAAATGTGTTCAATTATTAAATTTTGTCCAGATTATGAAGAAAGAAGAAGGTTTAACAACATGTTTACATTCACATGAGCAAAAATAGGTGTCCAAAAATAAGGGGCATAACTGCGAAACCAGACTTTCCTGTTCCCGCGTGAGAGGGGCACTTAACAGCATTTGCAAAAAGGGGTGAATGGGCAGTTCCATGGGGGTTAGCGCTTGGATGGACGTATATGGTGTTGCTATTACATCCGAGAAAGAAGCCTAAATTAAGCTCAATTTTACCAAAATGGGTGTCTAATATATAATATAAAAAAGTGTAATTTTAATTCGTCAATATGAGCATATTTTACGTTTCATTCTAGAATAGTAGTGGTTAATGACCAACCCTGCTGAATAGGGTTATATATTGTGATAGTTCATTTTGACTCCTAGTTTTTCTCCACAAAAATATGACAATAGTCTCAATAATTCTGCTCTTGATTTAACGTGCAATCCAAGATTCAGGTAGTCGGGTAGTGTTTGACGCTAGAGATGGTCATCATCAGGAGAGAGTTACTCGTCTTCCTCACCACAATAACAGTCGCCACCTTGGCAGCAAAACGCCCACGCATCCTGGCAAGGCTGAAATTAAAATTGAGAGTAAACTTTGAACATGTGCATCATTGTACAAATTAAGTCAATGAATCGTCATCGGCGATGGCGTCTGCATATAGTATTTCAAATGCTATTCAAAATTATGTCACTAACACGCCACTATATCCTATGTTCTGATAGGTTATTTAAGAGCTGAAAACATATGCAGTATGCTTCTACATATACTACCACTACTCTGTTTATAATTGAATATAATTAACCTACTATGGTTTTTATTACCGAAATACATTTAAACTTATCGGAAACCTCACATAGAGAGTGGCGTACCTGCACAACTTTTGGGGCCTCCATACTGCATGCTTTTTTGGCGAGTGTGTGTGGCCACATGATCGCTGGCATATAAGCATCGAACAGATTCAACAAATCCTGTCGGACACTGCCACAACAGGCCGCAATTGGTTGAAACGTAATCCACAAATAAACCAAAGCACAAGCTGAAAATGATGTAAATACAAACAGTTGAAAAACATATGTTGGAAAGAATCAGATCTTACAGCCTTATAATAGTTATCGAAGTTGTCATAAATGACGACCAGCAGTGCGCATTCACTGCAAACATTTTTTAGCAAGCTCTTCACAACTTCTTGTTTGATATATATCCTCAGGGAATGTGACTCGTTCAGTAGAACACTCGTCTTCTGTGGCGAGTGACTCTCAATTTACGCTCACCATGTTCAATCAAAACTAGCCATCATTAGTTATCAAAGTGTTGGAATCAAGTAATCATACTCGCTGACTGTGGCAAGTGACTTCGAATTTACACTAGCCAACAGAAATTTAAACTAGCCAGGGGAGAGTGGCGAGTGGCTAATCAACACCCTGTATCCTGGACAGTGATTGGACTCGAACTCACAACCCTGTGGCTGTGAGACTAGAATGATACCATCATGCCCAGCAGTGAGCTGTTCAAAGGTTACATGTTTCTTACTGGATATTTATCAGGGTTGAGAGTATTGGGAATCGGCTGCAGTTGGCCTTGAACACAAGACTAGTCTGTCACTGTGCGTGGTTCCGAGTTGTCTGTGGTATGCTCCGGTCATATGAAGCGGGCCAGTGACTTCCATACCAATCTTCCATACATTCACTTTTTCTAGTATATATAGTAACAGGATACTAAATAGAGCTTCCGTTGGTCAGGCGGTGGCTGACTTTTGCCTGGGTGGCTGGCTGGTTTCAAAAGTTCACAGGCTGATGGGTAAACTACTTTTTGGGAGTTCTTAATACCCACATGATTAAGGGCCTGACAACTTTTGTCAGGCCCAGCTACTTTTTATAGTTACCGGCCTTGCGGTCCGTGAGCAAATTTTCAAGAGTTTCAAACCTTGATAGTAAATGACAATGTACTTACTATTTGGCCAGGCGAAATTGTAAAGGAGATATATATAGATTGGTGCCCAAATACATCCGCAGCATGAAGCTGCACCTTTTCCTTTTCCATGAGCTGTGCCGAGACCTTCACCCTTGGACATCTCCCGGCTGAAAATAAACAATATGCAGTGTGGGAAACTTCTCCAAAATAGGTACTAGACACCAGGGCTGGCAAGTTGAAAAGCTTACAGGCCCTAGTGAAATCTTACCAGCCCTGGCATGAGTGCCAACGATACTCAATATCTAGGGGGGGTTGGGGGCATTCCACCCTAGAATCTTTTTTCTATATATTTTAAAAAGGAGCCATTTGGCGGACTTTGAGATAATATTTGGTATTATGACAAAAATATGTTATAATACAGGGTCATAAAGCTGCCAGACAACCGGGCAGGCAAGTCTGAAGACCTGCAGGCCCAATAGTAAACTTACCAGCTTTGGCCTTACCAGTCTTTATATTATGCTGCACGAGTGAGCTTCCTCTGTCAGGATGCGACCTTTCTATATGTAAAATTCACTTGAATGGACGTTCCGAGTCGTAAATCCTCAGACGTAAATCATGGTACGTACCCGGTAGGCCTACCAATCGGAAGCTAGGCTAGGTCTTCTAAAAAAAAATAAGTTCATGACTAGTATGTGGGAGTGGCTATTTGAATTTTTTTTTTTTTTTTGTATTTTCGATCGAGTTTGGAAATAGCATTAGAAATGCTCCATTAAAACCATCAGTTTGACTGAATATGCCTTGAAATATTTGAGCACAAATATGAACAATATAGCACACACTTACTTTCATGTGATATTTTAGAAAACCGTATTTATCTATTAAAATATTGTATCACAAATTATAAAAATGCTATATTCCATGACTGTTAGTGAAGTGTACTTTGGTTACTTTTCACTTTTCTCAGAATCAATTAATAATAAACCTGGAGTGATATGTTTGCATTGTGAATGTGATTAATTTGTTTCCATTGTGTATCCAATGAGCTGTCCAGAATGAAATCGGCTGAAGTCTTGAAATGGGGTGTTATTATTTTCTTGACTAGAATAATGTGATAATGATAAACAAAAGACTTGACAAGGCCTAGAAAAAATGATTGTTTATTAGAGATTTTGAAGAAATATTTTATTTTTTTTCAATTACCAGTCTGCCCTTTTTTATGTAATGAATTATCAAAACATGTGTTAACTTAAACAAAAATGATGAATTACAATGATTTTTTAAATGGAAAAATAAAAAAAATTATTTTAAATCCATAGGTTCAAGTTTTTATAAAAAACTCAATAAAAAGATTAGGTTAGGGGAAAAACTAGGGTTTGGAACCACAATCTAAACAGCTGATTTTGTGTGTATTTTTATTTTTTATTTTTTTATTCAATAAAACATGTAGTTTATAAAATCATTTAATTGGCAAATCTAAATAAATTCTTTTCTACAAAAGTGCATGTTATATTGCAGGCCCTTAGGAAGGGCTAAGGCGGTAAGGCCATGGCCTGACCAATAATTTCTGTGGGGGATAAAAATTAATGCAATAAATCAATAATGGCCTGACCAATCAATTGTGAGAAAATAAAAATCCATAATTATAGTCCACAATTTGTAAATGGCCTTACCAATCTCATTTTGCTTCCTACGGGCCTGCATAATCGACTGAAGCCAAGAATTGATAATCTAATTAAAAAAAAAACTCCCCTAACTGATATAAAAATTTTGTAAAGTTAAAGCGGCTATGTGCGAGCTTATCCCTTCTAGCAAATAGTATTTGCTATTAGTGATAAAGATTAGTGATTGCCAATGTTCGGCTTCTTGTAAATCGTTGTAAAATGTATCACGTTATCAGGAACAATGTTGAACTCTGACTTGTAAATATATCGTAGTAACATACAATATGGTCATGATCTTAATCTTGCGATTCTAAATCAATAGCTTGGCAACTATAATTGTGACCAGAGTTTCTTGATGGCTGTATCAATGACAATGATACAATTGTATCCGTTTAACTCGAACCTGAAGGAAGGAAGTAAAAAAAATTGGGGGGTTTTGAAATTTCAATGAATTTACGTGTCCTGTTTTGACCTCCTTGGCAAATACAGATGCAAGTGCCAATTTGTAAAATGAACAAGATAAACAATGAGTTGAGTAATTTCGATCTGTTTTAAGTGTCAAATTTTGTGTGATTTGTGCATGTTTAATTTTTATTGTGTGACGTTAACTACTTGAGTAGGTCTTGATTATGTCTGATTATCCATAAGCAGAAGTAAATATGATTCTGATAGAACATAGAAGTATAAGATGAATCTAAATAAATATCAACATTTATTGTCATATATAATGAATACAAATATACAAATAATTTAAATATTTTCAACAATTTGTTCAATTTGGAACTGTAAATTCCCTGAAAAGTCTAAACCTTCAAAATGTTCATATTGACATTGTAAGACCCAGGTTAAATGAGCATTATAAAATGAAAAAGACATACACATTTTCATTGTGATATGTATAAGACATATACTTTTATATTTATTGTTATGTTAAGTTATCAAATTCTGCACTGAGTGTATCCATTGACTTCACATTTCCCTGTGCAATCCAAAGAAATGGAATCAATACTTGATTTCCCACAAACTTTACTTATTTTGAATACAAAATCGAACATTGAACTGTAAACAAATATTTTAGTCATGGTTCAAAAAAAAAGAGCAAAACGCTTCAAAACCACATATTTTATACACAGCTAGATAATCTAGTTTTACAGTATCAATGCTTGAGCATTCACCATTAAAAGTTGAGAAAAAGCTAATCTTTGGTCCATTTGTTATTATTGTTTGGTCCATTTTGATTTAACCTCCACAGCATGGTTTCATTGCAACCATATTCTCTGCAAATGTCATGGGAAGTTCGATAATTTTCAAGATTGCATCGGTGACACCTTTGAGCGGTTCTATGCAGACAGTGAAGGGGATGAGGAGAACATACAACCACGCGATGAGGAAACCTGAAATATGACAATGACATTGTTAAATGTAATTGTAAATGTGCTCATTTATAGTCGTGATTCACTGTTATTGTGCTTTGACTTCTTTACATTCACACCAGGTCAAATGGTTTAAGATAACTCCTCTAGTACATCAGAGGCTTAATCAGAAAGGGTTGTGAGCATAGCATTAAGGATTAATTTTAAGCCTTGAAATAATTGAGTTCTAATGTAGTCCAAAATACTGACCAATGGGCCATGCAAGAAACCAAAGTCCCAGAAACCAGAGGATGGCCCAAATGAGGCCGGGGCAAAGGTCAGCCCCGCCTTTGCCTTGACCGTGACCTTCTCCAAGACCTTCTCCTTGACCCATTTTATCTTGTCTGGAAAAGAAGAAAGTTATATTGAGCATTGTTGGTTTAGATATTCATTGTTTAAAATCGTAACAATTGGCTGGGTAGTCAGTGATGCCTACTCTTACAGGCAAGAATAAAGCCTAGAATAAGCCCAAATTTAGACTTGCAAATTTACCAAGATAGGTGTTCACTTTTTGCCTGAGCGCAGGGAGGGTGACTATCAAACACACATTGACACATTGTGAAAAATTTGAATTTATTCAGGTCTTTTTTCAGGTTTGCAATAGTATTTACTCTTTTATCTACTTCATTTACATAGCTAGAAATCTGGACACATCTATCATTAGAACTGAGTTATAAAATCTTTTTGTAATGCAAGATTTGATTGGGCATTGGGTCAAGACTTTTTGATAATGAAGTATAATGACATTTTCAAAAACTCAAAATGATGGGTTTTATAATTTTAGATAAAAAGACACGATCACAAACTTTTTGCCAGAAAAGAGTGCATCTTTGGGGTAGAGATACGAGTATTTTGACGCAATTGGAGCACCGCTTGGTGGTCAAACAAATAAAGTACAAGTTCTTTTCCTTGGCAGCTCACTGGTTGATTGCACTATGATCAGACCCTACTTCTACATAAATCAATGAATAATAATGAAACTTTCTTATTGGCGAAACAAACAGAAGAGCAATCACTTTGATAATGAACACTCCAAATGAACTCTTCAAAATGTCCTAACGTTCGAATGCACTAACCATAGATATTGAAAAGACGGCATCTTGTTTGATGATTCTCATGAAATGTAATGATAAGGCAAACACATTGCATGAGACAGATACTGTCTCCAACCATCCAAATGCACATGGTTTCATTTCTAAATTGACATTTTTCAAAACAAAACCCATGGATGATGATTGTCTTGCATGCATGGTACGGTATCAGGATTGGAAAATGTGTTTTAAAGAAAAATGAAATTTATCACAATCATTCATCTATAGCATTCAAAATGAATAAATGAGGTGTTAGATTCATCATCTAATAGAATCTGCATTTTTAATCAAGTGAGAAACTTTTCAATGTTGTCAGGGAAGATTTGACAAGTATATTGACAAAATTTCATTCAAATACATTCAATGGTTTTGAAGATATATATTCTAATTTGGAGTCTGACTACTGTGCGAAAACACCTCTGAGGAAAAAACCAGTATGTCTCTGCCAAATGGGTGGCAGATGCATTAATCAATCAAATCCACAATTTCTTTGGATATTCCCTAATAAATCCTCAATTTGAGGGTATGACCTGGCTACCCAATCTACCCTGTATCCGTCCCCTCTAATCTTTACTGTCATTCGGGTCTGCTTGACCACACCTCTTATCTAGAGATGTGTATGATTTTTTGTATAAACCTCAAAATTTGGAACCCTGAAAAATGGTTGCACTCACCTGCTAAGATATCCTCAGACTGGTGAAGATGGTTGTTGTTGACAAGTCTAGTACATAGTAACTGTCGTCAGGGTCTTTATCACTAGTCAGTATGCTGATGCTGATAATGCGAGGTCACCAATAGAGCTTATTGAAAAGTTAGTCTTGCTACAATAAAAAATGCCTTGGATTTGTGGTGGCCAAAAATTTGCAGGTTTCGCTAGTAGATCCAGTTTTTTTTTAAAAATGGGAAACGCAACTTAGGGCAGCAAATCAGTATTGAATGAGATCCACACATGGGAAGTCAGAGGAAAGGCAGCAAAACCCATCTAGAGGTCATTTGGGAGGTTGAAAACAGACAAGGGCTTGTGGGTGCATGCTGCATATGTCCTCCCCGGATCTGCCTCAAATGGGTTTGATTATCTATGTCTTTCATATTGTTTGGGTTTAGGATTGAATAAGCAAATTTTTGTATGCCTAATGCTGCGCTTTCATTTTTTCATAACACGTGCACTACACACCAGATACGTTTTGCGGTAATTAAACATTTGCACGAAGTGGGTCTAAAGGAAGATGTTCCATACTTCCACAGCAAAGTGAACCGAGAGTCAAAGTAAGCTTGACCAGAAGGTTGTGGGCGCAAGTCCCGCTCTGCTCTGTTGAACTTCGTATCTTACTACGGTTCCCTTACTACTTGCCCACTGCGCTCTACACAAATTAATGTGTTTAAACCAACTTTTGAGCATAATTTGAAACTATATCTTGAGGGCTTTGAACTCTTCATGAAGTTTTCATCAGTCTGGTGCCTATTTGTCAGCCTAGGGCTCCCAGGCTTTTACTGAGGGCGGCTTGTGGCGCCCAACGTAAACTGTCTCACATAATTTCCTTTCAAACGGCAAATAGGTGTATTGGTGGCTGACTGATGAAAACTTTGTAAGGAGTTGAAAGCTCCCATAGTATAGCTTCAATTAACATTAAACAGGTACAGCTCAGGTGATCAAATGCTAATGTGATAATGAACTCTATGCGCTAATTTTGCAATGTGTTGTATTCTTGAAGAAAATATATGGATTGAGACAAGGATGCCAATAACATGGTGAAGATATCAAGTTGTAAAGAGTATGCTAAAGCAGTCTGATTTGCAATTAGAAACATGAACATTTACATAATGTGATAGGCTTGATGCGGTTTGTTTGGTATCAGTTTGCTGTATCCATGTATGTTCCATTGATGCATTGTATCAACGTAGTGGAAATGTTTACACATTAATATGAGATATCGTCAGGTTATTATCACGCAATCAACACTGGCTGTTGGCTGGCGAGTTCTCACTTATAAGTAATAACCAATTATCTTTTGCAAAGATTTATTGATGGTTGTGAGTGTGGCGTTGATATCATATTCATGAATTTTGTAAAATGATACTGGTTATTTTTTCCATTTTAATTGATTTGCATATGTTTATGGACCAAATGTTTAAACATTTTTTGAGCCAAATATTGTGAATGTACCATGCGAGCTTTCAACTTCTCTTGAAGTTTTCTTCAGTCTGGAGCTAATCTGCCTATTCATCACAGAATTGTGGTGTGATGTCAACAGTGGCCGTCAGGATGCTGTTGTAGATAGCAGGCAGGTCTAGGATTCCCATATTCCTATTGAGTCCAGCTTGAGTTGTCAATTTTATACTATATTACCTCACAAATCTTCAGTTAATATCACCATTAGTTGCCAAAATATATGTATGTTTCTTTGATTACTTTTATCTATTATTAAAAATAAAAATGTAGTAAATTAAAATACATCATTAATGATCTTATTTTTAAAGACTATTTTGAAATGATTGAAAACTTTTTTCATGAATGTTCAATTGAATATATGCTCCATTTGCGTTCAGAACATGGTATCACTTCACATTGAAATAGAAAAAGTGCTGGATAAGGGTCACAGGAAACAATTGTTATTCAAGAAGCAATTATGTTTGGCTGGACAGTCAGAAATATTGTTAAAATTATGGCCATCACAGTTCACATAGAAAAGCATGATAATTGAGATTAGAATATTGCGCGTCAATATGATTAGTCTTTATAACCCTTTACAATTTATCTTAACCGGTGCAGCAAGAATCTATGATAAAAACAGTGTTTATATGTCCAAATGGACTTCTTAGATCAAATCTGTTTCAAACCTCTGTAAATTGACTCACTGTCCACTATTTTGCTCACTCAGGATGGTCTCATTAGAGAGGTCTTGCTGTATCATATCAATATCATATCATATCAATTGTTCAATTTTACTGACTGTAACCAGATGGTTAGTTTTCCTAACTTTATATTGGCCCCACCACTTTGTGTTATTTGCTTTGTTCTTGACCCCAACGACAATATATTGACTCACACCTACAGATAGACAAACAAGGGAGGCTAATTCTCCAAAATCAGTGCCTTTACATGTTGGGCCGTTTGGGTGTGTTCTGCCAGTGTTATCTTTTGTGACTTATGGTATTTTTTTTCTTGTTTTTTTTTCTCTTGAATCATATTACTCATTGATTTATCCACAAGCAGGAATGGTTCCTTTTTGTGAACGATGACGATTTGTCCCGATGATTTGGGTATTTAGGTGATTTTGTGGTGGGAAGTTACAAATGTCTATCTCCATATGCTCAAGTTGTGGAATGATTTTATTAGCCTTCAAACCCGACAGGATTCAAACCATGTTTTAGGTCTGGAATTTAACTCATTTTAACCAATGTATTTCTGCATTCACTTTCACAAGAACATTTTGTTGAATTTACGTATTTGCATATTTGCATGTTTGAAGTGAAGCAAGCATTTACTCCCACACTATCTAAATTTTACATTTAAATTTAATTATGTAAAGTATTATATTGTAAAATATAATGACTTAGTAAGTTTTACATTAGTATGATTTTCACTACATTAATACTATTATTTAAATTTTCTCATTTATTAATACATTGTTCTTAGAAATTATTTTGATTTTAGATAGTTTTTGGTCTTTAATTTCACATTTCATAGCAATATATAGTAATTTTCATTTGCTTGAATTATGTTACTTATTTTTTCTGCTATTTATGTACTTTTCATTTCGCTGCTTCAATAGAAATCAAAAGGAAGCAAAACCAAAAAACCAGTTGTACCAAAGGTAGGATTTATCTTTATTTTTTCTATTTTGCTCTACAGTATAAATATAATGTTTTACAAAAATGCTGACTTCTACAGATCTCTAAAACATGAACAACTAGGACCTTGAACTGAGCCATAAAATTATAAAATTTCATATTAAATATTCCCATTGCTATAATATATATTTTATGACAGAAAAACACAATGGTATTTAGATCACTTTCTGTTGGTTGCTTGTAAAATAAAATAGTTGTATCTTTCGATGTTAACAATAATGTTTTCTTAGAAGTATAGTAAATGATCCATATGCAATGAAGCCAGACCAATAAGCATGGGAACAAATAGAAACAGTAAAATTAATGACTTTGGCCTCGTAATTTTGCTCTAACAACCATGATTCTGTGATTATGATGGTATGAAAATCATGACTTGATTGTCGCAGCCAATTATTCCACCGTTCAACAGTTTTCAATAAAACAAAAACATGCATAGTGCTAATGTTTACATGTAGGTTATCTTGATGTTAGACCAGTAAATTTAATCTTGATATTCCTTAAAATAATTTAGTTATTGCGATAACAAGTTTATCTAATTGTATTTGAACGTCCAAAATCTTAAACTAGAACAAGTGGAATCATACATAGTAGTTCAACTTGATAAATGTTGAATATTTTCCATGGCTAGTTTATACGTATTACTTTAACATGATTGTAATAGCTCCATGGAAAAGAGAAACATTGGCAAAAACGCTATACTCATTGTATATAACAAAAATATTTACAATTGTGAAAGTGCTAAATGCTGACTGAACACTGCTACAGTAGCACCTGAGATAAGTTGGTGACTTACTTATTTATGACATAGACAAGATCATTAAAAAAATACATAGACAAACACATTTACAAGCTAAATACCAGATCATTTTTCAACCCAAATTAAAGAATAAAGAAAACATTTTACATTTAGAAAATAACCATAACAAAATCCTATCTATAATGTTCAATAATTTGATATGACTTTTAAAATGATCAGTTGCTTTGAATATGCAAAATTTGTGATCAGAATTTGAAATTTGAGTTGGCGTTTGAGAGTTCAAAAAGTTTCATCTTACAATTAGAGAAAAAATATGGAAATTTCTGTATAAATGCTGCAACCAGTTGTGTAAAATGTTAGATATGGATTAAAATGCTTGAAAAATAAAATTTGTAGTAAAGATAAAAAGGCACTATTCCTGCAACATCCTTAATCTATGAAAGTCTAACCAATTAAAGTCTTGATTGTCTAAAAACCTGTGCTGTCCAAGACTAAATGTAGCCAAAGTTATGAATAATATTATAGGTGAATCAAATCTTGTGATATAAAACTGTGCATTCCTTTTAGACTTAAAGTCACTATCAAATATCCAATTTTGTTCCTTGTAAATATTTCCAAAAATTCACCTGTAAAATGTATCCTTATTGCATGTGTTTTTTTTAAATTCTTCTGATTATATCCATCCTAACTAATAGACAGAGAAATTGAATGGATCGTCATAATTCAAACAGCATATGAGATGATTTCCCGTAGAATGAGAGGATAAAAAAGAGCGTGTACGTAAAACTTTAAGACCCATCAGAACTTGGAGGAAGCATTGTCTTTTCCAAGTGCGCGTGCACTTGTCCGATGTCTATGAACCACACTTCTTCATGTTGATCATGTTCTCTGCGAATGTGAGGGGAAGCTGCACCAGCTTGAGGATAGCCTCGCACACGCCTTTGATTGGCTCAATGCAGGCAGTGAAGGGGATGAGAAGCACATAAAGCCACGCGATCAAGAAGCCTGAAACAAGATGTGAAAAAATCTTTCATACGATTGGTCCGATGATATTGCAATTCTTGTTTGTTTTTTTTCAAAATCAGAAAATGTTTTGTTTTGATTTGAAATACGTGATTAAGATTTCTGAAGGGGATCCTGATCGTGAACGAGATTTGAATAAAATCTTTCATTTGATTGGTCTAGTAGCGTTTAGAAACTATTAAACTACTATGCTATTTAGTATTTACGATATACATTTGAAATGAAAATGTTTCCTATGACATTTGATCCATTGCAAGGACAAAATTTAACATGAAGATGAGCCTGATTTGCATTTTCAATGTGAATAACATGAAAAAAAATTCTCTTCATTTACTCACCAATGGGCCATGCGATGAACCAGAGCCCGAGGAACCAGAGGAAGCCCCACAGCAGACCAGGGCACATCTCCGCGCCGCCTTTACCTTCTCCTACACCATCTCCTTGGCCCATGGTTCAGCTGAAATGCATAGAAATAACATAGAATATCAGGACAAATTCAGTAGGTGGAGTTCTGAAGATGTGTATGAAGACATCAAGTAGTGTGTTTGACTCCTGCAGGTCCCTCAAGACGCCAACTCTGTGAAAGTGAAACGGACATCCATCTTTGTAAATTTGAGCTTATTTTGGGCTTTATACTAGGCTGGAATAGCAGGGTCATTGACTCCCACGCCAGTGAAGCCAGTTATCTTAAATGTCTCTGGTGGCTGAAAACTCTACATGGCCTTCTGGCACTAAAATGAGTGGAAAATTCAACTAGAATAAGACGTTTGTTGTGAGTCTATAGTCTCTGCTCATGAAACCAATTTGTGTGAAGAAGAAGCATCAATTTTTTTAAATTATTATTACCACACACAGTATGGAAGATAATTTAAAGCTTCTATTCTATATTTTAATATGTAATTACACTTCAGCTTCAACAACGAAGGCCAAATCATAAAATCATCTTGAATGGCACTGCCTTCAAATAAATTTTCTTTATTTAGAAGTTAAAATATTGAAATTAACCTTAAACAAGGAATACCATTTACAGACAGAAAAATTTATATGAGGTGTTGTAAATCTTTAGTGCTGGAATGTTTCATTTGCATTTAATGTTTTAGTCTGTTTATAAACAATTATTTAGATGTGTACCTTTATCATATTAGACGCTCTTTACTACCAAACTAGTTTCTATAATCACTTAAAATAGTTATACTCTCACTGTTCTGCCAATCAATAATAATAATGACCTGGTAATAACCACACCATTAAAATGCTTCATTAAACTGTGAGCCTGAATCTGAATGTCACTTTTAAAGGAGTGCAAGTTTGGAAACTATGCTATGGTCAGACATTTGTGATTATTGAATCAGTCACTGAATTGTAGTCACTGTAAATTGCCATATGGTCTATTCACGGATGTGTTTTTATGGTCCGAATCCTTCAAGTATTTCTCATCTAATGTATTATAAAAGATTCCATAAAATTGATGGTTGTTGCACCTTCTGTGTTAAGTTGCTTCAATCAATCAAGTTCAATCACACATCTATATGTCTTCAGTTTTAGTAACTCAATGGTGATGGTTTTGACTGCAAATAACACAAATATTGCATATTTTTCCATTTATGTTTAGTCATACAAATATATTCACTTCATTATGAGAACCCATAATCTAACATTCAAATTCTTTAGGACATGTTCTAATTCAACAATCAGAAATGCTAACTTCATTAATAAGATTACAAATAACTAACATATTTACACTATTTGGCTCCAATAAATAAATTGTGGGTTGATGTTAATAACTTGTACTTATAACCAGAGCTATAATTTGTGTTTTGTCTTTATATTTATCTTTATCTTTAGCTCGGGGGGGGGGGGGGGAAAATGGGTATGGACGTGCCTCGAACAGGTTGAAAATGGCACCCGCCAATATACCTATTTTTGAGAAAAAGTGACCCACAATATACCAATACATGTATCTGTGAAAATGTGACCCACAATATACCAATATCTGAGAAAATGTGACCCACCAATATACCATTATCCGAGAAAAAGGTGACACCAATATATCAAACTCAGATTCTAGTACATGTAGACATCAAGAATGAATATAATGAATATCAATATTTTTTTATCCTGATAAATATACTAAAAATGTGAAAAAGACACCCTGAAATATACCAAAAATATGAAAAAAGACACCCAGATTATACTAAAATGTGAAAAAGACACCCAGCAATATACCAAAAATGTGAAAAAAGACACCCAGTTTCAAGGCACGAATGGTAGATTAAATTTCATGACTGTGAGACTGCAGCTTTAAAGAATCCCATTACAGTCATTTAAGGGTCTGATTTCCATCTATAGTAAACTGTTGTCAATGGTGACAATACCTTTACTGGTTATGTTACAGTTTAACCTGCAGAAGAAGATTGACTTTTGAGAGTTTTGCCTGTTTCTCCGTAATCACAGGTGTGATCATGTTAGAGATAATTTGCTGTATTATAAAAAAGTGGTCTATGTAAACTGGTTACTTTTAGAATGTTGTCAATTAATGTAGAGAGGAGGTCTTTTAAAGATGGTCTTTCTGTAGATTTAGCTTGTCATCAGGTGGAGAATGAAATATGTTTTTTGTGAAAACCAGAATACCACTGTGAAAAGTAAAATATGCCTTGTATAAACATTTAAAGAGAGTATTTATTATTCATACATTCAACTGAACTTTATCATACTGAATTAAATGGCGTATGTTTTTAACTTTGCTATGAATGCTATTCAGTTTGGATAAGGATTGAATATTTATGTGTCATTCGATTTTAACGATCATTAAGTAAACGTGTGCGCATGTACATATATTGATTTGAAATAGATATTAATATAGTTGTACTGTCAGAAAAGCTATGAATATTTTTCATTGCATTTGTATTCCTCTTTGCACTAATCTATAAACTAGATGTAAAATTATCCATCACATATGATAATGGTACTCAAAAAACACTGCTACGGTAACTTGTGTTTTAAGAGCAGCATAAAAAACTAATAAGTATAAAACATTATAATAGTTTTTATTGCATTACAAGTTCAATAAAAACCTAACCTATTAGCGCACAATAGAAAACAACCAAAATATTTTTACTAACTTGATGAAGATATATATTCCAAAAAGCGATGAAATTATGAAGAGAAGCAAGTTAGTCCAAAATCACGAAAAAAGATGACTGAGATGCGAGAAATATATTATGTAGGCCAGCAGGCAGCAGGCTGTAGGCGGTGTAAGTCTACTATAAACATCGTGCAGGGGTGGCAATGTTTATGTTTACCTTGCTCTGTGGCCTAGAGCCAGATGTTTAGTGACCAGATTTTCTCTCACTTGTACAGAAAGTGGAGGAAGTTTAGTAAAAAAACCCTGAAACGTCCTCATTACCATTTGTTATAAATGCATTTGCCGAAATTTCTATTTTTTACAGTATGTGAATTCAAACCAAAGCTGAAGAAGTGTTTTTTAATAGAGAGATACCATAAGTATACACACAGTGTGCATATGTGTACCTTTTTGAAAAATCACCATTATTTTTGGGGGAACTACCTTTGTCTATAAATCATATTACTTTAATTGACAAAAAAAAGTCACTGAAATCGTCTCTATTAGAAATGTTCTGCTACTTCAAGCAAACAAAGTCCATTAACCTGTAAGTGTAGCTGCTGACCCAATTATACCTATGACAATTCAATAGAGGAGAGAATGAGATGAGAAACACATTGGCCAAAAGATTATTCTTCCACAAAACAAAACATCTGGGATGACACTATGTCAGACGTTGAAAACAAGACCCTACAGTGTCAGTTTCTGTTATCGTCAGACCCTGGCATTAGAAATAAAAGGGATATATTGGATATGTACAGCAATCATTTCGGACCTCATGTAAAGCCCTGTTACCATCACCAACTGAGCTGGACAGTTGATCCATTGATTATCCCCAGTGCTGGTCAGTTCTCAGCAGAGTTGATGTTTGGATGGTCAGTTGATCTCAGGTCAGTGGGGAGGGGTTGTTTATTTATTGTGCCAAGCTCATGAATACCGCATTCTAATCCATAAAGCCAAATCACATATGTGTGATTAACAGAATCTGATGTGAATGTGAATGTACCACTGCTATTAAAAGCAGGATGAAGTACCGCAGAACCTGTCTTTTTTGGACACCTTTATGCAGTAGAAAAGTGTTGCCAAGTTCATTTTATATACATGTAGAGGAAGAGGGGAAGGAAACAACTTGTGCAAACAACTAAGTAGCAGATCCATGGTTTGGTAAAGGGAAGTGCAACTAGTGGATTTCATGGGTTTTATGCAAGCGAAAGCTTGCACGCATGTCGAAAACCTGATGAAGATGATATTTTTTTAGAAACAAACGGTGATGCACAACCCCTGGATCTGCCTATGACGTGATAGAGATTCCACTGTACTGCATAACCTTAAAGCATCTTTCTGCACCCAAATCATCTTACTATATAGAATAAAACTTATCCAGATGTGAATTCAAGTAATTTGCCCAATTATAAAGCATGTAAAAGGCAAAATAATTGATTGTTTCTTGATGTATGGAAGATATAGTTACACTTGTGCTTATAGTTTGGCACTGTCAGTAAACGATGTAAACACTGCATTCCTGAAGGCTGGCAGCAAGCCAACATATGAGATGGTAACAGCATGATCAGATACCAGGGCAGATACCTGAACCACAACATATCATTAGGGCAGGTAGATTGTCAACTACAGGGGAACCTGTCTTAAGTTGACAACTCTACAGTTGAAACTGTCTTGTATTGTTCTGAACGCATTTGGGAATAAGGGAAAAGTGTGCATATAAGCCACGCTTCAAAAGACTAAGTATCATTATTTAAATGTGTAATGAAAGATGTGCAATGACTTGTAAAAGGTAAATGGTCAAATGTTAAATGTCAAGGACAATATTTACATGGTATGTCCATTTGACCTTTTCGTGCAATGAACCTTTTCAGACAGTATTATTAATATTGGGTGTCAGTGTGAAAAAAAACCTTTCATTTATAGGTCCATGGCCATGTATTAGATAAAAAATAAGACCACTTTCTATGTTAAACCCATGGGGTATTATGGCTATTATGCTGGTTACATGTATCTATCATTGCTAGTACGCTGCCGTCACCTGCATCTGGAGTTAAGTGCCGAAATCGTCACTTAGTGGCGCCCTCTGGCAATAAGATTCTGCAAACTGCGACCTTCGTGGGACAATTACTCTTTGACATGCTAAATCATGTTTATGGTAGAATAATCGTGGCCGTAAAATGATAGTGATGCCATAATAATCTAACCCACAAACTGTAGCAATTGGCAATTTTTGAGATAAAACTGAAAAAAAAAGTCTACACATACATGTACTTTAAAGGGATACAAGTGCAAATATTTTTTACGTTCACAAAATCTTTAAAATGACTGCAGATAAGATTAACTATTTCTTCTTTTGAAATATTACGGTATACCATGTTTATTATTAATAATAAAATTAACAAAATATGTTCTTTTTTCGTAATTCGAGGAAACTTGGGAAATCCTTCAAACTGGCCGTTTTTTTCCAAGATTATAAAATGGTACAATTTAGTCTGAAAATGCGGTTCATTCATTCACCAAATAACTTCACAAGAGATTTACTCACAGTAAACAGATCAATTAAAATATATGGAGTAGAGCTAAACCACTATTATATAATAAAACCTGTACATGTAGCAGCTTTGCAGAATATTGCAAAGGGTAGGATGAAAAGGGGCAGCATAATAGCTCCCCACCCATCCACTAGCTGATAGACATTGTGGAAGACCATCACGTGTAAACAGTCATCAACAAACCCACCCCCAAATTCCAGCCAATCACAGGCGATATTGTCAAACCACTTTGTTCTGTGTACTTTGATAAACGGCACAGTAGACTAGGATGCCAAATTTGGACCTCGTAAAAACGTAGACGATTGAAATAACAAATAATCGCATGTAGTTTTCAAAATGTGAATTAACTCATTTCCCAAAGTAGCAGAACATTTTCCTGTTAGTGCAGATCTCACAGTTCATATTAGGTGTAGTAAACGTGATAAAAGTTTTGATCTACGGTCAACTATTTCTGCATTCTTCCGCCCATACTCGTGTTATCAGCTTGGTGTTTGCACCTAGTCTCGAGTCAGCTCGCTAACCAAATACACGATTGATACCAGTATCGCTCTGATAGGAGTAGGGGAAAAACTGTATTCCTGATATTGATACAGTGTTATTTCCGGGGTTATTTCGTGATCGGAATGTCAAACGCCCAGTCAGAAACACGTCACTGTGTGTTTTGTACTACCTCATTGATAAATCACACAGTACAGTGACAAGATGATGTAAAACATGTTTTTTTCTTCTTGTTTTTTTGAAAAGGAAACCAAGTTCTATATGCATACAATGGATCTGAGGAAGGTTCAGTGCAAAGTGATTTACGTGCATTTAGGTAAAAAATGCATTCAAGATATTCACACCTGCAATACATATAGATATACTTGTACAAGAAGAGAAAGGGGTCTTACTGTGTGCACAAATAATGTCAATGCAACACAAGCCCAATACATAAAATCACTCAAGGAATGGTGATGGAGCGCTGGTGGTAGTAGGAAGAGGAATAGAGAGGCTTTTTGATAACACGGGTGAAGCTTCGTCATGTGGATGGTTTAATCAGCTAGTTGCAGCAATTTTATGTTTTTTACAAATGCTGTGCTACAAATATCTGTCTTTGTTGTTAATGCAAAGTCAACAATACAGAAAAACAAACTTTCTTCATGTTTTCGAATAAATGCAGCTGTAATAAGGAACAAGCAGAGAATTAACATGAGTGAAACAAATGGTCCCTTTACGTAACCTTTCTATACGTAGTGATAAGATGGTGCCTGTTAGCCACTGAGTGACGTTTCTCTGTACCAGTTGCACCTCACAACTGGGTGACCTATATACAAAGTCTGCACAGTTCTGTCAGATGCTATTTTGCTGAAAGTCGTCTGATAGTGATGGATGCCAGGGTTTGAGCCAGCTAGAGTTTGAGCTTGGGTGGGGTTCGATGATTTTATAAATCACGATCAGCGTGGACTTGTTTGTCTGATTTATTGATAGCGAATACTATTTTTTAAGTGATCATTAATTTTAACAACATTCTCTAGTTATTTTAGTGATAGGAAATTAAATTGTGTGGCTGTTGAAAAGGTTTTTGTTATGAGGAAAAATACTTGCAATGTTGTTTTTTTTTGTAAACACAATATTTGATGCAAGAATACTTTTTGAACTTCCTAAATTTCATATGTGAGAAGTATCATAATGGCAGCGCTTTTGTACATGGCCTGAGGGTAAATTTACAATAGAATATATTGACCCACAAAGTATAACAAGCCAAAAACACAACTTTGCCTTCAAATTTTGAACTGACAATAACTCACACTTTGCACAGTGAACCTTGTTCAACCTCCTCTTGAGTAGCTCACCAAATATCACACCTTGGCAATATCATATTCAAAGCATATAAAAGTTCTTATTGATGTCATGTATATCATTATTAATAAGGCCTTGATAATCGTCATGAAAAAGACATTTAATACTTACAGTTTTGATAGAAAATCAGAAGCTCGTGTTTTGTTACTGTTGTATCCTGTGACGCCTGCTACTCGTGTGACTCCAGGCTCAACTGACAAGTTTTCATGGTCACTCACCAGCCTTTATCATTCTGTTTTCGCCTCTAAGAGTCCCACTGCTCTCTGATGCTATTTCTTTTTATATGTATCATATTACTCAGTTAATTTTCAGTATATGAAACATCAAAGAACATTAACAAAAATGAAATTTTTACATTGAAATGAAACATAAACGAATATTAACAAAAATTAAATCTTTACATTGAGGCCTGGTGCTTAAAGCAGCAGTTGAGATGGGTGGAATAGAGTTATGCCTACTTTTATTAAACTGTTATTTTCATATCATAATTGTCCTATTACTAAAGTAAATAGCAAAAAAATGCTCATGTGGGCACTAGTTTTTCCCCGGGTCTAATATTTTCCAACAGTATGACTGGCCTGATGACTTACAGAATATTAGTGTTTATTATCATCATTTCAAAGATTGTGTGCATTATGTTTATTGAATTTCAATATTATATTTTACCATGACTTTTAACTGGTTTTTAACTTATACTTGTTCTGAGAACTTACAATCTACATGCTTTGTTTTTGATAAAGGCTAAATATCTACCTGAGGCACTGATAAGATGGAATCACTGTGTGGAAATTTTTACGGCAATATTTGCTTCTGAATTTTCTATTAAATAGCAGGTGATAGTTGTGACAAGACATTTGTGGGTTTCAGTTCCAGTGAATGGTTGTTTTGAGCAAATGGATCCAACATGTTTCACACTCCTCCTAGATTATGTATGAGTCAAATAGGTATGAATCTAGTGAATGAACGCCTACCTGTTTTTGGAAGACCATGTGCTGAATCAATCTTGTAGATTCAGGGGGTTGATATGGTGCGTGCGCCTGTCTTTTGCCTCAGTCAATGTAATTTTTATGTTTGTTTTTCATATCTATCAATTTTTCCGCATACATATCCGATGAAATCTTCTGATGGCATCCATCACTGATTATACACAAGCATATTGATATTTTGCGTTTCTACTTTACAGTACAGTCAAGTTGTTGTTTTGTTTGCAGTTGTCATTTGAGGTGATCAACCCCAAGAAGAAGGCGAAGAAGAAGGACTACAAGAACTCGGGGGTGGTGGAGCTCGTCAGTGTCAAGGTCACGCGAGAACACTCGTTCCTCGACTACATCTACGGAGGGCTGCAGATCAACTTCACGGTGAGTGCTCTAAAAACCTTAAACTATAGGTGACAGGCATTGAGTGGAGTCGTAATAGATAATATTACATGTCTGTACCTTGAAACTTGAAAATTCACGTGGAATGAATATTCATCTTGAATATCAATGAGCTCACTTTGGAAAAGGTTGGAAAAGATTCAATGGATTTCAATAAATATGATCTAATATTAATTGTGAGATAAATCCAATCAAACTTGTTGGCTAATATTCTAATGGCCACTAACGACCTGTCAGTAGGTTTCTTCATTAGGGCCTAATCGTAACCTAATGCATGTGACGTCAGAAAGTAGGTTGGTAATATCCTGTCATGCAGTGTGGGGTAATAGTTAGGTTCTGATGAATGACTGACAGATCATGATTAGTATTGCCTTCTGGTCACTGCCAGGGTCAGGATTAGCCACTCATCCACTCGTATTAATTAGTAAAAACTAGTGGAGGATGAGTAAGAAGTTTTAGTAACTCGTACTTTTGACGAGTAGGAATTCTGGTCAATTTGGCATACAGGTATAGAGTTTGTTCAAGGAGGACAAGTACATTTTTTGCAGGACAGTAGATATTTGAGGGTTACTTCGTCCTGATGACATGTAGCTTTTTTCCACCTAATCCTGACCCTGCACTGCTGTATGAATAGTAATCGAAAGTTATAAAAATAAAAAAAAATGTTTTTTTAAAAAACTTTTCGATTACTATGTTCAGCAGTGACCAGAAGACAGTACTAATCATGAGAAGAACTGCTGCCGCTCAACTCATTAACTTAACAGGTCATTAGAAAATATTTAGCTTCTAAGTTTGAATTATTCTGAATTAATAACACAATAAATGTATTGAAACACTTTGACTAGGCAATGGATGTATATTCCGTTCATCCTGGGTTCCATTATTCATGAGTTAAAGAATAATTCAAAATACCTATAGGAATCTACATTTTGCTCAGTGACCAATAGGTCAGGGTTGTTTCATTTGCGGGCCAAAAAATCTGTTGAGTAAACAGCGAAACCCTCGCCGTAGAGCAGAATGTAGGTTCCTATTAGGTATCTTGAATTATTCTTTAAAACTTTGAAAGGCATTTGACTCATTGACAATTTCAATGTAGAAAATGATAAAACTTCTACCAAAATGTTACTTGAAGGATATGACGAATTTGATTATAATAGGAACTGTAAAATATTTGATTTGGTACATAAATGTTTGGAAGACTCTTAAGATTTTACTAAATGTTATCACACATTATATTATTTACTAAATTGATCATGTGTGAATGAGTCAGTGAATGTTCTGAGGCTTTTCATTTGGCCCATTTTTTAAGAACTGGAGAAGGCGTGTATCGCCGTTTAGCAAGTGCCCAATACAAATTGTACATATTGTTCAATAAAATATGTTTAAACCAAAGGCATTTGATCGTTTGTGCAGGTTGGTGTCGACTTCACGGCGTCTAACGGGGACCCGCGCTCGGTGGGGACGCTGCACCACATCAACCCCCAGGTCCCCAACGAGTACCAGAAGGCGATCGCAGCCGTGGGCGCCGTCGTGCAGGACTATGACAGGTGAGCGCCGGCGCCGGGGGCAGGACTATACACTATACTAGTCATGTATACTGTACACTGTATGGTATAGTGTTTGTAACAAACATGTTCTTATGTCACTATGTAATCATTGTAGTTTTAAAGTAGTCGAAGATGAACATCACTTTCTATTAAGTTGCCTGACAGAGAGCGGACGGGGGTCGTTAGTGAGTCTGTGATTATTATCATGGGCCTCAGCATCATGGGAGGGGATAGGGAGGGATATAATGGTCTACTACTATGGTTTACAAACACTATACCATACAGTCTACAGTATATATGACTAGTCATTGGAGGGGGAGGGGGTATATAATGGGTATACAATAATAATCTACTACTATGGTTAACAAACACTATACCATACAGTATACAATATATATGACTAGTCATATATACTGTATTCTGTATGGTATAGTGTTTGTAAACCATAGGAGTAGACCATTATATACCCCCTGCCCCTTCCCATGCGGAGGCCCATGACTCAAATCACCAAGGTTGAAATCATTAATTTTAATTGGTAAGAATTTTTCTTTTTTTAGTTTAGATGAAAATTAAAGATTTTAGATTTTTATTATGGTTGATTGATTTTTTACTGTATTTGTATGCATGAGTCATATGATTGTAGAATAAGAGTTGTGTAAATCATAATTATCATTTGATTTTTATATGAAAATTAGAAATTTTGCATTCCCTGACAAATGCCAAAATGGTGAGATTGGTTGTTAAGTATTTGGGATATCGGATATGACTCCCAAAAATGAGTGAAAGATTGATGGAGGATTTTTGTTAAAACACTAGGTTGTGTGAAATATTGATAAGACAGAATGATATATATGATATATAATATAATAATAGATGAAATGGGTTGTGCAAAATGGACGAATAATTGTGATGAAAACTGACTTTTCTGTGCCCTCTGTATACTTACAAAACTCTTTATATATACAAGATTCGTTTGCAATTATTTGTATTTCATAATTCAGTATCATTCTCAAAAGATTGATTGAAAATTTTTGCTTTAACAATCGTATACTAACTGAATAAAGCTGCCAAAGAATGAGCTAGTTTTGTCTGATTGCTGCCGTTACTGTTGTTCCAGCGACCAGATGTTCCCAGCTCTCGGCTTTGGAGCGAGAATCCCGCCCAAGTTTGACATCTCACACGAGTTCGCAATGAACTTCAATCCTGGAAACCCTTTCTGTGCAGGTGGGTGTGAAGTATCTTTGAATGAGTTCATCGTGTTGGTTATATCCATAGATCAACATGTTTCTTCAATCACAACACTGAATTTACCTTAATATTTACAGCTTCGGACAAATGACTATGTCCATCCTGAGGATGGACATAGTCATTTGTCCGAAGCTGTAAATATTAAGGTAAATTCAGTGTTGTGATTGAAGAAACATGTTGATCTAGAGTCTAAAGTAGTTGCAGCTGTGAAGTTAACCTTCAGCTTAAATAGTAATAAATTGCATTAGATTATGATTTGAGTTTGGACTGCAATCAATTGCGAGAATGTGATGGCAATCAAGTATTTCTGAGAATAGTTAGAGTAGTTGCCATACTGAAAACCCACTCACTTTTTTGAGCAATAACTTTCTTCAATCAGAGCAGATTTTCATGAAAATCACCTCGTTTTGTACCATAACTTCAATCTGTACTGAGTACTGATCCAAGTATTGCTCTCATGACTTTACAATTTACACCAGGTCATTGGCCCACTCATTGATCATCAAGTGATCATTTCTCATATGCTTGCGTCGGCTCCGACTATAAAACGCCACATTTACATTTACCTTTCTGGCCAGGTATCCCCGGGGTGCTGGCTGCGTACACGGCGTGCGTTCAGCAGGTGCAGTTCTACGGCCCGACCAACTTCACCCCCATCATCAACCACGTGGCACAGTTCGCAGCCGTGGCCAAGAGCGAAGAGGGCGCAAAGGTACGTGTGAGTGGAAAGAGGGGCTGTTGGACAGAAATATAGACTAAATGTTTATGTTTTCTGAGTTTGTTTTAGGTACGTGTGATACAAGTGTTGTGTAGAAATCTAGATTCAAAGCTATCTTTTTTTGGGGATTTTTTTTTGAGGTGTGCTAAGTTTATTTTAGTGGCTATGCCATATACCGTAAAATGTATATCTAAAATAATATGTATTACAATGCAATATTTGAATAGATGGTTTATATGTTCATCTCATCTTGAACATTAAACTTCCTTTCTTTTGTTAAAATAATTGTAATAAACTTCATGCAAAAATGCAAAGATGTGCAATCCTAAAAAAAAATACCGGTTAGTTTATAATTTATTATTATTATTAGGTACGCAACTGTGCATTTTGTAAACCATTATGAATTGAACATTCCAAAAAGAAATGAATTTTGTTTTCTGTTTTATCCATACTAAACAAATTGAACAACTTACCAAAATTAAGCAGAAAATAAACGTGATTCCATTTTACCATCACCTAGAATTCTAAGTGACTTGTGCATATTTTTCAGAACTACTTTGTGTTGCTGATGATCACAGACGGTGCCATCTCTGACATGGACAGTACTCTAAATGCTATAGTACACGCCTCTACACTACCCATGAGTATCATCATTGTGGGTGAGTCAACAACAAGTATATCAAAGCATGCATGCTTTTCTGGATGGTGTCTTAATTCACCAACGGAACATACTGCAATAATTATATGTATTATATTCTTGATATTCATCCAAGGAGAAATTTGACGATTACATCATACAGACATTATAAAACATATTTTTTTAAAGTCTTGTTTTATTGTGTATTTTAAATCTTTTTTTAATGTAAATGATATTAATTCATTTTTACAACGTAGATGTCATAAAAATACATTTTAAAAGCTAATTTATTATATTCTGCAAAATTGTATTTAAATCATATTAATTTATTTTATTACCTATTTTAGCATTCATTAATAAATAAATCTTTTTCTTCAAAGAAAATTTATGATAAAACATGTTTATATTTAATACAACGATAACTTCGTAACAATTGTTGACAATACTGAAAATATGATTAAAACGACGCAAGGTTGTGACAATATATTAACGTTAAGTTTTGCAACTCTAAATCTATGCAAATTAGCTAGCCTGTGTATTAATCCAAGAGTGTGAGATTATAAGGGTAATGGTATGTTTTAGTGTGGAGATAGCACTAGATTGCATGAGGATGTCTAAGCTTGCTCGAGTGAACGTTAGCGAACAAGAGCAGGCTAAGACACCACAAGTGCATAGCTAGTGTTATCTCCACACTAAAACAGACCATTGCCTTTTTATCTCCCCAATTTAACCAATTTGTTTAACTTGATGGTGTTTACCGTTCACAAAGTAGGGAGATAACCTGATCTCCTATGCTCTTAACCAATCAGAATCGAGAATGAACGGCAAACTGGGGAGAAAAAGAAATCCATCATGGCTACTTCATTCATAAATAACACTAAAAGTGGTAGAAAATATAAAACGCAAACTTTTCTCCACCACTCCCTGGGGAGCGTACAGTCCATGCGTGTATCCTCTGTCGCCAGGTGTGGGCGGTGCTGACTTTGCTGCCATGGACATCCTCGACGGCGACGGCGGTGTGCTCAAGTCTCCAGGCGGAGTGCCGGCGAGCAGGGATATTGTGCAGTTCGTGCCGTTTAGAGAGTTCCAGAACGTGAGTCTAGAAAGGAAAGTGCAAATAGGACTACCGTAGACCGTACAATTAAGATCATCACCATGAGATTATTTATCGTGGTTTCAAGTCTTCATATTAAAAGCATGGTTCCCAGCAGTACCGGGAGGTCGGGAAAAATCGGGAATTTTAGATTCGACACGGGAGCACGGGAAAATGGCGGGGATTTTGTTGATTTCGGCAATAATCGGGAAATCACCTGGAATTTTCAGTTGTTTTCACAAAATTTATAACTTCTTGTCAAAAATCGAAATGGTATGGTATGGTATGGTATAGTAAGTAAGTAAGTAAGTAAGTAAGTAAGTAAGTAAGCTGTTGGTTGGCCTAATCTTAGTGTACTGTCCTTAAGCCAGTGGACACCCTGGGTGCTCACCCCTCTAAGACTGCATCCTTTAATCGGACAATATCTCAACGAGGGGAAACATGGCCTCAACCGTGGGGGGGACGCCATCCTCACATGGGAGCGCCACTTATGCCTGCCCGTCCGTAACCTCCCATTTTCCTATTGTAGTGCTTTCCTCGGCCTCCTATATCTCTTGCCCTTACCCCAACCCAGACCTCCTACTTTCCTGCTCTGTTGCCAGCATTGCTGTACTTCCTCCTCTAGCGCCCTATTTCTCTCGATTTACTATTACACGTGACGCCCTAAATGTTCTTACTTATTATTCCTACTAATGTCATAAATATTTACATCGAGTTCCGCCATCTTACCTGTAAAATATCACCTCTTTGCCCGCTATAACGCAGTCAGCAAACAAGTACAAAACCGAATATGCCAAACGAAATGTGCGGCACATTACTTTGGTAACAAAAGCGGATTAAGGCGGGCTGCAGTGTTCGTGATTCGAATGCGCCAATCGAATGTTGTCGGCTGTTTCCGTGATTGACAGGTGAGACATATATGGCGGATAAGAAACAATTTTAAACTTTTGTTGCTATTTTTCATTAATTACATCGTTATTTATAGGTGTCAGTGTTTTATAATCTGTGACTAATCCTCTTTGTGCGTGAATTAGGCAGTAGTATTGTTGTTCATCCCGGACTTTCTAAGGTAAAGCACACTTTCTATATGCCAAGTCAGTGCTCTTCCAAATCTAATAATTGTGCCAATTTGTAGTTTGTTGAAACCAAGTTGATTACATTTTTTTCTTAATTTATATATTTATTTATCTATTAGTATAACGTGAAAATTGCCATCATTGTATCATGTGATCTAACCAGTGCCACTATGGAAATAAGCTATTGGCTTCTGCCAAAGACTTTTACTGCTGTCTGTTTTGTAGCATGTATACATTTAATAATTTTTTAATGTATATACTTTTTATTGATTTATTTCTTATAACTGAATATCAATTTTCATTTATATTGAGCTACAAATG
>CM032661.1:4287432-4336931 GCA_019095985.1 Streblospio benedicti | reverse complement strand
TGTCCTCGTTCTCGATGAGCGGCAGGAAAACGGCCACGAAGTCCGCCGTGTACGGTGGCGCCACCACGTCCAGCACCTGCAGGCACAAAACACGTCACACTATTGACCAAGTTCGTTAGAGCACCTCACGCCCATCCCGTAGATTTTTTTTGTTTAAACCATCGTAGCACAGCTTTTAATGAACCAACAATAGCGTTTTAAGGTGTCAAAAGGAAGCTACTTACTTGTATTTTCGTAAGATAAACATGATTTTTAAGGTTCATTAAAAGTACATGATCTATGATGCATTTTGTTATACAATAACGTGTCCACACCAATCCCGTAGGTGGCGATGATATGCGATTTGAACATGTTTATTTACATTAGATCTTACTAGAAATTTTCTTTTTACACTTTGGCACCAGGAAAACTATGGTGTTCAAAGTAGTAATATTATTTGGTACATGGTTGGATGCTAAATACTTTTTTTTAAAAACATACGGGATGGGTGTGACCTACGGGATGGGTGTGCACTGCTCTAGCTATGTATTTGATAATATATATTAAATGAGATCTTTTAATATATAAGAAATGACCTTTTCCTTGAAAAAAAATAGTCTAATATTGGATAATTTTAACAGTCCATCTTTTTCAAAAAAATGAGGTCATTTAATATAGTACACGTCAGAGACTGAAAAAAAACCCCTCTGTTTTCATGTAGTATTCACCACTTTCAAGAAAGAGGTCGATGTAAATATTCCTACCACCATCAAAATTTCCAAGTGGGTTCGGGTAAATTTACACTAACACGACTTTAAATATTTAAAGGTCATTTTCAAGTATCGTCTAACTTTTTGTTTTTCGTTTATTTTTCTAATAGGATTTTGAGTGAGGATTATGAATCTGTAATCGGATTTTAGTTAGCATGGAAATTGACGAAGTTATGGGCAAAAGACTGGTCTTAATCAAATTTGCAGACGGCCCGTGATTGGAGCAAAGTTGGAAACTTCCTATTATGAAGAATGCCGCCTCAAATAGATGTATTTACTTAATTTTCCAACGTTCATCAGCATAACACCATCAATGTGATGTAGAATACATATTTTGAATGATATAGTAACAAAAATGATTGTAAGTAGCCTTATAACACAAACGGAAGTTCCCATAAAAACATGTCTCAAAATCAAATTAAATTTGTGCAGCTTTTTTGCACAACTTGGAAATGAAAAATTATGTAAACCAACCATAAAAAATTACAATGTACATTAGATAGAAAAAACAACAAAAAACACCCATATCATTCCTATAATTTCTATTTTGATATTCAGTACCATTATCTTATTACGATAGAAAATGTTTCAAACTTGTCAGTACATTGATTTTTTTATGCAATAATTTTGACCTTTTGGTGCAAATGAGATGATTTGACCTTTCTTTCCTATTCATGCATTATATTTATATTTCATATTATATATTATCAGAATTTTATGTGTCATTTACAGATATTATATATATTATGCAGAAAAAATGTACAACTTTATCATTTTGACTGATGAAATATGATATGAACGGTGTTATAGATAAGGACAATGAAAAGCAGGTGCCACGGTTCTCTCTATAAAAAACTGCTCATTGCCGTCTCATTCACGGCAGGACATTGGTAAAGTACACAACGTTACCTTATATAGATTTTGTTTCTGTTCAATCATAATAAAATTTATGAATTTGTGTCTGTCACAAACAGATGACATTTTGTATTTCACCGAGGTAAAAAAAAAGTTGTGTCAAAACATGTATATTGTTTTTTGTCAGCCAGACAGGTTTAAGGAACAGTTCTTAAAGGGTAGTGGTCAATGTAAGATAAATTTGATAGTTTTTGATGGTTCACCCTCACTGTGACCCCAGTCTAGGTTTCAAATATCACACTGTCTGTTTTAATTTGTGTTTGTGATTAAAATTTCAAATGATCACACTGTAGATAAATCGCTGGTTCACAGGAATCACTTTTGCACTGGTTATAAGTAGAGGAAGTGCTCAAGTTATTGGCACCCTATAAAAAAAAGGTTATTACATTCACTAAACAAATACTTATTTACTCCCTCATGTAGCTTTGTCCTCTATGTCTCAATATATTAACATAAAATGTATGTGTTACCTTGGAGATGGACATATGTGTATGTTTAAACAGGTTTTTTAAGGTGTCAATAACTTGAGCACTTCCTCTAGTCTTTCAATAACTTACAATTGTGAATTGAATAAGTCCAAAATATACGATAATACTCGATCTAATAATATAATGGTTGATAAATCTATAATGAACGAAACTTGTGTACTTGTGTCAGCGTAATCAAAATTTACAGCAAGTGTTTACAGATTCAATCAATGCTAAGATATCTTTTTTTTTTTTTTTTTTTTTTTTTATGACCACTGTAATAAATGATAATTGTTGATAGATATTGTCATGAAGATGTTGTCATTTGATTTTATTCCAAAGTGATCAAAACTTGACAAATTTTGAAGAAAAAACCAAATGTCTTGTAAATTTTTTAAAATGTTCAATAAATGTTCTTATTTTGTTCATGTGTCTGCACATACCCTGTAACATAGTTAACAAAGTATCACAGTAACTCATCTGAACATATTTCAAACATGGCCTACACACATGGTAAACACTTTTATTGCAGCGGTGATCGACTGTATCTCCAACTTTGGACCCAATTATCTTCATTTTACAACACAAGAAAAAGTCAACATCTTTGAGGAAAAACATCATCTTCACTTCTGCTTCACGATGCGTGTCACGATGCTTATCTTCTGTCTCTCCTTTTTTTTTGGTCTGCCACTTTGGCTGATCTTGATGAGCAAATCTCTCTCACAGACGCAGTGAAGATGATCAGAGACTTACAAGAAGCAAATGCTGAGTCCAAAGAGACATTGGTGAGGTCCCAAGAGAGAATGCTGAGGTTAAAAAAAAGAGAATGAAGCCATGAAATCCAAAAGATGAAAGAGGCTACAAGAAAGAAATGCTGAGGTCCAAAGAGAGAATGAGGTTAAAAAAGAGAATGAAGCCATGAAATCCAAGATGTCAGAGCTACAAGAAGCAAATGATGAGGTCAGAGGAGATAATGTTAAAGTCCAAAAAGAGATTGCTGAGATTCAAACAGCGAATGAAGCCATGAAATCCAAGATGTCTCAGTTTGTAAACGTTGTTTCTCACGTTGAAATGGATCTTGTTGACCTTCAGATTTAATGTAATCAACTTTCAGCCATCAGATCTCAGTTTTGAATGATCGGGAGTCTGGTCATGTTGGCTTCTCGGTTGCTGCTGAGCAAACTGAAGAGTACAATGAAGGCGATGCAATCAAGTTCGCTCATGTTAACTCCAATTTCAAGCCAAGCAGTACATCTGGAGGATGGGATCCGTCAAGCAATAGATACACATGCCCTGTCTCCGGGCACTATATGTTTCTGATTAGACTCTTTAGGAATTCAGGTGGTCAATTTATGAATTTTGCAGCTGATATTACCCATACATCAGAGAGCGAAGATAGATTAGTGACAAGGGTGTATCACTCAGGAGGAAGTGACATCAGGCAATCCAGCAGTTCACACGCCATAGTGCACTGTGCAGCGGGAGACCAGGTGTTTATTTGTGTCTCTTCACAAGTTACAACAAACATATTACGTTCTATATTAACATCGCGAATGTTTGTGGTATTATGTTCGATGTGACTTTGATTTTTGTACTGATTCTGTTTTTTTCAGGTGTGGATGAGGGTCTTGTATGATGACTCCTTTCTTCATGACGTTCATCAATCACTAGGTAACCTTCCTTTTTCATCTAGGTTGTTTTAGACTTTAATTATCAGTTTAACATTTAGCTCAAAATCTGTTGAAACAGAATGAACGTTTTTAAACCAGAATATCCATAATAACATTTTAGCATTAATTTTTGACTTTCAAAAATGTTCTTTATGATTTTTTTCTAAAGCCCAACAGGACATCCTGGGTTTGCCCCAACAAAATGACTGGAAGGTTTCAATTTTACAGGTTTTCTGATCAAGCCGGGTCTGTAGAAGGTGGAGACCTTGCGGCTGATGAAAGATTTAATTACACGTAATGGCTGATTGGAAGTTGATTTAAACAAGAATAAATAAGAAAACATCTCCTGCAATAGTTTGTTGTTGTTTGTGTCTGAATTTATGTTAATATTTTTATCTTGGCTCACATCTCACTGCTACCAATATATTAAATTACTACATTGATATTATTGCAGAGATGTGAACCTGTCACCGCAAAAAATCTTAATCAGATGCATCAAAATCTTAATTTTCAGACAAAAATCTTAATAAAAATTGGCAAAAATCTTAATAAAATCTTAATGATTTATCTCCATATAATACGCTAGATTTAACAATAATGATCATTTAGTACAATCTTAGTATAATCGGGCAATAAATATCACAACTTACTGATGTTGTAATTCTTTTTAATTAACCCACGGTAGGGCCAAGGGGTCGGGGTAGGCAGGGGTGCTGGGAGGGAAATTGCATTGACGTTGAGGGAAGGGGTGCAACCCCTCAGCCTCCAAGTCTGACACTGCCATCTTTGAAATCTTTTAGACCCTGTTGCTTTATTGTACTCACTCATATACCCCACCCCAAATCTGCCACTGTAGAAGACTTTGAAAATAACACATTTGAAAATAACACAAGTCTGGTACACAATGTGACGAAATTGAATTGATTGCAACTGTCATTGAGTATTATAAATCACATGTCCGTGGTGCAGATGTCTTTCTTTTTATTGTTGGTAATACCCGATTGCGTTTGTAAAATGAAATAATTTAAGTTTAAAAACATTAAAGAAGACGCCATGTTAGCTTCTGCGCATGTGCAGTAGTTGGCACCTGACTCAGCTTATATTTATCGATATGCACAAACAATAGCGTGAAAACACATCTTCAGTGCGCTACATATAATTGATAGCGTGATTCAGCCGAAAGCACTTTCGTTTCATAAAATCTAGGTCGCATTGAAGGGCAAAATTGGTCAATGTCTGTCAGTGACGATATTGCATGGAAAGTACATATTTTTATGAAACTATTGGAATCCTGTAATAAACCTACAGCCCGGACGTAATGATTTTTACAGACCTCAAAAAACATAATTTTACGGATATTTCCTGTAAGTTCACATCTCTGTTATTGTGTGCAACAGTTCTTCTGTAATTTCCCACACATTTAAGCATCATATGTAATGATGGTGCTGGATTTCTTTCAATGAACCTCATCGACATGTACCTATATAATGAGTTATCAGTCACTAGAATTTCGGATGTACAAATCACACTTTATGATACACATTTACTATACCATCATAAACCAGTAAAAAATGAAAATTACAATGTAGATGAAATTATAAAAAACAAAAAAAAAAAAAAAAAAAAAAAACCCACATCATTCCTATAATTTTTATTTTGATATTCAGGACCATTTTTTCATTACAATAGAAAATGTTACTCCACAAACTTTCTGTCAGTACAATAATTTTTCTGCAATATTTTGGACCTTTTGGTGCAAATAAGATGATTTGACCTTTCTTTCCTATTCATATGCAGAAAAAATGTGTACAACTTTATCATTTCAACTTATGAAATATGATATGAACTGTGTTATAGATAAAGAAAGAGATAAAGCAGGTGCTGCGGTTCTCTAAAAAAATCTGCTCATTGCCGACTCATTCACGGCAGAACATTGGTAAGTACACAGCGTTTACTTATATAAATTTTGTTTCTGTTCAATCATAATGGAATTTATGAATTTGTGTCTGTCACAACTCACAAACAGATGACATTTTGTGTTTCACCGATGGTAAAAAAAAGTTCATCAAAACATGTATATTGTTTTGTCAGCCAGACAGGTTTAAGGAGCAGTAAGGGTAGTGGTCAATGTAAGGAAGTAAATTTGATCAAACAGTATGATGGTTCACCTCACTGTGACCAGAGATAGTTTACAAGATACGCAAACGTCCATATCTGTTCCCAGCAGGTGAGTGTTTTGCGTTGTTGGGGGATGGTCAACAAGAGCTCTCTTTGTACAAATGAATGTGGCATTTTGATGTGATATTTCCATTTTATGGTTAGAAATATAGATAGCTATGAATGGAAGTTATTTTATACTATGATCTACAACATATAGACCATTTCTGGGCTATTTGACATACCCTAAAAAAAATTCACAGAACATTTACAAAACCATGTTGTTTATGCTTAGTCATGGTATTCTTCGTCCTCTACGCGACAATCAAATATATAAAATGCAAGTGATTATTCTCAAAATAAACTATTCAGTTAAAACAATTACATAGACTTATGTATATGAATAGAATTGCATATCAATGAAGATTGTTCCCATCAAGATGATATATATTAATGCGACAACCGTGTGGTGGTGTTTTAGGTTAATTGCCACTGATAGTTGTAATGCTCTTTGATCAAACGGTAAATCAACATTTCACATATCTTCCAACTTTCAACTTATATTTGACAAACTTATTATTGTTTAATTATATATTTCATGGTGTCAAATCAATCAAAATTGGTTTTTTTATTTTTGTTTACTTTTAAAGGATATTTTTGTTGGAATGATATTTGCTAGTTTTCTGTGCTGCCTAGTCTAAAGATATTCCTGTGAAAAAACGGATGGCGATAAGAGATGCCCTTTTTGAAAGATGGTTTAATCATTGCATCAATTCCTATAAAAGTAAGGCATTCTGACATGAAATGTAAAAGTTCTTATTTTCAACACATGGGACCAAAATAATAGTTATTGTGTAATAACCTTTAAAACAAACGGCACTGACACTGATTGTGACCAGTCAAAATTTCCAATCCATAGGATACAAGTTGAAATAAACTATTTAGTTGAAACAATTACATAGATGTTGTCATTTGATTTTATTCCGCAGTGGTCAAAACTTGAGAAAAATTTTGAAGAAAAACCAAATGTTTTGTAAATTTTTCAAAAAATGTTAAATCGTTCTTATTTTGTTCATGTGTCTTCACATACCCTGTAACATAGTTACTCAGTATCACAGTAACTCATCTGCACATATTTTAAACATGGCCTACACTAAACACTTTATTGTAGCGGTGATCGACTGTGTCTCCAACTTTGGACCCAATATCTTCATTTTACAACACAAGAAGAAGTCAACATCTTTGAGGGAGAACATCCTATACAATTCTGCTGCACCATGCGTGTCACGATGCTTATCTTCTGTCTCTCCTCTCTGCTTTTTTGGTCTGCAACTTTGGCTGATCGTGATGGGCAAATCTCTCTCACAGATGCAGTGAAGATGATCAGAGACTTACAAGAAGCAAATGCTGAGTTCAAAGAGACATTTGAGGTCCGAAGAGAGAATGCTGAGGTTAAAAAAGAGAATGAAGCCATGAAATCCAAGATGTCAGAGCTACAAGAAACAAATGCTGAGGTCCAAAGAGAGATTGGTGAGGTTAAAAAAGAGAATGAAGCCATGAAATCCAAGATGTCAGAGCTACAAGAAACAAATGCTGAGGTCCAAAGAGAGATTGGTGAGGTTAAAAAAGAGAATGAAGCCATGAAATCCAAGATGTCAGAGCTACAAGAAGCAAATGATGAGGTCAGAGGAGATAATGTTGAAGTCCAAAAAGAGATTGCTGAGATTCAAACAGCGAATGAAGCCATGAAATCCAGGATGTCTCAGCTTGTAAACGTTGTTTCTCACGTCGAAATGGACCTTGTTGACCTTCAGACGAATGTAACGACTTTCAGCCATCAGATCTCAGTTTTGAATGATCGGGAGTCTGGTCATGTTGGCTTCTCGGTTGCTGCTGAGCAAATTGAAGAGTACAATGCAGGCGATGCAATCAAGTTTCATCATGTTAACTCCGATTTCAAGCCGAGCGGTACCTCTGGAGGATGGGATCCCTCGAGCAACAGATACACATGCCCAGTCTCCGGCACTATATGTTCCTGATTACACTCTTTAAGCATTCAGGTGCTCAATATGGCAATTTTGCAGCTGATTTGACCCATACATCAGGGGGGTGAAGATAGAATAGTGACAAGGGTAAGCCTTTAACAAGGAGGAGATGACATCATGCTTTCCAGCAGTTCACACGCCATAGTGCACTGTGCAGCCGGAGACCAGGTGTTTATTTTGCGTGTCTCTTTCACAAGTTACAACAAACATATTACGTTCTATAATAAGATTGCAAATGTTTGTGGTATTATGTTCGATGACTTTGACTTTGTACTGATTCTGATTTTTCAGGTGTGGATGAGGGTCTATGGAGATGATTCTACTCTTTACGACAGTAATGTTCACCATAGCAATTTTCTAGGTAAACTTGCTTTTATTAGCTAGTATTGTTTAGAATGTTAATAATACCAGTAACATTCATTAATTTTCTTTAAAATCTGGATGCATTGAACTGTACAAACAGAATGAACATTTTTAAAGTAGATGAATATATACAAGCTTAACATTTAGAATTATCATTTGATTTCTATTAAGTGACTTTCAAATATAGATTATGCTCTTATAAAACAAGAATTCCTCCAAAGACCATCAGGACAACCTGGGTTTGCCTCAGCAAAATGACCTGAAAGTTTTGAATGTTTCAGGTTTTCTGATCAAGCCTGGTCTGTAGAAGGTGGAGACGTCACTGCAGCTGATGAGATGTTTAATTACAAGTCGTAATGGCTAATTGGAAGTTTATTGTAAACAAGAACCAATAAGAAAACATCTACTGCAATAATTTGTTGTTGTTTGTGTCTGAATTTATGTTAATGTTTTTATCTTGGCTGCTACCAATATATTGAATTACTACAATGATATTATTGTCGGCAACGGTTCTTCTGTAATTTCCGACACATTTAAGCATCATATGTAATGATGGTGCTGACTTGTTCCAATGAATCTCATTGACATGTACATATATAATGAGTTATCAGTCACTAGAATTTCGGATGTACAAATCACACTTTATGATAAACATTTACTATACCATCATGTAAACCAATAAAAAAGAAAAAAGAAAATTACAATGTAGATGAAATTAAAAAATGAAAAGTTCAAAAAAAAACAACAGCAAAAAACAGTCCCAACATCATTCCTATAATTTTATTTTGATATTCAGTACCATTTTAAAACAATTACGAATACAAAATGTTACTCCACGAACTTTCTGTCAGTACATTGATTTTTATGCGAATATTTTGGATCCATTTTTTTGGTGCAAATTCTTAAAGATGATTTGATATTTTAAATAATATGATTTCCTATTCATATGCAGAAAAAAAGTGTACAACTTTATCATTTCGACATATGAAATATGATATGAACTGTGTTATAGATAAAGACAAAGATAAAGCAGGTGACGCGCCGCTTCTACCAATAAAAATCTGCTCATTGCCAACTCATTCACGGCAGGACATTGGTAAGTACACAGCGTTACCTTATATAAATTTTGTTTCTGTTCAATCATAATGGAATTTATGAATTTGTGTCTGTCACAACTCACAAACAGATGACATTTTGTGTTTCACCGATGGTAAAAAAAAGTTCATCAAAACATGTATATTGTTTTGTCAGCCAGACAGGTTTAAGGAACAGTTCTTTAAAGGGTAGTGGTCAATGTAAGTAAGTAAATTTGATAAGTTTGATGGTTCACCTCACTGTGACCCCAGTCTACAATTTCAAATATCACACTGTAGAGTAATTTGTGTTGATCATGTGTGATTAAAATGTGGCATTTGATGATTTTATTGGTAAAAAAAATGTTATTACATTCACTAAACAAATAAATAGCTTTGTTCACAGGAATAAAATGTATGTGTTTTTGACACATGTATGTTTAAACCTATCAATAAGAGGAAGTGCAATAACTTACAATTGTGAATTGAATAAGCCCAAAATATACGATAATACCCTGATAAATCTATAAAAAAAAGTTCAATCTGAATGCCAAGATATTTTTTTTTTTTTTTTTTTTTTTAATGAAACACTGTAACAATGATTTCTCTTTGTTTTTGCACCATGAAAATGTGCAGATGAAAAAACATGGCATAAGATAACCAAGGTTTTTCTAACTGTTAATACTACATACTGTTGGGATCCTGAGATGATAAAAGTTCAAATAAACATGTCCTAAAACACAAGAATTTGCATATTACAAGAGTTTTCTAATACAAAATGTCATCTGATGGTGACCAGTCGATAAATGATAATCACAATGATAGACATTGTTACATAGATGTTGTCATTTGATTTTATTCCGCAGTGGTCAAAACTTGACAAATTTTGAAGAAAAAAACAAATGTGTTTTGTAAAGAATTAGACCATTCTCATTTAGTACATTTTTCTGCACATACCCGGTAACATAGTTCACAAAAAAACTAGAGTAACTCATCTGCACATATTTTAAACATGGCCTACACTAAACACTTTTATTGCAGCGGTGATCGACTGAATCTGCAACTTTGGACCCAATATCTTCATTTTACAACACAAAAAGAAGTCAACATCTTTGAGGGAGAATATCCTCTACAAGTCTGCTGCACGATGCGTGTCACGATGCTTATCTTCTGTCTCTCATCTCTGCTTTTTTGGTCTGCCACTTTGGCTGATCGTGATGGGCAAATTACTCTCACAGATGCAGTGAAGATGATCAGAGAGCTACAAGAAGCAAATGCTGAGGTCAAAAAGAGAATTCTGCCATGAAATCCAAGATGTCAGAGCTACAAGAAACAAATGCTGAGGTCCAAAGAGAGATTGGTGAGGTTAAAAAAGAGAATGAAGCCATGAAATCCAAGATGTCAGAGCTACAAGAAACAAATGCTGAGGTCCAAAGAGAGATTGGTGAGGTTAAAAAAGAGAATGAAGCCATGAAATCTAAGATGTCAGAGCTACAAGAAACAAATGCAGAGGTTAAAAAGAGAGAATGAAGCCATGAAATCCAAGATGTCAGAGCTACAAGAAGCAAATGATGAGGTTAGAAGATATACTGTTGAAGTCCAAAAAAGAGATTGCTGAGATTCAAACAGCGAATGAAGCCATGAAATCCAAGATGTCTCAGTTTGTAAACGTTGTTTCTCACGTCGAAATGGATCTTGTTGACCTTCAGACGAATGTAACGACTTTCAGCCATCAGATCTCAGTTTTGAATGATCGGGAGTCTGGTCATGTTGGCTTCTCGGTTGCTGCTGAGGAAATTGAAGAGTATAGTGCAGGCGATGCAATCAAGTTTCATCATGTTAACTCCGATTTCAAGCCGAGCAGTACATCTGGAGGTTGGGATCCCTCAAGCAACAGATACACATGCCCACTCTCCGGGCACTATATGTTCCTGATTAGACTCTTTAGGAATTCAGGTGCTCAATTTACGCCTTTTGTAGCTGATTTGACCCATACATCAGGGGGTGAAGATAGAATAGTGACAAGGGTGCATCACGATGGAGGAGATGACGTCAGGCTTTCCAGCAGTTCACACGCCATAGTGCACTGTGCAGCCGGAGACCAGGTGTTTATTTGTGTCTCTCACAAGTTACAACAAACATATTACGTTCTATATTAACATTGCGAATGTTTGTGGTATTATGTTCGATGACTTTGATTTTGTACTGATTCTGATTTTTCAGGTGTGGATGAGGGTCTATTATGATGACTCTACTCTTTATGACTCTACTGGTTACCATAACAATTTTCTAGGTAAACTTCCTTTTATTATCTAGTGTTGTTTAGAATGTTAATAATAGCAGTATATCATTCATCAATTTGCTTTAAAAATCTGGATGCAGTGAACTGTGCAAACAGAATGAACTTTTTAAACCTCAGTAGATGAATATCCATCATACAAGTTTAACATTTTAGTGGCAATTACAGCATTTGATTTCTATAAAGTGACTTTCAAATATAGATTATGCTCTTATAAAACAAGAATTCTTCCAAAGCCCATCAGGACAACCTGGGTTTGCCCCAGCAAAATGACCGGGAAGGTTTCAATGTTTCAGGTTTTCTGATCAAGCCGGGTCTGTAGAAGATGGAGACATCACTGCGGCTGATGAAAGATTTAATTCCACGTCGTAATGGCTGCTTAGAGCTTTATTGTAAACAAGAATGAATAAGAAAACATCTGCAATAATTTGTTGTTGTTTGTGTCTGAATTTATCTTAATATTTTTATCTTGGTCCCATCTCACTACTACCAATATATTGAATTAGTACATTGATATTATTGTGTGCAACGGTTCTTCTGTAATTGCCAACATATTTAAGCACTTTTTTGGGGGGTAGTGAATTCTATAATTTAGCCTTGTGGATTATGTCATGTTTGTATCATCTTGCCTTACTAAAATTGCTGAATCTTCAATCGCCACTAATGCTTAGAATTGACAAAATGCGAATACCTAAAGTCTGTTTGTTACCAATGACTCAACACAAGGCTAATGATAACCTGTTTTTGCAACTGCCACCATTTCAATGTCAGACACGAGACAAGCTGATAATGTGCTTTGGAAGCCATCACAGAGACACGTCTGCAACCAGACATGTGCCTTGTGAGACTAACAGTGAGACTAACAGTGAGACCAGTGTTTGAAACTCGCAGGAAAAAGTTCGGGGCGAGCATGGCCCTTAACTTTAAATAGTTGGGGGCCCTGATCATAAGTTGAGGGCCCTGATGTGATATGTGTTTAAATGTTAGAAAAAGAAAGTGGTTGCTTTTATAGACATGTATTTCAACATGATAAAAGTATGGAATTCACTGACTCACCAATATTCACCAAAAATAGTTGAGGGACAGCAGGGCCCTCAAGTCCTAAAAGTTAAGGGCCCTGCTCAAAAGTTGGGGGCTCAGGGCCCTTGGGACCCCTACTATTTCAAACACTGGTGAGACATGCGCACCGCTTGTATGGTACTAACATGAACTGTCACAGTCCAGGCAAAATTTGTTAGCAGTTCTACTTTTGTGGATCATGTCATGTTAGTCTTGTTGACTCATGATAGACTTATCTTACACCAAACCCCTGAAATCCCTGAATCTTTCATTGCGATTAAAGATTGAAGAAGGTGTTATAAATTTTGACAAGAATCTCATGAATAGTTTTCCTCAACTTTGCTCAAAACTCTCCAAAATAATGAAAAGTAGTACATTGTATATGAAGAAAATCTTAAAACTTTGATAACTTTCTCAAATGTGGACAAAAGTTCATAGAAATTAATATCTGATATACCTTTTTGCTCTCATTTAATGTATTCCAATTACAAAGCTATAGCTTTAAGCATGTTCATACAGTGAACCTATTTATGTGGGATGCAAATCGGACGTGGATATAAGAAAACCAGGGAGACTGAATAAGAGTACTAGTTGGACGTGATTAGATTACATATTGTGAATGATAAAATTTGGTGTCAATAGTTGCATTTAATCCTGAGAAGGAAGCAAGGATCAGATGTATTAAGGTTCCAATGATTGGTGGCAATATCCACCATGATGCAGATCCGGCGTTTAGCAAAGGGGGCGCGCGTGTGTGACATCACTGTGCGTTTACGATTCAGCAGTGTTTTGCAACATTATAGCATATGAGGGTTTCGATGCCATTTCTATGGCTATAAAATTAGGCGTGAAGTTTGAAATTTGCTTTAAAATTAAGTGGGAAATTTGCAAAAATGTATTAAGTGTTTCGTGGGAAAAGAGCGAAACTTTTCATGTAAAGTGGGGAACAGGACCGTCAGTGGCAGATCCAGGTTTTTGGAAAGGTGGTTGCACTTAAGGAAAGGGGGGGGGCACTTAAGGGATTTCATGAAAAACCCTATCAAAATGAAGTATTTTGGTGGGAAAAGAGGAAGCGCGCGCCCCCTGGACCCCCCCTGGATCTGCCTATGGGACGCCCCCTCCTAGACCCTGTACTGCGTTACCTCGGAGACGAAGTGTCTGATGAGTGAGATGTCAGTGTCCCCGCTGTCCCAGCACGTCTTGATGTACGACACGACGGGCAGCACGCAGCCGCGACTCAGCAGGTGAACCATGCGATCGAGGATAGTCTTCTTCAGCTGCAGCTGCAAATGCAAAGGGAAAAAAAGGCGTTTCAGGTCAATGTGTTGGTGTTTTATTTAAAATTCACAATTTTTCATCTTTCACAGCACAAAATTAACTACTGTGCATGTCAGGTCATGACCTGACATGCACAGTAGTGTTTTTGAAAAAGTCTGCAGAAGCAGGCGAAACTGTCAAACGGTTAGTAAATTTTGTGTTGTGAAAGATGAAAATAATAAATTTACAAATGCAAAAACCGATGTTTTAGGTGGACGAATATGATGTTAATTTCTTTCATAAAAAATTGATTCATGGTTACAAAAAATTTCCACAATCTTAGGCAGTGTAGGTTTTAAGGTAATTTTCGAGGATCGTCTTCATCAGCTGCAGCTGGAAAACGTAAAGGGAAAAACCGATATATTTTTTAGGTGGACGAGTCGTCACTGTGATCAAGATAAGAGTTTCTATCGAAAGCTCAATGTAAATATTTGAACTTATTATCCTGATTAAACTATATTATTATGTCTGTCTATCAAATCCAGGACAAATGAATCTCCATCACTAAATTGATTCATGGTTATAAAAAATCTCCACAATCTTAGCCAGTGTGTAGGTTAAGGCAATTTTCATATCAACATCACAAAATTGTTGTATTCCTTTATAATTTCACAACCCACAAATGGACTTTCTTGAGACCAGACCACACTGGTTTTGGAAGAGGTCAAGTCGCGGTTTTGTCATGAGTTACATCAACAAGAATTATCCTTGGACCTTTAAAAATATTCATTTCTCAACCGAAATTTACACGTTTAGCAGAAATTATCCGTTCATGTGATTTTTAATGTGTGGTTATCAAATTATCAATTACAGCCTGAATAACAAGAACATTGTTTAGAGAACATGCTGACATACCTGTTCTAACACATCAAGCTCCTCAAACTGCGCTTCAAACAGCCTGGTGAGCAGGTCTAGAACTTTCTGGTGTAACAGTAAATGGTTACTGCTAATCTGAAAACACAAGGCAAAATTTACAGTCAACTTTCCATACGCTTAGTCCACTTACTTGCACCACGTCATAGGCATCTTTGTCCAAAGGCAACTGCATCAATGGATTTGATATTCTTTTGAAAGCTGCTTTGAATTTTTTGTTGTTGAAATATTAGAATGAATGTTTCTTTCATTATTAATGTTCTCAACGCCCCTTTCAATGATATGTTCCATACCTAACTTATATACTATACTTACTGGAGGATCCTCCCATACGTCATGGGATTTTAATTATATTGACATATGTCAATTTAGGAGTGGGCTTTTACATGAAAGAGTGCATGTATTTGCACTGGGAACTTAAATGGTCTAGATTTTAATATGTTCCAAACTTTTTAATGGGCTTTTAATGAGACTTTTTCCAAATTCTCTCTCTCACACGTCTTTTTAGCAAGCATATTTCTACCAACCAAAAAAACATGTGATAAAGAGAACTTTGAAAATGTATCCGCAAGCACTAGGAAATACATATATATCATTTAATGAGACTGGGCCCTTAGGTAGATGTTTATGGTACAAGTATCACTTAAAAACAAATCAGATTAACCGAGTTGAAATTCATGAAAGAAGCCCACTAAACAGTCCTTATTCCACAGTCTAAAGTTTCAGGATCTAGTCTATCAATGCTGTCTGCTCACTTCTAGGAACTGTCAATCACAATCTACAGCTCTCAGTCATTCAAGGATTAGTACATGCAATCCCCTTGGTCGAGCCAGGATATTAAGGCTATGAGGCCGGTATACTGGATGTGGTCAGTATATTTCATACTGGATGCAAGGTGTAAACAAAGCATTTTGTTTCTAATGAAATGGTTGGAAAACAATGATTGAAAAATGGCTACAAAGTGGATATATTTGAAGTATCTATAATCAAGGTAAATTTTGCTTTAAAATACTTTCTAAAAGTGTCATGAAGTTCTAATTATTAGGTCAATCAAATTCAGTAACTTGTTTCAAGTGTCTCTTTGTGACTTTGATATTAATTTGTTTTCATGATTTGGTAGAATCCTTCTCAAAAACTTATAATACATGAAATGTATTTTCATCATATTCACCACCTGTGAAAATAATTTTTCTAATTTAGTTAATGAAAGATATTTAATTTGGTGGGCCTTAATTTACACAAATGTTTTTTTTTAAAGATTGGAATTTCAAGTTCAGTTTTGTGGTCAATTATCGGTGTATTCTAACGACTTTGCTTGTGAATTAAATTCTATTCCTGTTTCTCTCTCTCTCCCCATTCAGTTCTGCTCTCACATCAGGGCCAATTGATGCAGTAAAATGGAAGTTTTGGATTGTAAAACCTGTCTTCAGCTGTGTCAATACAGTGGTAGAAACTTATTTGTATAGAGAACAGAGAGAGAGAGAAATGATGGAGGTGAGCCCTTAGATTGTTGTGTATATCTGTATCTGTCGGTGCATTTTCCAGTCCCTCACACGATGTCCCCTCGCCGCCGGCACCTGTATGTCTACATTCTGACCGCGGCGTGCACACTGACCACCCTACTATGTGTGTACTCCGTCGTACACACCAACAACACTCACACACACCCCGCCAGCAGCAGCAGCAGCAGCAGCAGCAGCAGCAGAAAAGGCTTTGTTGTCGACACTCCTGCGTGCCACATACCAGGTCAGCTTGATCGTTATGGAAAACCTTAATTAACACTGTATAATCTTAATCATACTGACCAAAAATGCTGTCTATAGTGTTAAACTTACCAGTAGAAGTATTGTAAGATATATTGTGACTACTTGTACAAGTAATTGAGGGTAGCGGGCCCCATGGTCATTATGATAGTGCATTTATCAAGAAGTCATCTCCTCTCAGCTCTGCTGTATGCATGCATCAAACCTGAACACGCGACAGCTGGGCAGGGGAGGGCAAAGGTCAGGGTTAAACAGGTAGCTGTTTTTATTCACGAATCAACTGGGCAAATAAATTTCAAAGACACACCGGGCGTACCCTATCAAATAAATCATTCAATTCAGTTGAACATCCTCAGACAAACAGCTCTGTCTAACTGATCACCGTTTCACCTTGCAGACTTTGACCCCTTTGACCCCAGCCTTCGTCACCTGGTGCTCCATACAGGCAGCCTCAAATGCGACATCCGCAACCCCCCGCTAACCTTCATCGACAAAGAGTGGCTGCGCATCAACGCCACGCTTAGAAACCGACGCAATCGCAACGAGACGACTCGCTTGGATTACTGCGAGTATCAGGCGATCCTGCGTCCAAAAGTGACCAATGGTCAACCAGCTGCCAGCAGCCCTGACAACACGTACACGTACAACAAGACGGTCGTGCGTTTCTCCGCGGACATCAGAGTTCACGATCAGTTTGTGCGTGTCGTCTGCTACAACGTCGAAGGCAACATGATCTACAGCAACTTCCACGCGTTTGTGTTGTTCGACAAGAAACGCGATACGACGCTGCATCACAGACGGAAAAAGTTGAAGACGAAACCGAGAGAGACGCTAAATGTTATTGTGCTGGGAATAGACGCAATATCGAGGCTGAATTTCATGCGACAGATGCCAAAGACGCGACGATTCTTGCTTCATCAGCTCTCTGCGCTGGAATATAAAGGCTACAACAAGGTGGCGGATAACACGTTTGTCAACCTCGCTCCCATGTTTGCCGGAAAATTTGTCGAGGAGCTCGGTTGGGATGAGATGGATTCTGACCAGACGTTTGACAGATATAACTTCATCTGGAAGAACTTCTCGCAATATGGATACAGGACACTGTTTGCAGAAGACGCTCCAACGATTTCTATTTTCAATTACGCAAAGGAAGGTTTCCGAGAACCACCGACGGACTATTACTTGCGTCCGTTCAGCCTGGCACTAGAGGATCATGGGTCGATTTGGAACCACGACCACGACTGCGTTGCGGAGCGACCGGAAACTCAGGTAGTTCTGGACTATATGAAGGCGTTTTTGGAGAAGTTCCAGCATGATCCACATTTTGCGTTTGGTTTCATTACACGTCTCACCCATGACAACATCAACAAAGCTGGCCTCGCAGACATGCTGTACTTTAAGTTCTTCCAGCAGCTTTTTAATGGTGGTCTCTTGAATAACACCGCAGTGATATTCTTCTCCGATCATGGCATGCGATTCGGGGAGATTCGCGAGACATACATCGGCAAAATGGAGGAACGGCTGCCATTCTTGTACCTTTTGTTTCCAGCATGGTTTCGTGAAAAATACACTTCCATCTGGAACAATCTGGAAACCAATCGCAACCGACTGGTTACTCCATTTGATCTGTACGAAACCCTTAAAGACATGTTAACTTTTAACCCTGGAAAAATCAAGAACACTGCTAGTTCTGGTCAAAAAAAGCGTGCAATCAGCCTTCTTTCCGAGATGCCGATAGACAGAACGTGTGAGGACGCTGGTATCCTGCCACACTGGTGCACGTGTCATGAGACAAACGTCGCCGACCCTCGTGACCCGGTCATTGTCAACGCAGCATCAGCAGTCGTCTCCAAGATCAACACGCACCTGCACAGCCAGACGAACTCGGCATGCTCCAAACTGACACTCGGCCGTGTCACGAACGCTCTGCAAATTGTGCACGGCAACGCTCAGAGTCGACAGTCACATGATCAAAATAAAGATCGGGAAAATATGGTCAGCCAAAATGGATATCAAAGTGATTTGTATTCCGATGACTACAGAGAAGATATGGAAAGAGATGACAGAAATGAATATGGTGAAGTGTCCATAGTTCCCCATGGCGCTAGTAGTGAAAGTGTTTTTGTGGTAACGTATCTGGTGACGTTTTCTGTTGCCCCTGGCAACGGGCTGTTTGAGGCGACTGTGCGCGTTTCCTTGGCAACTGAGATGTACGATGTCGTCGGTGATATAAGCAGGATCAATCGCTATGGCGACCAGGCGTATTGCATTAATTCTGACGCACTGCGCAAATACTGCTATTGTATATAGTAGGCCTACTTTATTTTGTAGTAATGCATTATTTTTTTAGTTTGTCATAAATGAATGATAGAAATGTTAGATAATATATTTTGTAAAGTAGAATTATGTTATTTTCTTATGGCTAATATATATGATGAATAAATATGTGCTTTTATCATAAAATGGACAATATTGGGAAATCACGTTAGACATGCCAAGAAAGGTTTCATTTTATACTTTTTAGGATCAATCTATATCAAAGTCTATATAAAGTATAAGACAATCTAAATGTTTATGGTTGAAAAATTGTGTAATCTTAAACAAATATGAACGAGAGTTTCATTGTTATTTTACTGTTTAAGATTTGACATGGTGTAAGTTTATGGGGGCGCATATGGTATTTCCTTGTTTTAACAATATATTTTCTTGTTATTTTCGTATTGACAAAGTAAAAGCATCATAAATGAACATGTGATGATAACATGATCTCAAGTTACAGAATGAATGCCAATTTTATATAAATGGGTCAAGTTGAATGCTATTATGACAATTATAACTCGTGATTTTTTTAACTTATATTCTAATTTCATACACATTATACAATTTTCATACATTTTTTATCCATTGCTATGTTCGGAAATAAGTGTTAATCAAAGGTAAAATATCATTCAAATATTTCATTGAATTTATTATATAAAGGATATTAGAAAATAAAAATTCAAATTGGAATTCATTTATATCACAATTAAAAATCAGTGCTTGTGATTACTGTTAATATAAAATATTAAATTTCATGAATAAAAATTGAAAATAACAAGTATAATTTTCTTTGTTAGATTAGATATTGCTGCTTGTTAAAATACAAAGAATAAAATGTAATAACTTGAGAAACTTGTTCACGTTAGTAGAACTCTTTATGAAAGAATTTGACACATTTACATGGATTTGCAATATGGTTAATGCACGGATACCTAAATCATGATGAAAGTCTACACACTTTGTCCTAGGACAAGAATATTATCCATTGTGATCGAAATAGTGTTAAAAGCTGTAACTAGACAGACTTGGGATGCAGTCATGCAAAAAAAGGCCAAGCATATTTGAGTATGGATCAAACCGACACAGGTTGTGCCACCAGAACACACTCTTGAAATGAGTAATAATTTAGGGTATGTCAAAATAAATTTAGGATTTCATTGACTGATTTGATCGATCGCAGTGAGTGAAATATATGAAAAAAGCTGCTGGTATTAAAATACAGCTCATGATCATATAATAAAACATAAGTAGATAAAAGTACCGTCCTGGCCTGCCAGGTGCAGGTAAAAATTTGGTTGGATGGAGATAAAATTTGAATCAAGCCTGCCGCAAGGTCAGGTAATTTTATAAATGCCATAATTACATTTTCAACACGTTAGCATTGGACATTCTTTTTTAGTAAATGTACATTTGCATGAAAATCTACAGGGCGGGGAAAAATATTAGAGGCGGAAAAATTTGATGTCAGTCTGCCCAAAGAGTTTATAAAAATTCCAACAATTTATCTACTCCAGTAAAGATGACAGTACTAACCTCTTGATTCAAATATATAGATACCTATTGGAACCTGTCATTTTGTCTTTGGCAAGACTTTCGCTCTTGTCTCAAGAGCTTTGTCGGGCCGAATGAAATGATCCTTTCAATGGGTCCCAAAATGACAGGTTCCAATAGGTATCTATATATTTGAATCAATATTTTTATAATGGAACCCAATAGAAGTTTACATTCTGTGAGTACAAACCTCATCAAGCAGCACCAGATGTAGAGGCGTGTGGTCCGTGTTCAGTTTGAAGTAGCTCTTGTCAGATACTGTCCAGTCTACCCACTTCAGTATGCCCATAGCAACCACAGGGAACCTGCAAATAAAGTATCAAGGAAACATTTGTACTTAAAAATTATGAACGTACAATACAGCATGGTTAGTGGACTTGAATACATAAAAATTAGAAGGCGGTTATTTGATTTTGTGTTGGGGAGAGTTGATAGATTCTTTGGTTAATTTAGAAAAATATTAGTCATTTTTTTTCACAATTATAGTCGATCTATTTATTTTGGCAGGATCATTACAAAAGACTGTGAATTTACCGGATTTCGGAGAACAAAATAAATGGCGATGAGATAAGATAAGGTGATCCATAAATACAAAATGCAAATTTAATAATTTAGATTACAATGTATGATAATGTGAATATCTTCTCAAGTGTGAAAGACAATCTGATTTATTATAGGTATAAACTGAAAAAACTGCATCACAAATTATTCAAATGTGGTTTATTTCAAACAATTATTGAACATATTTTATGTTGGAAAAATTAATAAAGTATAAATCTGATAAAATCTGATTTGAATTTCACGTAAAATTTTTATAATTTCATTACTGTATTGACAATATTCCATAATAAAATATTCCATAAAAAAAAAGAAAAAGAAAAAAGGTGAACTATAACAAAAAAATATGATTTTTACCCTCAGGCAGATCTAGTAGTTTACAATAAAACGCGCTATTTTTCATTCTACATCAAACACAGTAACTTTTATCAAAATCCATTTTGTTTGAAGAATGTTTTTGCACAGATTGCCACAGAAGCTGAATACTTTTCATTATCAAATGAACTCAAGCGTAACATTTTAAAAACATTCTCAGAAGTTTCAATGCAATAGCATAAAATATCAAAATTCTAACACAAAGAAACTCATTCCAGGAGCTCTATGATTATTACTGTCTAATCTCTGCTCCAAGAATCGAGTTGAAATTTGTCATACAGTAAAAATCAGATGAGAATAACAATCATGAGAAGAACTTCTGCTGCTCCTCAGCTCGTAAAGCTAACAACTATCTCGCTTACTTGCTGCACGTGAACAGAGTTCCGACGTCTGCGATGAGTTCCGACGAGCCCTTACTGGAGGAGCACAGGTGGTGCGCTCGCTCGATGGCCTGTGACGTGGCCTTTAGCTCGTCTGTGTTGATGCCTTTACGCGAACTCTGAAACATCCAATCTAGATTTTAGTGGAAATCTATAATTTATCTTTTAAACCAATACATTACTTTTTAAACCAATAAATTTTTTTATTGATGCCTTTACGCGACCTCTGGAACATCCAGTCTAAATCTTAGTTGAAACTTATAATTTCTTAAACCAACATTACTTTTTAAACCAAAACATTTTTTATTTATGCCTTTTATACATTTTATACATTATACATTTTTTTTACTGATGGTTATAAGTGAGCTCTGGAACATCCAATCTAGATTTTAGTTGAAATTTTGAATTTTTTTAAATCAATGCATTTTTTTACTGATGATATTACACGAACATTCGAACAGCCAATCTAAATTTTGAATTTTCTAAACCAATACATTTTTTACTGATACCTTTACGCGAACTCTGGAACGTCCAACCTAAATTTCAGTAGAAATGTATAATTTTTATTTATAATCTTTTAAACCAATACATTTTTACTGATGCCTTTTTTTTGCCTCTGGAGCAGCCAATCTAGATTTTAGATGAAATTTTGAATTTTTTAAACGAATACATTTTTTTGTTGATGACTTTACTGAACTCTGGAATATCCAGTCTAAATTTTAGTGGAAATTTTGAATTTGTTAAACCAATACATTTTTTACTGATGCCTTTACGCCAACTCTGAAACAGCCAATCTAGATTTTGGTTGAAATGTAGAATATTTTAAACCAATACATTTTTTTTTACTGATGGCTTTAAGTGAACTCTGCAACATTCAGTCTAAATTTTAGTAGAAATTTTTAATTTTTTAAAACAATACATTTTTTTATTGATGACTTTACATGAACTCTGGAATAATCCTATTCAAATTTTAGTTGAAATTTTGATTTTTTTTTCCAAAACCAAAACAACGTTTTTCCCGACATTTAGTCATGATTATTTCAAGAAATAACAATTAAAAGCTGGACAACTACCATCAAACAATGCTGACATTTATGGACTATTAATTTCTCTCTCACAAAATATTGTAATTTTTCACAATTATTCAGCAATATTTGATATACTAGTACTCTGAGTTTTCAGACTTTTCTGTCTCCTTGACATTTCCATGACTTTAAGACACTAGAGTTTATGTCTTAGTGATAGTTTCTAGCAGCAATGGTTTACTTTTCCATGCTCATACGAACACTGTTACGTACTTTCTTCCACGTTTCTATGACCGCTGATGCATAGGCGAGAATGAACACGTATTTGGACTTGTGGTCGGGGTTGATTTTCACACCGGGAATGAAGAGACTGTTGATGAAGAGATCTGAAACAAGCAGCAGTTGATGACAAAGTGATGATTTTTGCAGCAGACGACGCTTATAACAGTGGTTTAGTCAGGGTTTTTCTGGTAATGACTGTTAAATGAAGGTCTAATTGTATATTGTATACAGCAGACAAAACTTTAATACAATAAATTCCCAAAAGCGTTTGCTCAGGCTAATAATTCAAAATTTAAATTTATTTATGATTTAATGATATAGCGTAACTTTGGGAAGAAAACTATTGAAACCTTTCTAGTACCTATTAAAAGAAGATATGGTAATGAGATATTCATATTTACAAATCTATATGGAAAAATCTTTGTTTATTTGAGGCTTGGAATTATTACACCATTAGTAGAACTCACCGAGGAATTGTGGCGTTCTGATGATTTCTACTGGTGGAGGATCTGATGACGTGTACATCTTGTACAGCTGGAAACACAACACAGCATTAGGTCAGCACCGGCAGTATCATAAGAACCAAATAACAGTATTAAAAGTTCTTGGAGCTGCTCGTACCACATCATATTAAAACAGAACAGATTATAAAGTCAAAAAAGTACGAAATTTTATTTAAATCACAAGTTATTGCATCATCGATGCTTTCTCAAGCGAAAAATAACATTTTGTACCTTTTTGACTTTAGATTCTGTTCTGACTCGGACTGCAGTGGAAGCATAACAAAGGCTTTTCTATGAAAATTTAACTCTGTAACTCCAAGTGCATGCTTGCCATTTTATTGTTCTACCCACGGATAGTAAACAAGTATAAACAATATAGAAAAAAATGACAACAATAACTACAGCAAAAATCGTGAAAGAAAAATTCAGACTATTTTAAGACATATTCTGGCAAAATAAGACATTCTAATTGCCTTTTCTCCTAAAACAAACTAGTCTATTTTATCTTCTAGAGGTAGTTTGATAGTTTTTGGATTCATACTTTATAAATACAAACATTTTGTTTGTGACTAAGAAACTTACTTTTAACATGCACAATAGATCTACACACTTGCCAGTCGAAGTGGAAACCTTCCCCGAAACGTAGCAAATACTGCGTTATAAGTTTCTTCTTCACAAACAATATGTTTGTATTTATATATCAATATATTCTAATTGTTTAAAGTTTATGCTCAGTGGCCAAACAAATATGCTTGTATAGAAGCAATATGATATATTCTGTTTATTCTGAAAGTTTCATTCTTTCAAACAGCCTATTAAAGTATTTAGAGAAATTTAAATACTACGCAATAAGAGCCAGTATAACCCCATCAAAACACGTGAAAGCAATAAATGTCAACCGAATTATTTTCGTCAGGCGTAACTTGCACGGTGCACGTAAGAACTCGCCTATCTCTGCCATGTTAATTGTTACGTCTGACGAAAATCATTCGATTATGCAGCATCACGTGACCTTTTGTTTTAGTTAGCAATAGGGCATGGTATTTTTAAAGGTGTGATAAATATTAAAATGTTGAGAATATAGATACTATTTTTCTTAGATTTGCAATGAAAAAGGTATTGCTCATTGACACTGGGCTTAATAGAACAAATATCATTTTGGCTGAGCATAATTTTTAAGGCTCTGTTGGCAGCCAGTTGAGTCACTCACGATGGTGATGTCCGCTGGGTTGAGCGCATTACGAGACAACATGGCTGACAGCGCCTGGCACGCTCGAGGATACTTGGCCGCGCCACTCAACGCCAGGGTGATCGGGGTTACATCGTGGCCTCTGAAACGAGCGGTGCAGAGTGAGCCTTAAAGCATTTCTTCCTTAACAATTACATCAACATCAAAAGTAACATCAAATAAATAGCGGGCATTGTAAAAAGTAATGTTCATTGCTTTCCAAATCATGCCCACATAAACAGGCTGCCAAGTCAACAACATAACGATGGTTGAGATTGCTTCACTGCATCCTCAATTGAGCATGCACATGCATAATATTAAATTTTTAACAATAACATCAAAAGTAATCCAGTGACTAGTAACATTGCTTACACTGCATACTATTCACTGAACTGCATTATTTGAGCATATGACAACTGACATTTGGGCCTAGTCACAGGCAGCAAAAAGCAGCACCGATTCAATTTGCTTATCTTTTTAAACAATTTTATCTAATGTAATGCTTACTTGTCATTGAGAAGGAGACTATCGATCTCAAAAACTGTTTTGAATATATTTGTATTTTTTATACTTTTGTATTTGCATATCATATGTAACAAAAATGAAAAGAATTGATTAATCAAATAAATAATATATTTGTGTTTTGTATTTTTTGATATCTTATGTAGCAGAAATGAAAAGAATTGAATAAATAGACAAATAGTGGTAAATAATAAACCATTTTGAACACCATCCCCCTATGAAAAACGAGATTTCTCTGCCCTTACTTGAGCTTCTCAGCATTGTTTATTTTAAGACATTCTGATAAACCAGTTCATGCACTTTTAAAATTAATTAATTGATTTCTAAAAAGTTCTTTTATTTTTTGCCGGACCGGGTCGTGGTTAAGTGGATCATATGACAGCTGGCATTCGAGCCTAATCACAGGCATAAAAAAGCAATACCATTTTTTTTGTCCATCTTACAAACAGCTAACAACACCAGAGATTTCTTCACCCTTACTTGAGCTTGGCTGCCTTGTGGACCTCCTGACAGAGGCGGCGCACGTTGGAGCCTCCCTTGGGCTCCTGGGAGAGGATGTGCATGAGCAGCTGACTGTACAGGTACGTGTGCTCCCCGTGGCACACCATCTTCTGCAAAACCACCGCAAAACAGTGCATATGTTGAATATTCATTTGCTCAAGTTCTGTTAATCATCTTGAGTTATACTTGTACTTTTGACCCAGCATTTTGAAGCTACCTGAAGCTTTCGGCCATCTTCACATGGCCTTTTTCCCACAGTGCACTAGTCAAAAGGAGATGTGAAGATGGGGAAAGCTTCAGGTAGCTTATTATGTATTTTTAACTTCAAAATGCTGGTTCAAAAGTACAAGTATAACTCAAGATGATTGACAGAGCAGTGCAACAGTCATGCTCAAATTGGAATAGGAGTACAGTAGAACCTCTCTTTCAGGACCAGCTTATTAGGTGGTCTCAATAGAGAGGTGGTCTCTTTATAGAAGTTTGTTTTGGTAGCTTTAAAAAGGTTTGAGACCTGAAAAAATTGGCTTATCATAAAGGTGGTCTTAATAGAGAGGTGGTATTAATTGGAGGTTCAAGTGTACAAGTAAAACATCATTTTTGTCAACACTACAAAAAACAGGGGTATTCAAAAAATAATTTTTTTGATAGTAATGATTTTTCTTTGATTTTTTCATGGTGAATCTGTAGCTTTATCTTGTATTATTTTTTTCTATTTTGAAGTGTATTCACTTCATTTATTTCATAAAATGAGTTAAATTTATACAATCTACAGACTATAGTTTACAATTGGAATATATAAATAAATAAAAAAGACATGCAATATACATCAATATGACTTCAATATCAATTACCATGTACATAAATGAAGATTATTTAAAATCAGTGTTGATTATAGTTTTTACCTTTTCTTGAATACTTTTACCAATTCCTTTTTGTTTAATGTATGATATTTCATATTTGACACATTTTATTAATTCATTAAAAATGCTTATTACAGATTTACTAGGTTCTTTGCCATATTTAACACTTTCTATTTTTCCATAAAATACAATTGGTACTGAAAATAATCCAATTAACAGCTAGTCTTATATTCTTTTTATCATAACTAAACCCAAACATTAACAGAGAAATCTTAATTTTCCAGCAAAAATCTTAATAAAAAATGAGAAAAATCTTAATAAAATCTTAATGTTTTACGGTTTAGTACATACTTAAAATGACAATAAAAATATACTTCAAATTACTAAGTATTTGATGGTTTTATACTTACCCCATATATCTAGCATATGTCTGCGTGATGGTCGTCTTGACACTCCTCTAATTTTACAAGGCTTAATTATTCTGCCACTGTAACATCCATACACGTCTATACTTACATGTACACCATGTAAACAACCCCAAACCCGTCCCACTGGCACTGTGTCTGTAATCTGTAGTCTGTACACTAAGTTCTGATTCAATATCTTTTTGTGAAGAGCAGAAGACTTTGACACTGACACAGTTGAGCCATAACTGCCATCAAGTATTATAAATCACACGTCCTTAGTACAAATACATTTTATGGCTGCTGATAATCGCTGTTATCTTGTAAAATGAAATGATTTAAGTAAAAATTTGCTAAACTGTGAAACCAGTCGCCATTTTTGAAAATGCGGTGATCGGCACCCAACTATAAACATATTTATAGCAACGCAAAAATAACAGCACGAAAACACGTTTTCCACGCACACCATTAATTACCGGCGTGATCCAGCCAAAGCTACTTTCGTTTTTATTAAATCGAGGTCACATTGAACGGCAAAACTGGGTCAATGTCTGTCAAATCGGCCGCAGACTCAATATTTCAAGGAAAAGTGTATATTTTCTATGAAACTATTGGAATCCCATAATAAACCTATAGCCTGGACTTAATGATTTTTCAGAACTCAAAAAACGTAAAATTACGGGTATTTCCCGTAAGTTCACATCACTGCATTAAAGTGTTCTCATCTATGTCTACATCAAGATTGAATATTTTAAAAATTAGCTGTTATACAAATTTTCGGGCATTTTAAAAAAATGTGAACAATAGTTTCGTCATAAACATTACAAAGTGTGCATAGTCCATCTGACATATTCATGAGCTTTAATCGTGTTTCACTAAAAATAGCCCGATGTATGATTTTATACTGTATGTTGAAGACTTTGCTACTACATGAATCTTTTACTTCCATCAAGTTGGTGAATATTTCTTTATGAGTTAATTCCTGAGTAAAAACAGAATTCCATTTTGTTATGCAATTTGGAGCTTTGGCTGGATATAAAATCTTGTATTAAACTATCAGTAATAATTTGGGTTTGTCGAACTCTCTTTCATTTGTGATTTTTTTTTAAAGAAATTATTACTCTGAGTAATTACTGCAATTGCTTTTTTACTACCATTTAATAGGAGCTTATTCTTACTGTGAATTCTGCGAGATTCTTGTCGATGGCCTCTTCCCCGCCCTCGAGAAACGCCGTGATCGAAGTACGAAGGACACGGGAGAAAACCTCAATCTGGTGACACGCGGTGGCTACCGTGGTGATTTCACCCTGGTAACCAGCATCGGAGATGAGCTAAAACACACAACAATAAAGTATGTTATTGAATGAAAAACATGTTTCTACTGGCATAATTTGTTTGAATATAAAAACCTCAAGACTTTAGTCAATAACAATGTGGGCATTCGACGGGCGTTGCTGAACTTGTTCTATGATAAGAAATAGAATAGCAAAACAAATTAAAGAATTGTAAGTTGTCTAAAAAAAGATCCTTAATTTGATGCAAAGAATCATGATAAATGCCAATGAGATTTGCAAATTAAAAATACAAAGCAACGTAAAAAAAAAAAAATAATAGAAATCATAATTTGTATCCAAAATGAAAAAAAAAAGGTTTTTGATCAAAATCATATACTGAAATCTTTAAAATATCTAAATGAACAGAATACACCAGTTTTCTAATCGCTGTCTCAATGAAATATTTATGTACGATCGTAGTGGTGTCTCAAAATAGTTACTACAATTTCTACCCACACGTGGTGCAGTCTTAATCAACCAAAGCTCTGTGACGCTACGGCGTGTCAGAAAGAAATAAAAAAGACTGATACTGTTTGTCTATTTTTTTCCAAGAATGCAATTGTTTGTAGCCACCATTAGAATAGAAATGCATTAAATCACCGTCTACTCTGGTTACCTTCATTTTGAAAAACAAAAAATGCTTCAACTTTTTTAAGTGGTCTAAAAAAGGATCATTAATTTGATATACAGAATCATGATAAATGTCAATGAGATTTGCAAATCAAAAATACAAAGCAACATGTAATATAAAAAATAATAGAAATCATAATTTTCATCACAAAAAAAAATCAAAAAAATCAATAAATAATAAAAAATCATTGATTGAAATCATACACTGTAATTTTCTAAATATCTAAATGAACAGAATTAAATCACCATCTACTCTGGTTACTTTCATTTTAAAAAAAAAAAATGCTCCAGCTTTTAAGACAGGCTATAGTTACCTTGATGGTGAAGTTGAGCATGAGACAGTCGGGGTATTCCTCGGCCAGCTTGTAGAACAGGTTCCTCCACGTGGGGTACTCAATCATGTCTCCGAGCCATGACGGCGTCTCGCCCTCGTCCGTAAAGATCGAGTCGGCCTTCCTCGGGTCAAAGTACTTGAAAATCATGTCCGTCAGATGCTTCTCCACCATTTCCTGCACGTCTTTGATGTCGACGCCTGCAGGAAAAATAAAAATGTTGCAAATGTTGAACCTATATGGCTACAAAAAGTACAAATACTATGCTCCAGTGAAAGATGAGAGAAGACAATATACCGGTAGCGTGACGAAGATGTCAATGACCTGGTGTGAATGTGAAGTCGTCTGATCCTGCATAGCTGGATACCAGACCATAAACGACACATGCACATTTACTTCCATTATTCATACCAGATCAATATTAGTAAATTTTCTCAACTCTCTGGGGATTGTTTAAGTGCTTCTGTGTATTTGATGTCGATACCAGTGGTAAAAATATGATGTTCCCTGTTTTACTGTACAGTAAACAAACAGGAATACTATAATCATAGTATAGTATTACTGTATATTGGTCACACGGATCTTTTCAATTCCAGAGGAGTATAGAATGCTTAGCCACTGTTTTTTTCATGGCTTTGATCTTGTGCCTGCGAATGTGACTATGTGCGTGCGTTGTGCAGTCTATCTATGGTTTACCAGATAGCTGCTTGAATCAGCTTTCTTATTGTCAAACATTTGATTGTATCAATATGATTGTTATTGGTAAAATGAGAAAATAAATAATTTGCCTCTGAAGCATCTTAGTACATAATAACGTCTAACGTACATACCGGCTTGTATGAGCCACTCCGCAAGCAAATTTGCTGTTTGTGCAACGCCGACATAATTCTCTGACAGCAGCTGAACCACATACTCTGGTGAACCACCAGACTTGAAATATCTGCAAACAGATAAATAATCAATTCTTATCTTCTCTCAGACTCTTACTTCTCTATATAGCGAGCACAATATATAATCGTTGCACTGAAAATGCCATATTCTTAATAAACACATCAAACTTTTGCCTAGATGCCCACGCACTCATTCTAACAGGTGTGTATAAACTGATACATCATCAAAATGTAGGTGCTTTGGTTTGAAAACGCTTGTCAGATTGACAGTGTGCGCATCTATGTGAATTATAGAAGTTATTCAATACAATTTAAATTAAATTAGAGTCCTTTAAAATGTACAGCAGTATTCATACCATAGAAGTTACTGTTTGAGCACCTACCGTTTTAACATGTGAAACACGCCGGGTTCCATAATGAAGTCGTTCGTTCCAAACGCTTCCAAGCATTCCATTTGTACTGCCTGATCATTTTCAGCATCATCTTCTTCATCCTCATCATCCGGTGGCGACTGAAAAAAAAGATCATGTTAAAAGCTAGATTGAGGCTGATGCAATATAAGTATAACTGTCGAATGTGGTATTACCGGTAGATGCAATTCAGGGTTCCCACAAAGATTGAAAAACCAAATTCCCTGACTTTTCCGACTCAATATCAATTTTCTCTGACCAATTAGTGCAATAAACGCTAACTTTTTCGAAGTATTGTTTATAAACTCTACCGCGGTGTAATGTTCTGATTGGCTAGACGGGAGCTTGTAAAACATGGATATTGCATTATCAACAAAAAAGGACAATTTACATTAACTACTAACAAAAAAATATATAGAAAATTAACGAGACTGACATTTATCCTTTGGGTAAATAAAAATAATTTTTCTTGATCATTGCCCCATTTACACAAAATTCCCTGACTTTTACCTGCCTTTTTCCTAAATCTCATTTTTCCCTGACATATTTTAAAATTTCCTGACTTTTCCCTGACCGTGGGAACCCTTAGCAGCATGTGGTGAGTTTGTGTACACAGTCATTTCATGTTTCTACACAGCTTTATTCATAATGAAACAACCTTTCTCTAGTCAAATTGTATACCAGAAGGCAATCCTGGATCATAGCTAATTTGTGTCAATGAACTGCTTATCAAAATATATAGTTTTATTGGCAACAGATTTCTCATTCTTTATCACTATTAAAACCTGACCTACACACCCTGTGTTACATTATACAGACCATTTATTTTGAGAAATGACAACCCCTTCCACCATCTATGTCTTCAGGGCAGGTGCTTGTTTTATGAACGCTGTGAACGCACGTCTAAGATGTCACTAATTTGTGCGGGGACACAAACAGCTATAACTTTCAAATGGCTGGATCAAATGTCTTGAATTTTTGCAGAATCACTCCACAGATATAATGCTCTGGCATTCTTTAATCTATTATTTTAATAATTGCTGGATCTTTTATAATCAACATCTTAATAAAGCCATGCAAATACATCATGACGTCACAAGCTCCGCCCCTTTGTTTATTGTTTGGATAGTCTACAATATATGAGGCTAACGGCACCTGTTTACCAAACGAAACCAGATGTGTGACTCGTTTTACACACAACATATATTATGACATCAGAGATACACTTCTCTAGCCTCGCTTGAGGTTTCACGAAATATCGTGCAAAGATTTTAGGTCAAACTGTTAAATTCTGCTGCATGTTTTTTTTCACCTCGCCATCCGTCAAACCTGCAAGTATACATAGCCGGAGGTTTGTTTAGAACAATCCAATTTATGAAGAAGGTTTTGCAGAAAAAATATTGACAGCAAGTAAACTTTAACATAAGATTTGTATGATATGTATCCTGTTATAAGTCTCTCTTGAATGAAATGCGCATGAAGTCATTAGAACATGCGTTACGAAGCGGTGTTGTTGTGAGCATGTTAATGTTTCTAAGATAGACAAAAAGATGGGACGATGTGTCATGACACCCTTATGTACAAAGAAGATTGATAAAATAAATGATATTGTGCGGTCGAATTGCCATATCCAATGTAAGTATGGGAAGCAGATTTCAAAGAGGATTTCAGTGGTGTGTTCAGTTTATTTGTAGCTTTAAAATCAATTGAGTTATTAGCATAAATGTATCAATCGTCAAATTACTCACATGTCTGGCAACATTTGGCCGGTTTCTTTCACTGAGCGCATGCACGAATTTTAATGTGCATTTTTAATTAGCTGTAGAGGTCATAGTTCAAAAGTGATGTCATGGTGTCTATTTGCATTTCTGAACGGCTTACTAATTAACCTAATTATATAAAAACTGGATTCGTAAAGAATAAACTAGAACAGATTATTTGGTTTATTCATTAGTTTACAATACATAGGCAAAAGCTTGATGTGCCAGTGCAATTCTTAATCTACGAAAAAATGGAACTTCAAAGACAACTAAAAAATGATGACACCTAGTGTGCAAAAACATATTTTGATAAAAGATTGTTTACTAAACGTTATTTAGTTTTGTTATTACGCGTGTGACACACAAAATGACTCTAGTGTCTAGAAAAACATGGGACAGGACGGGACAGAACAGTATATGACGGGACGGTGTAGAACGTTACTGGGAAAATGCTAGGTCAAGGAAAGCTAAGCAAGATTCCGTCCCCATCCTTCAGCATTAGGCTGACTATGTACATGAACTTGGCGTGCAATCCCCTAGATATAGATTGGGCATATAATTAGCAATGTGAATAATTGACACCTATCTAAGACCTAACATAGAATCACATTTAGTTGAACTACTTTATCACCACAGATTTTAACAAGATAATACAATATGAAAACCACACAAATGTAGCCCAACCACATACAAAATAAAACCCAAGCCACTAATACACCAAGCAGTGAACGATAATGTAGACAAAACAGAGTAACTGGCTACAAATAAATAGTCGAAGAAATATTACCTCTGGGTATTCATCAAACATATTGTCATCTTCGTAATCTGCCATTATAATAGTCTTTTACGTTATACAATGGGTGTAAAATCAAAAATAAATATAATTTTTTATACTTTTGAGCACTTAAAGTAAGTGAGTAGTCTAAATTGACAGCGGTACGAGCGCGCTGTGCTGTCGACGTACATACAAAGTTCGGGCTCGTTATGACTATTAGTGTCTATAGCCTGTTTCAAATTCTACCCCGGCGCTCTTTGACAACAACAACAATTTAGAGGATTAACACAACGTGGAAAAGGTTTAGATGCATGAACATATTTTTATTAATTTCAGAACTAAATACAGTGGACATATCAAAATTCTTTCTAAATCTCTATTTTCATCCTTGCATCAAATTTTATGTTGTCACTGTCAATTCTACTCAGATTTAGAAGTACCATAAGTATTTTTTGCAATCTAGACCTATCTATGCCTATGCTTATTTTTTCTTATCACAAATACCTTGGCGAAATGGGCATCAAATTATCAAGTAGAGAAAATTGATGAATGCATAACTTTTAAGAACTTAACTATCTTTATTTTTTATTAATAATTAAAAATATCTGTACATACATGGTTTATTCACATTTATTCTGGCCATGGAAAAAAGAATTTTTCACAATTTAGAAGTTTTGTAAATTTGAAGCATTCTGCATCTCTATCAATTAAATAGTTTATTATGTACATCGATAGAAAGTTATAAAATGCACTATTTTTTCAGAATTCTATATGCTGGCATCTATTGCTTATTTACACGAAAGCATATAGATCTATGATTGGTAAATAATGTTTGAAAAATTAAAACATGTTACATGCCAATTTGTACAATATTGAAAGCAGAAACATTTGTACAATATTGAAAGCAGAAACACACTTTACTAAACAGTTTAAAAGGTGTTTTAAAGGGACATGCACAGCAAATGCCTCCTTAGATAGATTGATTTAATAATTTTATTTTTTGATACACTTGACATGTTGCGCCTCATAACTTATGATTTTAAATCTATTAGTATCCGTTTTGATAAAATAATGATATCCATAAAATGTAGGCTGCCACAATGATAGTCACTTTCATATCTCTCCTGGAAAAACGGAGCACTGCATTATGTTGCAGCCTCTATCACCCGTGGGCCGACAGCCAAATTCAGCTGGTAAGAAACATTTATTAAGGCTGCTACAATGTCCATATTTAGGAGAAAATTTTTGGGTACATTTCATGAAACCAGTTTAGAATAATGATTAATTGTGAAAAAAATGGAACATTGCACACAGATGAAAATGTATATGTTCAAATGGCACAACAAGTACTTTAGTAAACTACTTTTTATGTGGCATAAAAGGTAGATATGACATGAAATCCACCTGTGCATGTCTCTTTAATTACAAATTTAAATATTGGAAGCATTGGGGGAGGTGTCACTGCATATTGATGTTCTGATTTGATGGTTTATCCTGTTTCTGTATAATACATGTAATATGCATTAGTTTCCGCATTCAAATTCTGTTTCATGCAACATCTGAGGAATCCCTTTCAATGTTTAACATCAACTAGATCTACAGCCTCATGTCACGTTTTATCGTCTATGTGATGCATACACACCAGTGGAGAGCAAAAATATATAAAATCTAAAACCTGGTTCTAAAACATAAAAAATCTTTTCCCGTGGTTCTATCAACTCGGAACAGATCTTATGCAGGGACACCACATCCGCAGAGGGAAGGGGACGACTATATCATATAGCAAAATGTAATGTAACCATTACTATAGTTCGACACACTTGGGTGCAACTGGAAGAAAACAAATATTCTTACAATGTGCACATGTACAAAAACCTGAACAATGGTCTATGATAGCTTGACCGTCGGCCTCTTAGAAAAGGTATGGTCTAAACTCTGAGTACTGCAAGTACAGCTGCCCATTAGATAATGTAAATTAACAGCATGCAAGGGACCGAGATTTGACATCAGTTTCTGACATGCTTTTTAAACACAGATCATAAATCCAAAAAGGTGCAGTGGGCATGTAGATTGCCATTTGTTTTTATTTCTACATACATATTATCACACATATCACGTATTTGCATAGATTTAACCTTCTTAAATATCATATTTCAACGGTATTTTAATTGCAACTGTCAACTTTTGCTGTTGTTCTAGATCCACTGTGAAAGTCCTGATGCTCATTCAGTATAAACTGTGGAGAGTCCAAGTCCCGCGATTCTCAGGGTAGTGCTGGTGTGGGAGGACAGGTGGCGCCACCCGACGGCGGACATTCAAACACAAACTGCACGGCGTAGACGTCTGCAACATTCACAGAAAAAGGCGTTCATTGACTATTATCTAAATCTAAGTAAGCACACCCTTTTAAGATACCAAATGTTGAAATCTCACCGTTTACACTTATATACATGTCAGCACAAACATTGTGCATGCAAAGATGACCGATGACAACGACTCAAATACTATAGCGTTCATGCACCCTTGCAGACAAATACACCACTCGTGAATAGATAGGGTGATATCACCACTAAAACATACCATTACCCTTATGATACGCTGAATACTCATTGAATTCACTAACTCAAAAACAATTGTATATGTAGCATACAGAGGTATGCATAAAGTTACATAATCAAGTTATTCATGCTATGTGACACACAATTACGTCTGATGACATCTTGCAATCTCATGACTGGGTAATCAGGTAATTCTAAGCCTGGATTAGCAGACTAATCATATAATGGTATTCTAATACCTGTAATGTTGTTGATGTTCCAACCAGTGAAATTCTAATCATGCACAAAACACATCACATTGCTTCTAACAAAGCGTATAATCTGTAAAGGTCGTTTATTGTCATACAGGTTATTGTTTTACATGAATTTAATAACTAATGAGATATTTGGTCTTTTGAAAGATTTTATTGCAGGACTTATTATGCAATGGGATTTTTTTATTCTTCAAAGTTTATAATAAGACTACTTCAATCAGTGGAATTCTCATCATGCATTGTTTCCATGAATGCATTTGACCTTTAAAGGTAGTTTAATGTCATGAACCCTGCTGATTAACTTGATTAAAACGATTGTGGTCTTTTGAAAAGACTATAGTTTTTTCTACACTGTTGAATACATTATATATTTCAAACGTTTTCATAACTAGTGTATATTTAGACAAAGCTACAATAGCAGCAACAAATGAAATTGTTAACCATGAACATACTAGTTGTTTTCCCATTTTGTGCCGTGGTCAGTGTGATGTCACAACCCACCATTCTGCCGCTGGACAGTCAGTGTGATGATGATTGTTACATAGACCACGTGGCAGAAATCCAGTATTTGGCAAACCTGATTGACAGCATGAAGGATGATAATCTTCATTTAGAAACGAAGATTGTGGAACTAGAAGCTAAAATCACCGAACTCACTAACGAGACGAATAGACTATCAGTAGAAACTCAGATCGGGCTATTCGAAGGGGAGCTTAAACACCAAAATCGTACTATCACGCAATTATTGTCAAGACTCATAAAGATGAAGCCTGAGAGCAACCCGATTATTGCTGTAAGTAGTACAAGTTACAGCTGCGGGGACATGTGGTCATTTGGTTTCAATGTCAGTGGGGTGTATGGCATCAATGCTGGAGAGGGCAAGATAAAGCAAGTGTACTGCCAAATGTCACCTGAGGGTGAAGCATGGACCCGCGCGATCCACCAACAAAACAACATCACAGACAACACGTACAACACTTCGTTGGAGTATTCGGATTCATGATAATGATAAATTGGACTTTTTAGAACTCTTTTAGAAAAGTGACTTATGGTAGACATAACTTTTGCCCGTTGGATATACATGTACGATTATTTGGCCATTTTCGTAGTTTAAAATTCAAGCAAATTTGTTCTCTCATTTGTTTCGCCACTGTTTACATGCTGTCAAAAAGTATCTAAGTAATGTGATGCAACCTATCATTGGTGATCTACGCATTACTAGGGCTGCGATTGGTGATTTGCCCTACATATCAAATGTGAATATTGTTTACTGCCTGTATTGAAGTGTTTGAAATGTGGTGCAACCAATTCAATTATAGTTCCTGGTGATTGGTGAAAGATAATGGAATATATTGATGACTGGTGATTGAGAAAAAAAATGATTTTCATCAAGGCTGATATAGTATATACCCCTCTTACCACGACCATCCTGCACCACACACCATACTTCAGATTATACACTCACATGCGCCTGCGACTCCGTTGAGATAGATCAGAGGACAAGATGGACTGACAGAGAAGTCAAATGCTGTGCCAACAAAGCTTGACCCGAATGGACCCAGACTGAAAAAAAACCCATGTCACATCATATACAAATAAAACTGTTTTTGTAGTTACGCTGTTAATATTTTTACCCGTCCAGTATATGTAAGAGAAAAGAATAATTAAAAAAGCAGCAACAAAGTTCTTAAACAATAAATCCTCAAAACCATCCGAAAACAAAAAAGAAACTTCTCATCATACCCAATAGTTAATAGACCCACCGTTTCATAAGTAGAGTGAACATTAAAAAGGAGAAGATTGTAGCAATATTTTTAAAACAGTCTATAGTACACACGTGGAGGCATCGTCGAGATGGAAGGTGAAGAAGGCGATCTGCGTGCCCTGGTCGGTGGCTCCTGACACTCGCACAATCTGACGACCTGCAGAAAGCTCAATAGTATATACAGCTGACAACTTTCTATGCGCATTTTGGGTCCAGAAAATCTCTTTTTAATTTGCGATGTAAGATCATGTCATGGCTTCTATAAAAGTGAGGGTGGACTTGCAGCAGCAGGGTAAAATTTTCAAAATTCAAGATGGCGTCCAAAATAGCTACCAAATAGAGGAATTTAGAAAAAAAGAGGGAAGCTACAAGGAGTTACAATCGGTAAATTGGGACCCAAAAAGTTGTAAATTGCATATGAGGCTATAAAGATAGAAGTTGTAATTTAGAAAAAATTGTTCCAAGTATTAAAGCTGTCTTTTCAAAAAAAAAACAAAAAACAAATGTACGTTTTAACTTTTAAGTTGTATTTGATCGTCAGTGGAAAAGTTGAAGTTGAACATATCTGTCCTCGTGAGCACACATTAGTGTGGCATGGTCTGACCTGTGGGGATGGTGATGGTGGTGACGGGAGCAGAGGCCGAGGTGCCCGCCCATGAGGTCCACGTGCTCCCGTAACGCGCCCGCAGTCTGCCAAACAACAACAAATACATACGTAGATCCCGCACATAGATATGTTGGGATTATTAACAGTAGCAAAGGAAATGAGTACAAATTTCATATGAAACAAACTACTGTACACCAAATAAATAGAATGAATTTTGAAAAATAAACTACAATTTCTATACAATAACATTTGTGTCTGTTGACATTTATTCAGCGCGAATTCAATTGTTTTACGCCTAGCATTCATGGGTAGAAAACCTTTCGATACAATAAAAAAACAAACTACATATTTGTTTTGATATTAGTGGATTCTTTCACCAAGTCTATAGAGCTATATCACATCGCCTCTGCCGGGACTCGAACCCGGGACCACTACCACTGCAGCAGAGGCTATGTGATATAGCCCTATAGACTTGGTGAAAGAATCCTAGTATACTAGTTGGTATTCATTGTAACAGATCACATTTTGTGATTCTAAAAATCAAATGGATTGTGCCCAGGCCCTAACACTGCGACCACAAACGGTGAGCTGTGTCATTTACCCATGGAATGGATAGACATTTGTGCCTGCCGGTCCTGAGTACTCAATGGCAGTGAGTGGGCCGTAGTTGTTGCTGTAGTAGCCTGCGTGGGACCAGCCGCCGCCGTCACTCCCGCCTCCTCCCATGTACGCCGTCTTGCAGGCTGAAAGCACATGGCAGCAGCACAGTACACCAAGACCATGGTATCGGCAGTAATCAAGTTATTGGCAGCATCCAAACGTATGTCTATCTTTAAGGTAACATGTATGTCTTATGTCATAACTGGAGGCAGAGTGGATGAAACACTGGCAGACCTAGGTTTTTGAAAGAGGTGCGTGCGTGTGCCCGCGCACGCGTTAAAGGGACCCGAGGGATTTTGTATGTGCGATTGACAGTGCATGGCAGTGGACATGCCAAAAACATTGTGAAAATGATTTTGGTGGAAAAGGGGGACAGTCCCTGGATATGCGTATGAAAAGCTACTCTCATATATGTTAACAACTATTTTATGTTGCCAACAACATGAACACTGCCAACAGCTTGGGTCTGACGTTTACAGCTAGTACCTAAAACAGTTTTGTATCTTTGCGTTTATATAGAAGAGCCCAGTAAATGATTGTTCTAAATGTCGTGACGCAGGAAAGAACAAACACATGTGAAGAGATTAATCAATGATATCAATGGAAATAGCAACGTTGACATTATTGTACGTACAATTTTGACATTCGGTACCAAAGAAGCCTGAGGTGCACGCACATGCGTACCCGTTTTGCAAGCTCTCGCAAGTTGCACCATTTAGGCAAGGGAGCTTCTGCAGTCTAAAACAAGCAAGGTTTTTTATTATAAAAAGTAAGACAAGCTCTATGTTGCGAAGTTCTAAAATATTGGCGAGTGAAATACAGTAACAAAAAACTTTGTCCTTTTTTGCAAATATTTACAAAATTTTAAAATATTCTTAATTCTTGCAAAATCTTGCTTCTTGGTGTAAGGAAAATAAAGTATCTATAATGCTTGCAATAATTAATACGGTGCTGTCCTATAATTAAGAATACCAACCCCAAAAGAAAAAGAAAATTTGTTGTAGTCAAAGTTACAAAGAGAATTGTGCCAATGCTTTCATACAACAGTGCTACTTACATGGAAATGGGGTTCCATCCTGTAGATCGAAGGTTTAGTTTCGGCAAGCAAAATAAATAACAACATGTTAAGTGGTGAAAGGATAGATTTAAACACATTTATTTCATGAATTCAATTCATTTTTCTTAAAACCGCATGATTTTCATGACGTTAATTACTGAATGACCCATTCCCACAATTAGCCTAAACTAGTTTATCACATACATGTTAGGGAAATATAATATATGAATATTTTGGAACTCTTGGGTGTAAATCAACTATAAAAGCTATGGCAGTGTTAATTTGCAAATAATGTATTCTAACATTACACTCCTTGCTACCTTTGTGGGGTACAGAAAGATTTTTTGCTCGCATCTAAATTCATTATATACATAATTCTTACAACATCCTATATTCACATATTTGAAACATTGCTTGAAAGTCAGTATTGCATTGACGTTTGGGACCTTTTTGATCTTTGTTTAAATAGAAGTAAATGATTGTTCTAAATGTCTTCCCATTAGGAAAGAGCAAAATGTGAAGAGATTAATCTTTGATACAATGACCAATACAACGTTGCCATTTTATTGGGGCCTCAATCCAAAGGATAGATGTTGAACACATTGCACCATTCAGACAAGGACAGACTTCTTCGATTCTTAAAACCAGCAAGGTTTGTGATATAAAAAAACATGACGTTATTTATTAGGGATCTGAGTGAAATAAGCCCCATATGAATTATTTTAAAATATTCTTAGTTCAACCTCAACACAGGGTTATCAGATCAAATGTATATATGTTGAATAATTAAATGGACCCTATAATTAAGAATCAAACCCCTAAAAAAAGAAAATTTGTTTCAGTGTTAATGTACATGGAAACAGGGCCAGTAAGTGGTGGGGGTTTCAAGGTTTAGGCAAGCAAAAATAAATAACAACATGTTAAGTGGTGAAAGGATAGATTTACATTTGGAAAGATTCAATTCATTTTTCTTAAACTGCATGATTTTCATGACGTTAATTACTGAATGACCTATTGCTCTACAATTAGCTAACTAGTTTATAACATACATGCTAGGGAAATATATATATATGAATATTTTGAACTCTTGGGTGTAAACCAACTATAAAAGCTATGGCAGTGTTAATTTCAACAATGTACCCTAACATTATTACCTTTGTGTGGGGTACAGAAAGATTTTTTTTGCTCGCATCTAAATTCATTATATACATCATTCTTACAACATCCTATATTCACATATATTTGAAATATGAAAATAAATTTATATGCACAAAATCACCTGTGTTCTTAATAAATATGAATATATGTAAACAGCAAAAAGTACACGTATAAGTGCGATACGGAAATCTTAAAACCTGGAGGTACAGCTGCGCCCCTGGCTGGTCTACTACATTGTCAGACGTGATGTCGTCATGGTGCAGTGAGCAGGTGCCCGGAGAGGTGCTGTACAAGGTCACGGCCGTACACTCAGACGCAAGGCATTGCTCTGCACATCTCTGTAGAACACATGTAGATACTTCCAGTAAAGCAAGGGGCACATTCCACCGCAAGGTGGGTCTACAGCCAGTCTACGACCAAAAACGCATAGAAAACATGAGGATCCGTGCGTATGTAGTGCGGCAAACGTACGTTTTTTCAAGGCCGTACGGTGGCCGCAGGAGAAGTTTGGCTTGCCAAATGAATAGACAGATACGTAATGGTCTGACCGTGAAGGCAGTGAGAATCTTGCGTTAAACGCAGATGATTTACGTTGTGGCACAGACACAGTACTGGGGTCGTGCATTCCCTGTACCATGAACGGGATCCAGTTTTTAATCGCACGGTGCGTAGGACGTAAGTTATACGTGGTACAACGTTCTATGCAAGTTTGGGCACGGCCACCTCAATGTGTCCTGTGTGTAACGCACGGATCCCGTGCGTATGTGCCCAACTGTGTTTGTCACTGCTTGCAGAAAACGGCGTAGACGCCGCAGACCCCAACACGCCTTGCGGCGACCACCGCCGCAAGGTGGAATGTGCCTCTCGCTTAATATACAGCGATAGATCAGTTGCCCAGCCCGGGTTTACCGCTTACATAAAAATCTCTTATTGTTTTGATCTCATCACCCTTTGACACTTCAAATAAATAGACAGATACGAACCCACATTAAATATTGCCTCTCTATCGGCACCACTTGAGGTCAGCTCTGGGCAGTCTTTAATAGAGAATCTACTGTAGGCGTAACCTATATTGTGTGTGTGTGAACTCACCAGTGGGTATGGCTGCAGCACTGTGACGTTCACTGTGGACCCGGACTGGACACTGACATTAGCAAGCGTCTGGTAAAAGAACATCATCTGAACTTCGACACCCATCTTCTTAATTTGGACCTACCGCTGTACACGATGAATGACTGTCCTGATCGTCAAAGATAAGTCTGGATGACTGTCCTGATCGTCAAAGATAAGTCTGGATAACTGTCCTGATTTCCAAAGATAAGCTAGGACTAGATGACTGTCCTGGTTGTCAAAGATAAGCCAGCACTGGATAACTGTCCTGATTGCCAAAGATGCAGAACCAGATGACTTAAACTGTTCTTGTCTTAAAAACTGAGAGATCTAGGTCCTACTATTGCGCACACACGGTTTGAATTAATGACTGTCCCGATCTCCAAAGAATGAGGCAGAACTAGATGACAGCTGTTGGATGAATGAATGCGCTGATAGTTCTGGTTCTGCAAATGTCAAGCTAAGTTCAAGCTAATTTCACTTTCTTGGCTTTAACTGCACTAGAACGTGAGCATGATTTTAAGCTATTTGAAGGTTTAATCATAATTCTCAAAGTTCTGAAATTCAAATTAGGATTTAAAAATCCTAATGTAGTTCAATCACAGCAGGAGCTAGGTCTCATTTAATAGTCTTTTTGATATAATTTATGAGTGTATATTTGTTTTTAAGTTTTATTGAAATATATGTTTAGAATTGAACAGAACATACAGTCACAAAATAAAACCAAAACGACTTTAGAATCAAGTTAGAATAACTTAAGTTATAGACCATGAATTTAATCCTACAAATGTCCATACAGTTTTCTTTTAATCAACATCAGGTAGTCAAAACTTTACATATACACTCCTGAAAGTTTGTCTCGATGTGTACGTATCCACTTATGATACCAACACCACAATCAATATTTTATTTTCATTTGATGCTTATGCCAAAATTTAATGCCAAATTCCAAATCAGACTAACATTCTTAAATTGCAAACCAAGTCAGAAGATAATCCTCAGGTCCCTTAAATTTCATTGGCGAATGATTAATTAAAAATAATATCAAGCTAGACCATCCGATTGGAATATTCGCTTCAAATCTCTAAATTTATGTCGTGTTGAAAAATGTAATGAAGACTTTCTGACTTTTCTATATATAAACTCACAAGCAAACAATCTCCGCGCTATTAATGCACTTGCACTTGTTATCATCTGCACCAATGCCTTTCTGACAGCATGGCACATTACTCTTCATCCTCATTACCCTTCCAAAGTTCAATAGACATGAATAGACAGACCTTTTCAATAGAGCTTCCCTATTTAGGCCGTAATTATTGAGCCTGATCTAAAAGGTAGTGGTCTCCATAGTTGGTGGGCTTTTATAGAGAAGTTCACATCGTCAGCTTGGGGTCGCCATAAATGGCCTTATAATGGAGATGATCGATTTATTGAGGTGGTCTTGTTGGGAAGTTCCTACAGTAAAGTGCTAATTTGTAGTTTCAGGCATTCAATGAGCAGTGTTCATGCATATTAACAGTTTGGGCCATTAGCAGCCATAATTACTAAAGCTTAATGAGCATCAACACTCAATCATTTACAATCGACTGTCGGATCTGAGAAGGATAAGGTCATCGGGTGTAATTGACATTTTATCAAGGTTAAAACTACTCGGAATCGTATACATGCATCATTATTCATACCAATTTCACTTATCACACACATTTGCACGCATAAACATGCATTTTTCTTCACTTGTCACGGTACTTTAGTCGGTTATAGGGTTGGGGTTCGGAACAGCACCAATGCAATGGCAGATCCAGGACAGTGTGTCCCCCTTCAGACGCGGATCCAGGGTTGGGGGCCCGTTTTGGGCAAAGTTGGTATTTTGACCATTTCTCAGATCAGTTGGGTCTCAAGATCCACATGGCGCATATTTTTGTCCCAAATCCAAGAAGCCCTGGAATAAAGTATATCATTGAGACGGATACCTCTGTATTTTTGGAAAACAAGTCAGTCCCCCGTTTTCTATATATTGAAAAACATACATTCATCTATTTTGGACTTATTATTCAAGATAGTAGTTATTGCAAATAACCCCTCATTCAAGTCATGCGTTTTAGCTGGAGCTCAACTGAAGACTAACCATGTACATGATCTTACAAGGCCAACCAAGAGAAACAAACATTGTTTTCGCTTGTTCCAGCAGCAATAGACACTTCAAACATATGGGTAGATATTCAACAACACATATGTGCATTGTGAAAGTTTCCAGTACACAAACGATGTAAAAAGTAAAGGGCCATTGCAATTGGTTTAGTACCTGAATAGTGTGTGTGTGCGTGCGTGCGTGCGTGCGTGCGTGCGTGCGTGTGTGTGTGGTGTGTGGGGGGGGGGAGTAGTAACTACTCGTAGTTTTGTGACAAGTAAGACTTAAACTAGGCATGTGCAAGAGGTACTAGTACCGAAATGGACAATGTGTCATCACAGAAGCTGCTGCTCTACTTTTTAATATGGTGTCCATAAACAGGAATGTTGTGGATGTCGTGTGTCCATATATAATTTCTAGAACGCGCACGTTAACATATTACAAAGAGCCAGGAGACACATGCTAAAAACGGGCGTGTCGTCCTAATTTTTCATCCTACATAGGCGTCTGCGTTGAATACGCGTTGATGATTATTAAACAAGTTCATTAACTATGTATTTGATGCTATATGTGCCCCTGGAGAAGGGGGCAGCCAGGGGGACCCAGCACTGAACCAACACTCCTTCAAGGTTGTTTACTTCCAAGAAAATGACCTCGTTTCTTTGAAAAAGATGGACCGACGGCCATTGAAATATCAGAGGCATACTAATATCCAGCTATTGTTAAGATGAATTCAATATATATCGTTGATTATTGTTATTAACAAATTAATGTATTGAAAGTTGTCCTGCTCTAAGCTACAAACTATGAATTATCACTGCAAACTTAGCTCCTTTATCAACTCTGAATATTGTATGTGGTCATTGTCACAGTGACTATTAATCTTGTGAGGACATTGCACCTAGCAGCAAAATTAACATTAATCAATTATCAGCGGGAAGTCCAATTGAGGTATAAGGAACAGTAGAAAATGAAATAAGGTGCACAGTACGTCTCCTTGTAAAATGGAAATATTGCTTCTATATTTTGCTCTAAATGTGATCAGTACTAATGTTGTTGCTGTATGGTATTTTATCTACAGATTTGTGTGGGCAATTAATTATTTAAGCTAAATGTTTAGCTAATTAATAAGATTTGTAAATGTTTGAATCAATTTATTTCTATTACATGCCATTTCAACAACTTCAAGTAACGAAGATTTTGAATTTGCTATAGATTTACACAGCCCGTGCTACAGAATTAACAAAGATGATATGAATGTCAGAATGATATATAAGCCAGAAGAAGATAAATGTAAAAGCAACCATTCATATCAACAGTAAAGCTTATGGAAAATGGATACAATGACAATAAGAAATATGAATACAGCTGTACAACTTTTGCAATTACATGTAGAATATTTATGTAAAATGCAAGATGAGTTATATTTATGTTTGATTAATTTCTCTTGTTTTTCCCCTCACAACTGAAAGTAAATTATCATACAGAATCAGAGTTGGGGCAAGATTAGTTTTTATCCATTAATCTAATCAAAATTTGTGTAATTTAGTTTAGTTCTAGTTAAATAACAAACTTGAAAATCTCCCTTAAGTTTAGTCTAGGTTAATCATGAATTTCTATTTCATTCATGGATAGTTTGGATTAAAAAGAATCACCAAAACACGTTGAGTTTGTTCTATTTCGTACTAAAAAGTACACATTGTCATACAATCACATGTGAGAAACAAAAAGATTGTCACTCTTAATTAGTCTGCATCTAAAATTTCCTAGATTCTGTCTGAAAAGTACCTTAATTAATAATCAATACCCAGATACATGTATATTTGAGACATGCTTACACCTCATGGGAGATTAAAAAGGTGTTTAAAACATTGTTGTAGGCGACAGAAGCCTTAGAAAAAAGCTTTTCATTAAAAGACGCCAATAGTTGGCAACCATACATACTATTCATAGGTTATAGTAGGTCATATAGTTATAAGATACAACTCTGATAAACAATGAACTATTTCACGCTCTAAATTGCTCTCTGTAAGCTAGAGCTAGACATGAGATACCTTCATATAAATATAATATTGGGGACAAGCTGCTCAAAAGGAAGTTTTGATCAATGAAATGAGCCCTTGATATTCAGGGTGCGTCATGCATGCACACATTCCCACAGGTAGCTGAGAGATGAAGAAAAAAGTAAACTGGATCAAAAGTGCTCAGAGAGCACAGCGTCGCTAGAGCAACATTGACCCATGGGCAATAAAGATGTTTGCAAGAAAGCAGAAAAAAGGTCTTACTTGATGCATGACTCATCCTACATCTATGTTCTTTGCATTGGATTGCAGGCGCTTTCTTTCTAAATATGGCTAAAGTAAATATCTATTGCTCATGAGTCGACATTAATATGGTAATGCTGTGCTCTCTGAGCACTTTTATTCCAACATAACCACTATGCCAATTCGATGGTCATGTTTCGAACAGTATTGAAAATATAGTGGAAATTAGAAAGAAAAATATGTGAAATGGCCTCCTGAAAGGTAACCTCTAATTGGCAAAGTGCCAAAATTGAATACAGTTAATGTTCAGTAGGCATGTAAGCACTGTACAAAGTTTGAATGCTTTCTCACAAGCATCAACAAAACTATTGCAGAAAATGTTGAAAATGGACCCAAAATGGCACTATGGAAAGCACACTTTAATTGGCAAAGTGACCAAAATCAAATCACTTCGGTGTCGCGTTATACCAAATAGTTGTGTAAAGTTTGAAAGAAATAGGGCGAAGCGTAAAAGCTCTAGCTTGTCCGGAGACAAACATACATACATAGATACATACATACATAGTTACAAACGAACGAAACACAAGGCTTTTGCTTCAGCTGCTGAAGCCTGAGCTGAAGCGACGCAATAAACGAAATCAAATGGGTTCAGTTTTGACACGTGCTAATGAAAGTGGTGTGGTTTCCAGCAAGTCATTTTATTGCACATGATTCCACCGACCCTGTGCTCTGTGAGCACTTTTCAACAGTGGTTGTTTTTGTGGGCGAAGGTCTTGTAGCATTAATCACGATTGTCTGTGCTGACCTTACATTTTCACTGTAGTATTTTCAAAAAATAGAAAACAATGGCAATTTCCACGAATAGGCTACACCTCGATGCCTTTGAACTGCTATAAAAAGCATGCAAGGTCAGTTTCCACGAATCGCTACAGGTGAGAGCGCTTCACTGGATTTAGGTCACGTGCCTGTGGCAGCACAAAATGTTTTGCTCCTGCAAATGTTACATATTTTTTCATGGATATAAGACAGAGAACTGCTGAAAAATACATCCGTGGATATTATGATGAACCCAGGATTACAGTGATACAGCTATGTGTGCTGCCGTGGCCGAGTGGTTAGGGAGTTGGACTCGTGACCAGAAGGTCGTGGGTTCGATTCCCAGTCGGGTCTGGTGGTGGGTGTTGAGCAAACTTACCCCTAGCAGGTTGCACACTGCTCTGTGGCACCTACACGTTAATTAGGTACAGGTCATTGGGTTGAAAGAGTGAGTGAGTGATCGTGTGAGTGATTAGCATTGTGCGCTGAATGTGCTGCCGATGCAAGTATGTGAAAAATGATCAATTGAAGATAAATAAGTGGGCCAATGACCTGGTGTAAATGGTAAAGTCGTGAGATCAAAACTTTGATCAAGACTATAAACCAGACATTTACATTTACATTTATGTAGTTGAAGTGAATGAGAGAAATGTTAATAGACATGTTTTCTTGTGTGATTGATGTTGTGCAAAAGAAAAACTTAACATGCAGCCATTAGGATTATTGTACAATATTATTGTTGTAATGCTAATCACCATGCAGCCAGTGGTAGGTGGTCAGACTGTTCAACATGATCAGAGGATTTACACACCAGTCACTTTACATGCTATGAGAAATGATGTTGCCATTGAGGCCAAAGGTTAGTACAGCGCTATTAACAATTTTGCAAGATCTAAACATTGCCATAAACATATTGTATACACAAAAATATTTTTGTTTGACAAAGAGAATAAAACAGAAAATATATGGGGCTTCAATTAATTAATATAAAAAAAGAGTGGCTTTAGATTTCTGCTCAGGAAAGAAAACCCAGCGGCACTGTAGACCTATTTTCTTTTGTTCTTTGTTCCAAATATAACTAATATTTTTAAATTTTAATGTTAATTTGAAAAAGATACTGGCAGTATCGAAACATGTTAAAAGAGTAAAGTGAAGAAAATTTGGACCAACATAGATCTAATTTTAGTTTAATTTAGACCACGTTAGAGCAGCAAAAATAGAACAAAGAACAGAAGAAAATGCGACAACACGCTGCATACAATATTTCACGGGTATTGTATACATGTACTGGTTAGAACTAGATGAGCCATGCTTGTCAACATCTATGAAAACTCCCGCCAGTTAAATAACAGCCGAAAACTTTTAAAATGATATAGTAAAACCATTGCCGACAATAACTTATAATACAATATATCCAGGGCAGATCCACGATTACTTAGGGGGGGGGGGTTAGAGGCGGCGCATTTGCACACACCAATACAAGCAATTCTTAAATATGAAGATTGAACGGGGACTTTGTTTCAGCTGTTGTCCCAATGTAAGCTTTTATTCTATTTGCAGCTGATTTCAGATCCAAGAAAATAGTATAGACTTGAAACAGTTAGCTGTGATCAAATAGAAAATGATCAAAGTTTAATCGCAGTGATGAAACATTTCGACTTTGCAGCACACATTGCTAAAGACTCGTCACAGTGGCAACCAGGTCGCGCAAAGCCGCTTTCACGCAGCAGTCT
>CM032661.1:4247988-4281890 GCA_019095985.1 Streblospio benedicti | reverse complement strand
TTTATTTTATTGCAATGTAAAAAACAGTATTTGGCAAATATTTTATGATTTGCCGGTTTAATATTTGGGAAAGGTCATCTCATTAGACCTCCGTGTGTTTGTTTGTTTGCTTGAATACAGAAATAATCAACTCTGATTTCAGCTGCAATATCGAACACCTGTGGGTAAAGCAACATTATAGCTTATTGACATTCCCAAATGTAAGCAATGATACATCTACATAGGCAGATCCACGGGGTGGGGACAGATAGGGCGTGACCCTCCCCTTTCTCCACTAAAATACTAGTGCCTTATTTTCATAGAGTTTTTGGCATGTTTGCTGTCGATCTAGACTAGATCGGTCAGTTACCAACAACTCTAAGGTTTTGCTGTTCCAGATAGAACTCTTATTTTCCACGAACTATTCGGGGGAATCAAGGGTGGGAGTCCATCGAGATTGAGTGACAGGCGTGGACTAGATGGGACTAAGGTGGGACTAGATAGGGTAACTAGTATGAATTAGATGTGGTCAGGATGAGGATGAAAACGAGGATTTTAATCAAGGTGAGCAATGACAATACATGTTTGTATATCAGATTTAAATCTAAAGGCCGCGTCCCACTAGTTTGACGTATGGTTGACGCATAAATTCTAGGGATTTCCAGGCAAAAAAAAAAATATACGTGGAGCATCTGCTGATAGAAAACCCCTTTTGGCATTAAATAATTCTTTTTCCCCAGTGCATAGTCAACTCACAGCATGCGCAAACCCGGCATAAGAAAAGTAGACAGTGAAAGCAAGATCAGCGTAACCCCGACGCACAACCGACGCATGATCAAAAAGTCTGGGTGTGACATGCGTTGAGGTTACGCTGACATTGCGTTCACTGTTTGCTGTGCGCTGAACATACGTCTACAATACGTTGAACGCCTGCTAAATGTACGCCATCTACCCTCAAGGTGCGGCAAGCTTACGACAACGTTTTTATCTGCTGAGCATCTGCTCCCAGTACGCGGCGCATATTAGGCGCATGTTTGACGTATGTTTGGCGTATGGCTAAAAAAAATTTTATGCCGTATAGCTTTCGTGTTTTGCAGCCCAAAAAGTATTGGGAGCGAAAAAGAATGGACGCGATCGATAATCTTTTAAAAATATTTTTGCCAGTTATTAACACTTTTCAAGAGTTTTATAGCATTGCAGCGTAAAACGAACTTCAGGTCGATTTTACAGATGCTTACAGAGAAAAAATGAGCTGTCCGACTAATTTTTAGCAGCTGAAGATTGCCAGTGCGCCGGAAGCTGGGACTAGTATTTAAATTATGGTTATTAACCTTGGGTTCAAATGTTTTATAGCAGCTAACATCCTATAATCATCGTTTTACAACCTATATAAGCATTTAACAGAAGATTGTAGCTACTAGTATATTGAAATTTTAAACAAATGTTCTGCTGAAACCATATGTTATTCCTATATATCTTTTATATTTCTCTGTAGACTCTTTGAACATTGAATAGGCTATAATTGCGTGAATAATTATAAGTAATAAATTTGTATGTCTTGCATTTATTGTGCCTTTCGGCTGGTGCTGTGCATTATCGCTGTATTTTATGTTTATTGATATGCACTTTACTTTATAAATATAGAGCAATTAGCCACAGAATCCCTTCATGCATTTTAAGAATGTGGTGTTAAACATTTTATACTTAAAATAATAGAATATTTATTACATGAACTTGATGGGTAGACAATCATTTGTGAAAAATTCTTCAATCATAACGGTTTTTTGTTTTGTTTTTCTTGTTTTGCGACCTTTCTCCATCCAGGTCGTCTGTTTTAGCCAGTTAAAGATTTTGGAATTATTTTGTTTTGAGACAGCCTTTGTTTTTACTTACAAAATAATTGAATCATTACAACGCAGATTTTCAACAAAGTTTATCACCTTCCCAAACTCACGCTATAGAATATAGACTCATTAATGAACTAAATTTCTTTATTTTACAGGGTGATTGGAAAAGACAAATTATATTTGTGTTTAGAAAAACGCCATCAGTATATTTGGTAGTATTAACCCTGCACAAGTTTCACCATGAAAATGCGAATAGGTACATGCCACTCCGTGACCCGGAAGTTGCCTTTCGCCATATTGGAACAGTCTGTACACGGAGTTTACAAGGTGAACGAAAGAATTGATAATTTCTATCAATATTCTCATTAGATACCATATTTTTGTGTTAGAAAATGACAGGTAACATTCTATGCGTGTTATTCGCTTTAGATCATCAGTTTTCCAGTTGGGATAACATGATTTATGTCCAAGATCATGTGTTCATTTCGAATAATCGTGAGTTACACCGGTCATGTCGTCACGTAAACAATAACCTCTGCGTTATTGTTCATTAACTCCTCAACCAAGTATCGTATCTTATTCTGATAGGTTCATTATGATTACGCCTGTGTAAAAGCCCGCTCTTAGGTTTGTGTATTGGTATGATCAGCGTTTTAGGAAATGTGACCGATGCACGTAGTCACAGTAACGGTCACTGCCTCAGGTCATTGCCCCGTTGGGTTACGTAATTGACTTCCAGGTAAGCCGACGACGCAATAAATATCTGCGACACCATCATCAAAAGTTCCGTTGCTAGTTCCGGTCATTTGTTCTAAGTAATTTTGCTAATTATTTTTCCTTTAGGGACCATTCAGTATTTGTGACAGGGTGGGGTAGGAGTATTTTCCAAAATTTCTGTAGAAAAAATAATCCCCCCTCAAACCTCTGTGAAAAAAATTGTTACCCCCCCCTGTTCATGTGACAAAAATTGATGACCACCCCACCCCACCCACCGGACCCCCAACAGTTAACGCATTCATTGTCGATAACTAAAATCCTATGTGATGGATATCGTTAATATAAAAACAGTAAATTTTAGTACAGAATCTCTAAAAAAATAGGGGTAAATTTTATGTGAAAAAATTGATAGCCCCCGCTCAAAAAGTGTGTGAAAAAATTGATAGCCCCCTCAAACTTTGTGACAAAAGTTCATGGCCCGTCCTAAAATCCTCCTACCCCACCCTGTCATAAATACTGAATGGTCCCTCATGAGGTTAGGTTAGAATGTTTCTCAATCCATATTTCTCTCGCCTGTTACATAACTATTATTTGATTATTTGACTACGTTTTCCCGTATATCTGGCAATGTTCGAGTCGTACATAAAATCTGGTCATAGATTTGGAATCCATCTAAAATTACAGTACAGATTCATCCACTTTCAACATATGCAAACATTTATCGTATCGTTGAAAAAATATCCTTTTTAAACGGCATTTTACACTTGACATACCCAAACATATTTGCCAGTTATTTCTCATCAGACTCATACTTGTTAGGATCAAGGAACAATAAATTATGCTTGAAAACAATGGTTATAAAGTCATGAGTTATTTTCATTTTCTGCCAAATCTGCCACAGACTTTCAGCTGCTCTAGCAGGTGATTTTTTAAATCAGTGCGCAGCTTTTTTGTGCAACTTGTAAGTGCGGTATTCTTACCTGAAGTATAAGTGTGTTTTCATGTTTTTTTTTTATCAGTATGCTAATATAAGGATAAGGCAATACCTTTGTAAGCAAACGATTATGACTTAAAGCATTAATAAAAAATTATATGAGTCCTTACAAAATTTAAAATGGCGGTCCCCTGCAAAAGTTGCTTGCTTACTTGCGCCTCAAAATTTCAACATTGATCTGCTGGTATATAGATTGGTTCTTAGTCAGAGTCATAACAGTTCCCTATGCGGTTGTTAAAATTATTAGACAATGAATGTGAGCTTACTTCTCTTTTTTATGATGACTGGCATGTGATTACTAGTTTAATTCCTATGTGATCCCTGTTTCATGTAACTTTTTCATGTATGATGTTATTTTGCTGCGTTGCATAAGGTACACAAATGTTGAGTTTTGCACATATTTAAACATATTTTTCCCCCTCTAGGATGGCAAGTTTGTGTCGGTATGGATCCAGGAGAGCTGTGTCTCTCCACAGAGCTTTCTCCTCCACTTCCGCTGTCAACTCCGAGCTTACAGTTGAACAGAAGAACAAATACTACCCTAAATTAGGTACTTACAAGCTTTTAATTTCATTTTATAAAATTTTCATTAGTTGAGTGCTTAAGTAGTATAATAATGCCGTTGGAATCTGATCTAAAGCACAGCATTTAAAAAAAAACAATAGTATGTGATTTTCTGTTTTATTTAAAGGGTTTATTTAGCAGGTTATTCAGCCTTATTTGGCACCCACTTTACAACGAATCAGATATTTTTAAAAATACATTATTAAACTTAACATTCTCTGGTTGTTCCTACAAGGAGATATTATTTTACCATTATAAATGGTCAAGTAAACCAAAGACCCGTTCATTTGCACAATATAAGTGTTTAATTGTGGCCATAACTTTCTAGACAGTTTAGTTTAGTCTGGCATTGGTAGTGTTACCGTCCTGAAAAAGGGGTGTGTTCCTGATGTCATATTGTGAACAGGTGGATAAAGCAAGTGTCCTGTACAACAGTGATTTGTTGAAGTGCTTAGTATTTTTTTTTTTCTGACAATATTCTGGATAGCAGTGATAGTGAATATGGATCGGATACTTAAAGTTTACATTCCAGTGATAGTGGTGATAGCTGTGCAGATAATAATGGTGTATATCAAAGTTAGCTGTTATATCTTATACAGGAACCTTGTTTTATTTGCTGTCTTGTCTGCAAAATTTTTATTTGTGGTGTTTTTTTTAGGAAACCGTGACATTGTTGGAAGTGGTCATAATGGACTCCCCATCTACGTAGACAACACTGACTTCCCTGCTCCGGCTGTCAGGTTCGCAGAAAACACGCCAGAGGTCAGTTCACTCATTTTTTATCCTTACCTTTAGATATACACAGGGTATCCAGGAATCCTCACAAGCCGTAATGTGTCTTATGTTGATGAAAATGATAGCTATTAAAATGCTTTTTTTTTTATTATTATTTATATTTTTTTTTTAAGGACGTCTTAATTTCTCTTTTGGGCATGCTTTTTTTTGCCAATGTACTTTTATAAAAGGTCATATTTGGTTGCTAAACGCCTGCTGCTGTAGAAGTTCTACAACTCAAATGTAAATTGTGATCTGTGTCATCACGTAGGTTGTTGCCCTGCGTACGAAAGAGAAGGGGTCATGGAAGGAGCTCACCCTGGAAGAGAAGAAAGCCCTGTACCGCGCCAACTTCCGTATGACGTACGCCGAGATGAACGCTCCCACTGGCGAGTGGAAGTCCATCTTGGCCGGGGCCCTGCTCGGACTCTCCATCACAGGGTGGATGATGATCTGGATGAAACAGTACGGTGAGTGGAGCTGTTTAAAAGTATATATGAAAGTGTGTGCTTCCGTCAGATGTTTGCAGTGGATCATGTACAGTAGTATTTTGTACGCACTCTTATGAGTGTGTTAATCAGAATTGGATAAGACCACCTCTATTGCTAAAGCTGGTACTCGCACGGTGATGCCAGAGCAATTTCTGATACTCTTTTTGTAGTTGGAGACTGGTTGGTGCTCATCAGCAATTCATGAATTTCGTTGGGCTTTACCTTTTCCATTATACTATCCGTTAAAAACTGAATGGGGAATTATATTCAGAACGTGTCAGAAAGCTCAATAGATTTGGCGCGAAACACTTGATCATCTGAAAGTTAACTAAAATGTGTTGATATTTGCAGTTTACCCAGAGCTGCCCCATACCATCACTGAGGAATGGAAGATTAACCAGGCCAAGAAGATGATCATTGAGCGACAGGGACCTGTCGACGGCACTGCCTCAAAGTTCGATTACGAAAACAACAAGTGGAAATAAGCGCGGTCGTCGCTAGGCAATCTCTCGTCTGTTCACCACAGCTGGCTGCGTGCATTTGAATATAGGACTAAGTGCTTTGGTGAACAGGCGCTGAATTTTAGTTTTACACTCAGTTATTAAATAACATTCGAGCTCTGTAGCAGGTCACTTCAAACTTTTATTGTCTCATAGGCCAGAGACACCATCGATGTTAATTTATTACAGGTACTGTTGTCTCTGTGTTATCAGCTTGTGATACGATTTATTCCTTGAAGCTAACCATCAGTTTCTAATGGTATCAATAATAATAAACAGCAGATGTAAATCAACATGTTTGTTTTCTCTCTTAGTCAAGTTCCTAAAATCACATAACATTCAATTTTGTATATCCAATATAAGAAGGATTTTTTATTCTTGATAATTTTCTTATAAACTTAAGCATATCACAGTTTTTCTGCATGATTCCAAATCTTTGTTACTCAAATTTATACAAAATAAGATTTTTTTTTTTACTGTCCAATCAATATTCTTATAGTAATGTTTTTGACATTCTAAACGTCCATGACAGACCAAGTAAATGCTTTCATTTTTATTTATGTCTATAGAACATTGAAGTACTGTAATAACTTGTGGTGTTCGGGCAAAATGTTAATTTGTATTTTTATGAAGGAAGCAATGATCTTAAATTGACCTGTTGATTTCCCAACAATATTTATTCACTAATTTTTCCTAAAGTGCTGACAGCAAGTTAATGAAGTAACATTTTCTTTCATAACTAAAAAATGGCAATGAATATCAAATTAAAAATCATGAATGAAGCACTATATTTTTGCCACATCTACATTGCAATTTTTGTTATTCTGAATGGGTTACATGGTTTGCACACATGAAAATGGCATTTTTTTAGTCTGAGAGACCGTCAGACATTTTGAACATTCCTAATTTGGGGTTATGTCCACTGATTAAATTAGCAAAGTGTGTTTGTATTTTTGATCTGAAAACACATTGTTGTATCACTTCAGTGACTAGCCATGTGTATGCAAATTAAAATCCTGTTTCGACAGGGTTGGCAATTTCTTCCGCATTTCTTCCAAAGTGGAAGAAATGCCAAATTCCATATTTTTTTTGCAAGTAATTTGTACCTTTTTTACCTAATAATAAGCATCTATGATAGCAAAATAATGATTTTGGCTCAAGCTAAACTTAAAGATGCTAGTATACTTAACAAATTCTCTGCAATACTGTAAATATTTGTTCACGATTTAATTTGCGAATTTCATGGGTATGTGCAAAAACACAAACTTAAATAGGCAGCAAACATTAATAGCCTATGTAAAGTAGGTGTGGGATGAACCAAAATCGCAAAATTAAATACTGTAAAACTAGAAATATTCGCGCACGATTTAATTAGCGAATTTCGCGAGTGGTATACAAACTGCAAAATTAAATAGCTCGCAAACATTAATAGCCCACAAATATTTTTTACCGCACCACATATTACTACGTTGACGGTAGAAACTGCGGACTAACGGGCGACATTTCATAGTGCAAGTGACATCTAGATCTAGCGATGCAGAACAAATACCAGTATTCATGCGCAGTACACTACTGTGTTGATTTTCGGTGTGTATATAAAACCTAAAATAATTTGGCCAAACAACTTTCATACATTCATTTTTCAAGAACACAATGTTGCTTCTAATGATCAAGATGTTTTTAATCTGCCACATGATTCCAATACAGCCGTGGCTGCTGCTAATGCAAATGTTGTGAATGTGTTAATTAAAGGCTTCATCTTCTCTGCTGGCAAGCGACGTACTACACGTGGACCATACAAGTTATATATCACCTTGTCATATTACTTTGTCATATTTACTTCAAGTATTAATAAAAGATAAAATTGAAAAGTTCTATTTATTGATTGTTAACCTGTGCTGAATAATTCAGCTGAAATATTCTTATAAAAATTCCACATTCTTAAGAACCGCGAAATAATTTGTGGATCAAAACCGCGAAATTAAATAGCCGCGAATATTTCTAGTTTTACAGTAGTCACAAAATAAGTTATGTATGAAAATACCAAAATTTGATAGCCACGAATTATTCTAGTTTTACAGTAGTTGTATGTATTATGTATTTGCTGTGTTTAGCTATTAACTATAAATGTAGCAAATTCTATGAATCTCAAGTAAAATGTAATTGGACTTCAAAGAAATCTTCCTACAACACAGTAAGAAATTGAATTGTTTTTTAGTGGCTTGAGGTTAAATGGAGCAAAATTTTAGAACTTCCTCAGACTGTCCTTTGATCTAGTTAGTCACTTCTTTATATGAAATAAATGAAGCCACTCAAGTGTTGATAGAATGCTTGTCACAACATAGTAAGCATTTCAATTTCCCCATATAAAAGAACTTGTTTCTTTTTATAATATTTCAACTGTAATATGTAATGAATGCTGTATCCATGTAACAATGCATGTAAAAATTGAATGGTCCATGAATGAAGTTGATAAATATTGAATAAAATTGATAAATTATGAATAAATTTTGTGTTTATTTCTTCCAATATTACACAGATAGGCTTTTAGTTATCATAATATTTGACCAATAAAAGGCTCTGATTAGTAAAGACAGTCGAACTAATTCAGATGTACATAAAACATCTTTTACTGATCAAATCATTTGGACCGGAAACCAAACTTCCATTTCTTCCGGGAAGAAACCAAATTTCTTCCACATTTCTTTTGCTGTCCTGGAAGAAATAGCAAACTTCCGAAAGTTTGCCAACCCTGTGTTCCAACATTGGTACCTAATTCCCGATTTAGGCTTGTTTAAAATGTTTGGCTGTCTCTCACAGAGACTGAAAAAGTGCCATGTTCATGTAACTTATGAAAATCCATCAGAATAATAAAAATTACAATGTAGATGTAGCACAAAAATAGCGTATCATTTCTATAACTTTTATTTTGTTATTCATTAACATTTTTTAGTTATGATAGAAAAGGTTACTCCATGAATTTACTGTCAGCCCATTAATGCTAGTGAATGTCATTAAGTCATTTTTAAATGGGTAAATTAAAAATCTTGATACAGTGTAATTTTATCATAGACATAAGACCGTGCTTTTGTAAGGTCCGACGGGTCAGATTTGATATATTTGTGATGTACCAAATATTTTGTGCCAATATTTCAACTAGAGCGAGCGATGTACCCGGGAATGCCTTCTTGGGATTCAGGTCCATATTACCTTCAATTAAACTGATAAACCTGGATCAGCCGGGACTTCATGGGATACTTAGTAGTTTAACTTGTACTTGTTTAATTGCAAAAATTTAAGTGCTTTGTACATGGCATTGATCTCAATTTTCTGATTTTGCTAAATTATATTTACTTCGATATTATTGTATCGACGGAAGAGTGATTGGGTATCGAGGTACGAAATTCGTCCAGTCCCTATCTTTTTAGTCTATGATTTATCAGGTTGGTGTAGCTACGAGCAAGTGACAACATAACTTCCTAACCCCATCCCTTTCTACTCCCTGGCAAATCCACTGAACAAACTCAAAATGTAACAAATCAAAATTTTATTTCAACATACATAAGAAAAGCTTAGTACAGAAAGCTTCACAAAACATACATATATCACAGTAGAGCTTCCAATAATAATACTTGTCAACAAAACCGGTATAAATCTAATACTTCAAATGAAAACGCTTGCATTTAATACTTGTTTTCAATAAGACTTTCAAAAAACATAAATCAAATGCTGATAGGTGATTGCTACATGCACAATATAATGAACTACAATACAAATTTGGTTAAACACAGACTTAATTGTTGTTAAGTTTATACAGTGCTCATTCAAACTGCTCTGCTAAAATAATTGTATCATAATTCCATAAAATATTCATTTACATGAAATTCCATGATAAACAAAAAATCAGACCCACAGTAAAAATTATCCTAGATATTGCTTCAAAGTGGACATAACATTCAGAAAAGGTTATAAACAAATATAAATTCAACAATGCAGATGCTTCCTAAAAACAAAATTCACACATATAACGATACAGCTGCCACTTAAATAAGTTCAGCCTCATAACGTTACGCCCACAATGTCTGCCCATGAACCCAATGATGAAACAAAGTAGAAAAAGGATTGTACGTATCAAAAATCTTATTGTTCTTTAGCTGGGCAGCCTTGGTAAGCGGCATTTCCTGGGTAACCTCGATCTTCGGCGGTAGTCCCTAAAAATAATGCATTTTCACATAATTATATCTAAGTAACATGAGAGAATTTCTACTTTCATTGATCATTCGATTTTTTCAAGATGAAGTGCTGAAATTGGCCTTAACTCGGAGAAAAATCCTGAACTATACAAATCATGAAAATACTTGGTATATATAGAATAAAAAATCAAAGATGTCTTTAGATCTAACTGCTGTTATTTTGAATTAATTTACAGGATTTGATATAACCTAATGTTGCATCATTTGAAAATATTTTTTGCCAAAAGTGCAGGCAGTTTAATCTAAACTATTTCAATTAGAAAAAAAAATATATATATAATCCACATTTTGAAAAGTCTGGAAATTATGATTCAATTCCTTCTTTAAAAAATTAATAAAAATGATAAAGGTGTGTGCTACTTAGATCTTATATTATAAAATGTGAGTGCTATAGAAAATGTTGTTCTCGCTTTTCATCTTTCGTTCTCTCATTTCCCCAGTAGCATTGGATCACGACAGTAACCCATATTTTAAATTTATATCACTTATGTAATGGTGTAATATATTGAATAAAGATTAGACACTATCAATTGACACTTGTTCTTGCTGCTTGTTTAATTGAAATAACCTGTGAATAATCTGTTAATACAATATATAGAGAACCCATCTTAACCTACTACTGTTAGGTGTCACTGGTATAATGAACCTACCGGCCTTGAGCACATGCATATGATGGGTGGCTGGTGTACAATGACGGCAGTACTCCGAATTTTGCCTCAGCAGGCAACTCGATTGTTCCACCACCCTGCAAGCAGATAGAAATAAAAAAAATCATCACACTCAAGCTATGTTTTATGAAGGGAACTTTATCTCATTCAAACTTTTCTTATGACTGTTATTTGGTAATTATCAATATCATAAGGTGAAGAAAAATAACCCAGTGTCATTAAACCTAATTCACCATGCATGATGAAACCATTTAATTATAACTTGTTCACAATCATGTATGTCTTAATAAGGAGACTCCTGTCACACTTGTAAGGTTCAGACAAATAGCATCTATAGCCGAACTCCATGGAAATGCCATCGGATCATTAATCTATGGATGATTGCACGTGTCATTCCCTGTCAGTAGCCTCACGTAGGGGATAGTTGGATGGCACATGTTAGTATACGGTGATTAATCTAGATGCGAGTCCCGAGTCCAGGGCTCATTATTTTTCAATATGATGCAAAGAATTGAAAATTGTGTATGTGTAAAATGTGCATGTTTGTATTGGTACATACAGGCGAGTCCTTGCGTTGTTGCTCAAGAGAGCCGTACAGATGTGGCACAAGTGGACGACACTGCGTGTAAAGTCCACCCAGTGCCGCGTAACCTTGGTGACCGCCCGCCGGAACGTGGTTAGCTACGTCAGACCTGAAAACGAGAACACGGGAAAAAAAAAAACTTTAGTCAGTAATTGATTTAGTGAGCAATTGAATGTTTTAAAAGAATATTTATACTACAACATGTATGTCTTTTTTGCTTGCAGTTGGTGATTGGTGTACCGTATATGACCATCCAAGTGCTCACCCTCGTGTAACAGCCCTCCCCCCTCTTTTTCTTAATGTCCTTAAGAATTATGTAGTAAATGCACTCATGTGTAACAGCCCACCTCCCAGTCTGAGAAAATTTCAATTTAACGGCCCTAATCTAATAGTTGACATTGATATTTGATGATAAAAAATTGACAGTATGTTAACATTGGAATTTGCGCCCACCTAACCGTATTGAGGATGCCGAGCGCCTTCATCTTGTGTTCCTCGAAGGGGAACGTCCAGATGATTTCCTCGACGCCGTCGCGTGTCTGAGCATCCAGCAGGAAGCGTTTGAGCAGGTTGAGAATTTCGAGCCGGTCATTCACGACGCTCACCGCGCACAGAACGTCACGTGCCTCCCCACATGTCATGCGGCACAGCCGCTGAAATGGGAGAGTGGGGGTATATAACATTGATGAAAATCCATTCAACATTTTTTCCTAAATCACCAGTCACCAATACATTTCATTGTCTTTCACCAATCCCCAGGAATTGTAATTGAATAGGTTCCATCACATTTCACACACTTTAATACAGGCAATTCACAATTCACACCCAAGATTTAGGGCAAATTCCCCAATCACAGCCTTTGTAATGAGCAGATCACCAAACACCAATGATACATTCCATCACATTTCACGCACTTAAATACAGGCAGTTGACAATTCACGCCTTAAGATTTAGGGCAAATCACCAATCACATTTTTGCTATATGACCCCCTCATGGGAGTGAACACAAGTCAATTTTGGTTTTTAGTCTGCCACCTGAATACTAAAAACAAAGGCATATTATTTATTTTTTTTATAAAATGGGTGGTGAGTACTTACAGGGGTCATTACACGCATGGCATTCAGCTTGTCTGGTGGAGCAGCAAATGTGTAGAGAACTCGAGATGCCTGAAAATACATGGAAATGTAAACTATGGTTTGAGCATAATTGATTTTAAAAGTAAATTGGATTGAGCATGGCAAAATTTGACTTAAGTCGATTTTAGGTATATATACAAAAAACAATCAAAGCTGTGGCATTCATCTTTTAATGTACATTTTACAAGATTTAGTAAAAATAAAAGAAAGAATATTTTATTTTCCTATCCAATTAATTGTTGTAAATCATATAGGTTTTGTTTCTGTTTTTACATACCAGGTACTAAAATAGAACCTTGGTTAACTGAAATGGTGTTTACTCTGCAACATACTTTATGCATACAGTTGTTTTATCCAGTATACAATGTGTCCAATACTCATTATTTTTCCATAGAACACAAAGAATTGAACATGGGATGCATAAAACTTTCAAACCTTAACAAAATACAGTGAAATGTCTTATCGGCACTATGCGGAACTTTGATTATGTCTGAGCCATACACAAATAGCCAAAAAGCAATCACAATGCATTGTTGGTGGGAAAAAATTCCAATGACAAATTACGTCCGACTTTAAATGGCTTATGGCAAACGTAAAGCATTAAAGTGACTTCTGACTGGTCCATACGAGCTGCTACATGATGCCCAAGACATACACCAATATCATACATGCATTCAATTAACCGGCCATTCATTTTGTAACCGACTCTCAGCCAAAATCTACCCGATGTTGGTTATATTTGACTAACCGTCGAACATCTAAATCGTAACTATAATTATAAAAATGACCTAACTTTTAGCAGGTGTTCGTCATATAATAGAATGTCACTTATTCTAAAATAGCCTTCATACCTGCAAGCCAGTGAAGAATCCACGAGAATTGAATAAATACTCCAACTTCTTTTGAGTGGAGCTAGTCTCCTGTAAAGAAAAAAAAAAACACCACGAGGTTGAACATTGAAAGTAGTATTAAAGTTGCCAGGATTGGTTTTTATTTTTTTAAATATTAAAAAGATAATTGATAAATTAAAAAAAAATGATAATCATCGGGAATCCGCAATAATGAAAATATGATACACACAAATATCTGAATGACTTCGAAAACAATATGCAAGAAAACTTATATGGATCGAACTTTTTACTTGGCATAATGCGCTCATCATGAATATTAACATGGACAGCGACATTCAACATATTATCAGTGTTTAATGATCCCCATAATGGAAAACAATGATTTACAACTGGGAACGATTGTTCAAGTGAATTTCCCAAATGGGAAGCTTGTATCGAAGCTTTACGAGTTGGTAAGAAGCACGCTAATGCAGCATTATTACGAAATAAGTTTTAAAACATTCAGGCTTTGACCTGAATATTCAATTTAAAATAAAGTTCTGTTATGTTATATCATGAACTATAGCTATCAATTATGCAACAAACTAATTACAAAATCCACAAGTAGTAGCCTACTATCACTGTGAGACTGATAGTGTCAGACAGTGAGAGAGGCAGAGTGGATTTGGTACAAATTTAGTCTAGCAATAAATTGTCTATAAAACGTGAAAGATTGACTAAAAGAGTACCTGCGTCAGTTTAGAAAGAAGTTGCTCAAATGCGTAGTTATCCATGGCTTAATGTTTTATAATTATTTAGCAATGTAAATTACAATAAATCTAGAAAAAAATAATTTAATATAAAATGACCCTTCCACAATGTTTACATGGCAACTGAGATTGTTTATTTTCGAGTTTTCTCGTTGTATCTTTTTTATCTTGTGAAAATTTAGACGATGTGCTAGAATTTATATTTCTATTGAAGTTGTAAATATGAGTCATTTTTTCAATTTAATCACTCATATTTAATTATATTAGAATGTTAGAGAGTATATGACTACTATATACATATTGGTTTTTAGGAAAGACATTAGCTTATCAAAGAAGCATCGTAGAACAACTTGGGGTTTAATCCCTAAATGGCATTTCTTAAAGGCTGAGTGGCATGTTGTTAAAATTCGATACAGAAATCGCAGTTGCATAGCAACCGCGTCAAAATGGCGTCGTAAATGAGGAAGTGTCTAAAAAATGATACAATTTTAGCAACTACATCTATGTAAAACACCCAACATTAAGTTAGTATAAATTTTGCAACTTAAACAGCTGACACTAATACGTCTACATAGAATTCAGACGGATTCACTTGTGGGAAATATGTTATCTTTAGCTGTAGTACTCCCCAATCTGTTCAGCTCATATTATTATGAACCGTTTTTTAAACCTCTAATGCTTGTTATTGAGTTAAAACTTGACATTTCGCCAGGGCAAGTGCCCAGTTACTTTAGTAGACGATTCAACACAACCAGAATTTAGCAGATTTTCATAATATCTTTGCGTTATATGATTACACACCTCTGCACGTAAAAGTACTCACCTAGTTTGAAAACTATAGCTAGTGTGATCCCCCCACCCCTGAGACTCAGTTGGCGACCTAGCCTGCCTCTGGAGAGTTACATGTACAAACACCACGTGGCCTCCCATTCACGCGTTGCCTCATAAGAAGAGGCCAGTCTCTCATCTGAGACTGCCTTACTTGTGAATTACATATCCAGATCCAGATCCAGATTACATGTTTGTAAATTAGCCCTTCACTTTATTCTAAATAGATATAGCTCCTCACATCTTATTGGAAACACACACACACCAGTGTTGCAATATGATAATAGCAGAAATCACCTGATGACAGCAAAAAATGATTTCTCGTGTCTTACATCAAGCAATGGAATCCAGCCTTATCTACCCGGGCTTATTACTTATTGAAAATAAGCCCTTATTCAAAGGCAGCAATAATGCTGGCAGATTTTGAAAGCTCTCAACCAATCAAATCAAAAGAGATGAAATAAGATCAGCCGTCAAACGTCAGAAGTACGATTTTACATTATCTAGTAAGAAAAGCTGATCATAGATTTTGCGTTCGACGTAAGTCTAGTGCGGCGAATATTCTTAACCCACGGGTAGTTATTGCAACACTGAATATATGTGCAGTGTAAAAGAAATTCCTGTAGACCGACGATGAACGGAATCCACTGATGAACTTAAATTTAATTAATTCTGATCATGTGGTTTTTAATATTCCAAATTGACTTTCAAAATATATTGAATGTATATATGTCAATATTCATAATAATTACATTTATGATTGACAATTAGAGGACTCTCTCGCCAGGCTTATAGGGCTATATCACATAGCCTCTGCCGGGACTCGAACCGTGGACCACTACCACTGGCGAGAGAGTCCCCTGATTACAACCAAGTCTATTAATTCCAATATATACTATGTATACATCTATGATGTCAAAATTTCAATGATATTTAATTTGTAAATGTTTTTATTTAAACAAATTAATGAAATTTGCATTCGATCACAGATTTCCATTCAGAAGTCTACATTGTTACAATGACAAATTGTGATTTCAATAAATTTTGATTGAGACCTAATACTAAATGCAGTCTTATTTAGATAAAGTTTAAATGATTTTAAATTTGTAGCACACAGTACTATAAGAAATGATTGATAGCATTCAGGATGGCAAGAAAGACAAATCAAGTTGAAGCAAAACTGGAAGATGATGAGCTCTTCAAGGCGATTGGCGGCCAGCTTGACGAGAACTTTGATTATTCGTCATGGCAACGAACAGAAGGTTCAGGCCCGACAAGGGCCAGCAATACTCAGAGACCTACATGTGAGTAGACTTGGAAAATTTCACAAAGTATACAGTACTCCAAATATATAAGTACTCGTCTACTAGTCTCAGACCAGTATATAACCAACAGGATGAGGAAGCTTTATAACTTTCTCGTCCTCCGGACTCACATCTTTTTTTGAAGCTTTTGTATTCGTATGGTGCATGGAAAGTGTATAGAATTGTAGGATGAGTAACAGTTTTGGAGGACTCGTAACGTTTTTTCCATACTAGTCTTGTAGACATGTAAGCTTCATCAGTTTTCTGGGGCACTGAGTATAGTTGCACTTGCCCCCTGCAACAGCACTGGATCTATACCTATGCTCTTATTTGCAAAGCAAAAATTAATTGCACTAAAAGTATTATGATTAATCTTTAATAGTTTCAAAAATTACATTATTGTAATACCTACAGTATTTGTATTCTAAACGAACTATATGTATTACTGCAGATAAACCATCATTTATGGTTGAAACACGTCCAAAAGAGTCTGAAAAACCGCATCTTAGTCGACAGAGTAAGAAGGAGAATGCACTAGAAAAAGCTGACCGCAAAAAGAAGGAAGACCAACTGAAAATATTACAGGTGGACAAAAGCTGTTACTTTTCTTTCAACTTTATAAGTGTATTTTTTTAATCAATACATATATCAGGACTATAATGCATGATTAATCAACATTTTCAAATATAAGATGATTATAAAAGGTAGTTATGGTCAATGAATTAAGGAAATAGTATGAAATTTATAAAATTATCTGTCAACATAACACCACTGTTCTTATTTATGTTTTATGTTTTATATAATCTCAAGATGAGAAAAATCGAATTATTGAATCATTACTGTGAGCATAAATGTTTTTACAAATAGTAACAAGACAAAATTGACCAGAGTAACTGAAACCCGTTATATCAACACGTTGCATTTTACATTTGGGTGGTCAATGGAATTTTAATTCCTTATTTTTTGATGGCTTTCTAAAAAGAAAAATTAAATATTTTTTTGAAGCAGTTGTTGCAGTTTGAAACTCTATATCTTGACGAACAATTGCTAATTGGACAAAATTATGGTGATTGTCCAAATAATCTATTCTTTTTTTCCAGCTTCGTATTGACAACAGACGTCAGACGATTGAGAATTACGAAAGGCGACAAAAAGAGCTGTATCCTTTATCAATGGTGTTTTTGTCTATGAAGATAATAGACAGAGACTTACTAATAAAACTCTAACAATCCACAGTCATGATGTTGTTAATAAACATTAAAATAATTCAAATTGGAGAACAGTGAAGCTGTAACATTAAAAAAAAATCTATATTTAATTTTATGGACACAGCAAGTAGCTTCAAGTCAATTCATTTTATATTACTTTTTAGTGTATATTTTTTTAATGTAGTAAAGATAAATGTTTAGCATGTTTGATGAAAGGGGAATCTTCCTTTACTAAATTAAGATTGAAAGCTAACATGAAAGTTCGAGAAGATATTGAGAATATTGAAAAGAATTCACATGACTCGGTAATTTGATTATTTCATAATAAAAAAGTGTCCATCATACATGAAAATCATTGACAGGTCTAGATAATATCTTGATAATTCCTTCATAGATATTTCAACTGAGTAGTATGCTCAACACAATTCATTATTGTATATGTCACATACGAATTTGGTGATTCATGACATACTGCAAGCTTAAATGTCACAAAATGGATCACTATGTATTTTCCATCCATTGTGTGTCGGCTATTGGAGATGTCAGCTTTTGACATTGTTAGTATAATAGTAACTCTGTGATAACCTGGATCACAGTAGCAGGCTATAGTGCTTTGGTCTATCTTATTGTCGTCTCTGCATTCAATTTATTCCGCTTTGTGATGGCTGTTTCAGGTGAAGAAGATGCTGCGTCGCTATGAGAAGTTCCGCGGTGGCATGAGCACGCTGCAGGACCACTTTGTGGGCGACATCGCCGGCGCCCGCAAGGCGTACGACAGCACGCGCCTACAGGTCGCCGTTGATCTCGCAGGTCAGTCGCTCAACAACCCGGTCTTCATTCTTCATGTTCTATTTAAAGTGGCTTTAGGCGTATCCGACAGGGAGGTCATGTGCCCAATGGCAGATCCAGGTTTTTGGAAAAGGGGGGGTGGGGTGGGGCACACTTCAGGGATTTCATGGGTTTCGTACGGGCGATCAATGGCGGATGTGTAAAAAACTCTACTATGAAAATGAAGTATTTTGGTGGGAAAAGGAGGGGCGCGCACCCCCTGGATCTCTCTATGCTGTGCTGTTTGTACATGTGTTTCAAGAGGCAGGTTAGGTTACCAACTGAGCCTTGTGGCGGTGGGATCATACGAACTATTGTTTTCAAACTAGGTGAGTTCTTTTATGTGCAGTGGGGTGACTCTCCACTACACGTGGCACGCCTTTTAACGACAGGAAAGTCGTATGATAAGGTCAGAGGGTTCTCAGGTCAAGGGCAAATGGCCTGGTCAGTCAACAGGTCATAGCATGATGATAATGTTCATGCCCCGGATGTTGTCATAATTGACGATAAGTTTGTGCCCTCTAAGGCCATATCTGGGTGCCACTGTCATCACACAACGATGTGAATAGGCACTGCTGACAAAAGGTCATATAACTTGACCCAAGCTTGAAGTAGCCAATTCTAAAAATTCATTCACTTACTCTTACCACTGTATTGACATAGCCGAAGACAGGTTTTACTTATTTATAAATATGGCAGCAATTAGTAGAGCTTTTCTAAATTGGTGACCTGGTGCCAATGGTTATTTGCGTGAATGACGAGTTAGTTGCTGTCTGTGTAGGTCTGGAGAAGCAGGTTGCGAAGGTTGACGAGGTTTTGAAGGCGCGGCAAGCAGAACTCTACACCCTTGTCAACTACAAGGTCAGTTGACTTATAATATAATAATACGGTAGCAAACTATTTTGAATACTATGTATAAATGTGCCACGTAAAATACCTTGTAAACCGAAATCGGTCACCCTTATGCATTGAAACGTACACACATGCACTCTTACTGGAGGCTGGATATGCAAGAATTCATGCAAATGATTAAATGGCCATGTAATCGGTGTATGAATGGCATGGCCAATATAATGATTGCCAGGTACCAAATTGCTTATATTATTTGACGATCACACCAAGACTTCTTAGACTTAGATTTTTGGTCACAATATGTTGAAAAATATGTCAAATTTTGAATGAATCATTTCAATGTTTTGTTCTAATACTGAAATGGTAACATTCATTTGCTATTATAGAGAAACGTTATTATGATTGTTTTACCATTGCCTGCAGGACAAGGAGTACCCCGTGAAGTCGCTTCAGATCGCGGAGCTGCAGAAACAGATAGAGGACCTTAGAATCTCCAACGCGGTGAGTAGCGGGGAGGACCATAGAGTTATGCAATGTCACAACACGTGTCGCAGCAATACTGGGGACATGGACAACCACATTCAACACTTCATTTTCAAAATGATGTTCTGCTAAAAAAATACTTGATGTAATTTAAAAATCACCCCGAACATCACCTATTTTGCATACTGCAATACAGCAATATTTCTCATTGACAGGATAAAACAAAACCTAGCACTTCCAATGCCAGCGTTATGTTTGATAGAGCAGTACAAATTAAACACATTTAGATTTAAATTGGTTTTCACACATTGCACATATGGGCTTTATGTACTCAACATTCATGCACAGCATGAATGACAATGTCAAACAGATGTGGTAATAGGAAAAGATGCAACTTATTCATGCCAGATCTAGCAGAATTTCAATTACAGTATCATGTTAATACCGAATTTCAACCTCTATGCAATTTTTACACTTCTTACATTTGCTCTTTATTATGTCATTCTATTTCATTTCTTTCCCTTTTAAATCTACATTTACTCTGCACATTAATTGATTCAGTCGTGACCATTGTGTAAATATTTGTCATATTTGTTGCATTTAGGAAGATGAAGCAGAAATCCTCCAAACTGTACGCTTTTGCTTCTTTTCTCTCTCAGTATTTATTATTTACTATAATTATACCACTTTTCTTATCTCTCAATAGATGTAGATTACTTTAAATTTGATGATTTTTTTTCATTTCTTTAAAAAAAACTGTCATGGGTATATAGTTTATTCATATTTCATTATTTTTTCTGACGACATTCTGCATGTATTCTAAAGCTATTTTTAATTTTTCTACTTCAGCTGGAAAAAGCTCTCCTTGATGATGATGTATGTTTTTCCACAAAATCTTTTTCATAATAGTTTTTTCAATTTCTCAACTCTAAATACTTTTTACTTCACTTAAAATTTCCAGTGTACTTATTTTTTTTCTCTCATTTTAAAAGAATGTATTTGATTAAAATTATAGTATAATGTTATTCATATTTCTTCATAAAGTTTTATCTACAGTCATCTATTTACTGCATATCCTCATTTTTATTTTATGTTTTTTTTCACTCTAGCTGGAAAATGTTCTTCTAAATGATGATGTACGTTTTTTATCTCAATTCATTTTCATTATTGTTCATCAATTCTTAGAATGTAAATTCTCTAGTGTCACTGCTTTATAAAAAATATTACACTTTTATAAAATAATCATTTATTCTATAGTCTTCATTTCTTCTTGTACCTTATTTCTATATTCTCTGTGTAGTGGTGGGTTGGTTGAGAGTGTCTTGTGGGAAAAAGAGAACCCCTATAGAGATATGAACATGCTTTATCAGTACCCAGGAACAACCCTGTGCAAGCCCAAGCCTAATCATTAGGCTGAGCTCGGATTAAAACTTTGTGACAGGTCATGAGAAAATATCTATCCAGTATGTTTTGGCATATCTCATAACCAATATATTAGATCATAATTATATATTAATGATTTTTTGGACTTTCACAGGGCTGTGACTGGGCAATGATGATATTGAAGTCCAATGAATATTTTTCAATCAATATAATGATATCTACATATTGTTGTTGATGATGTCAGGAGGAGGAGGCGGAGCTTCAGCACGTTGTCGAGTCCGAGGTGGAAAAATACAGCAAAAGTGCCGCTGATGTCACCAACTCCATGTCCCAGGCTGTCATGGAGGTAAGGTTTGACACTCACAAATGTTCATCTAAAGCCCATGTCCGACAGTCATGAAATTTCATCTAAAACCCCAGTCTAACTGTCAGGAATGTTCATCCAAATCCCCAGTCTCACAGTGACCAACGTTTATCTAAAGCCCCAGTCTCACCGTCATGAATGTTCATCTAAGGTCACAGTCTCAAAGTTACCATTTTTCATATAAAGCCCCAGTCTCATAGTCACAAATGTTTATCACTAATTTTTACTGTGGTAGGGAATGAGAAAAGATTATTCTACCTTTTAAAAACACCTCTGTGAGGAGACAATGTACTATGAGGAATGAAATGTTGCATTAAACTATTATGAATTTATGTAAGACAAATATAAGTTTTAAAAAGTTGATTCTTGTTATTTTCTTTATTGCTCAAAAAGTGTAAAGCAGACAATCTGAGGCAAGTATAACGGCAATAACTGCTTGCTTAACTTTGCACGTTTATATATTATTATTGTGCATTTTTGTGATAATTTTGAATGTGTAAATATTTTTGCATGAAACAGTTTATTTTAATCACATGACATCAAACTTTCAGTTTTTTAGTTGTCAAAGAAATTTGTATAAAGTACAAAATATAGTTTAGTTGGTCAAATAGAACATACCTGTACAACACATTCTCATATATTACATAAACAACATACACTTGAAGACACTACATATTTCTATATGCATGTCAAAGTATCACTATACATTGTAGCTGTTGTGTACAAGCCCCATGCATATCACCCCAATCCGTGCCATTTATCATTTATCAATGCCACAGTCAAAATCCGTAAGGTTACTGGTGCCTACAACCAATTAAAACAGCTCATTTACATACATGTACCTCAAAATGATCAGTGTAATATTTTCGTATGATTTTCTAAACTTATTTAGAAATCAAGGCCAAGTGATGTCAGCACACTGCAGGTATTGAAAATATAAGTTAAGCAAAATCACAGTTGATTTGAGTTTTGTTTAACGTTTGTTTCCTTAGTGAAGGTCACAACTGACTATTTGTTGGTACATGAGTTTGGTAGCAAATTTACATGTGTCTCTATGATGAGGGCTTCACATTTGAATAGCATATGCATTTGTGGAGTAAGTCATAAACAGTGACAAATGAATTATTTTAAGAGAAAGGTTTTTTGTTTTTTGATTTTGTTATTTCACCAATCATGTTGATGTGATTTCAGGAAGCCCTGAGTCGCCTGCATCCCAGTCTGAAAGACATGTCAACGCACAACAGCGTCATGGCAAAGGTGAGAAATGCGTGAACCAGCAGAATATTTTTGGCAATCATTTACATATCATTTTTGTTAGTCCTAAAATTTGAAACTTTTTTTTCCACCTCCAAAATATAGAAATAGAATTGTGATGGTGCAACATCAAAAGGGAATCAGTCTTATTATTAAAGTGGTCCCTGTATCGATGTGGTCATAAACGGAGATTCTACAGTCATCTAATGTAATTTTCTCCTCTCCCAGGAGATAGAGTTTCACAAGCAGGAGCAGCAGCAGCTGGAGGAGCAGATCCGCGACCTCCAGGCTGAGGTCACGACCCTCATGAAGTCACCCAAAACAAACCTCCGCCAGCAGCTCTTCCCAGAGTTCTTCTCTGACCAGGCACAAAAGTACGTAGTGCACTAGGATTTTTGCTCTAATTGCTCCATTTTCACATGAAAGTATGATGCATGATTTTATGGGAACTACTTAGATTTAGAACCAATTGAAGTTTATTTTGGTAAATAGCTCTATGCTGTAGATTCATCTACTTAGGTGTTTACATCCATAATGTCTTTTATCGAACGTATTTTTGAAGTTATTTTAGGCAAATGGTTCATTAAGACTTTCATTGAAATATTAAACATGTTGATGTTCACGAACTAGTAGATTTCAAAGCATGTTTTACTGTAAAAAAGAATATTCAGATTTCATCAATTGGTTGATTGCAATTAAAACCAGTTTAAAATCTGCCCTTAGAAAAACATTCGTTTTTAGCTCACTAGATCTGTAATCGGGATACCACCAAGTATTCTTTTCATCTTTGTTGTATGTTTGCAGATGCACGCCAGATATGGACGTGGTACTGGACATCCCCACTCAACAGTGGCTACCCATATAGTACTGTCACTGTTGCAGTACAGCTTACACTACAGCAGTGCCTATGACACTGTACTTCCAATTTTGTGTTTTATAATGGGTGTTTGTAGTCTGCTGTTGAGCCTCAGTGTAGTGTGTAAGGTTGTAAACATTCCAGAAATGGGAGATGTGATGTGCCAAAAAAGAAGTGCAGTTTTGTGGAAAGTTGTGTTTGCTATATGTGACTGTTGAAAGTGTTGAATTAGCTGTCGTGTAGTGGGGTAGTGGAAAAGTTATATTTTCCCTATCATATTATATATTTTACTAAGATTGTAAGTAAATGCATGATAGGTTAAACAAAATATAGGGAGTTTTCATGAATATGTACAAAACTTATGTTATGGATATTGACATTATTCTCATTTCATATAGTCTGTACATCAGTAAAAAAAAGTATTTTTTGTAGTTATTTGTATAATTTATATTTGTTTCCCAGTGCTTGCCGATACATTTTCAAACTTCTCTCTGTCTTATCTTTTGGCAAGCATATTTCTACCAACGTATCTACCAACCTATCATTGGTAGAAATATGCTTTCTAAAAAACGTGAGAGAGAGAAGAGAGAAGTTTGAAAGTATTTGTATAATTAGTATGTGTCTTACCTGTTTGGGACATTGTTAACCACAGTAAATTTTATTTCTTAAAAACAAGAAATTCTATGTTATGCAGATAAATCAAAACACTTAAATTAGATTAATTATGTAAATCTGGAATGAGCTAAAAATCTTTTTCAAATTTGCTTTGTAAAAATCTATTCATATATATAAAATTAATGTGTACTTCGAAATATCAATGTTTGTCATGTATTGTCAATGATGGAAAGCAATTGAGTTTATCAATTTGTATCCAATCAGTAATGATGTGTTGAATGTGTTTATATGGAAAGCGTATTGTGATAGCGATAAATAAATTGGGATATGATGACTTATTTAATTGCATGTAAATTACAGCCTATGATAAATGTGGGTATGAATTACTTCTGTTTAGTGTTTATATGGTGTTGATTAAGAAAAAAGAGAATTTGATATGAATGACTTGCATTCTCAACACCAATCTTACTGGTGTCTGTTTAACACATCAGAAGTTTACATGATATTTATTTTATATGACGCCAAAGCTGATGCTGGTAGGATTTCTCAGCTAGAGACTGCGCTTGCTGCCAACCGGTGTTCCATCATAGGGCAAGTCATAGATGAAACGCAGCCACATGTCGTACGCCGGCTGGGGCTTGTCTGTGGGCACAAAGTGGCCGGCTCCCAGCACCTGTGGGGGGTAATGGTGAAATCAAAACTGAACAGTTCAGGGGTGGGGTGGAGGCACCCTCACCTCCCAGCCCCTGAAGCAGATGGATTGCTATGCAATGATTCTAACTCACAGTCTCATCCAGCCCAACCCCAAGAAATCCTGAATCTGTCATTGCATACCCCCTTTACACATACACTACTAGAAATAGCTCGAAATTCAAATGACTAGTGGAGACATGCACGCATAACGTTAAACTTCCTACATAATAAAACACTATTTGTATGCTGATGAGTGTATACACATGCTCCAAGTGCCCTGTGTCTTTTGACAATGTGTTTGTCCATACACTGTTTTCAATAACACTATTATAGCCCCTCTATTTCTCCAACCACATCTTCGCTCCCCAAACTGCCCACCTGGTTGTAGACGAGGTTTTCGTACTGCGATACGTATCCGGCAATCTGGCGACTGTCGTCCTCAGCCGTGTATGTCCATGACTTGTACGCCTCCTGCAGTGGCTGTTGCAGATCCTCCACGAACCACATGTCACCCAGGTGGTTACACGCAATGTCCAGGTCACCGTTAAACACCAGCACACGGTGACCCTAGTGTAGGGAAAATGATTGATTAAATGAAAATAAAGTAAATGAGTATTTGGACTATATCAATTTCAAGATGGTGTTCAAGTTGATTACTTGCAATGCCCAGATGGCCGTTAAATACCAACACACAATGACCATACCATGGAAAAATGAAATGTACTTCAGTACTGATTATCCCATCAGGAAAGAACTATTGTATGTCATGAAGTTTGATTACAATATATCAAAATTTCACATTAGTCTTCAAGCTAATAATGTGTATTTCAAGATGGTGGTCAAGATGTTGCCCACATAGTGGTCCAGTCTACTGCAGGTCCTTAGATCTAGCTCGGATTAAATATAAATATCTAGTAAACAAATGCAAAACAAAAGCCATGCATCAGTGACCCTGCAGTATCAGGGTGTGACCAAATAGAAACATGAACATTTATATTTTGAATGTCGTTTCGGAAGTAGTCTCTGGATTAAGATTGAACGAGAAATACTCAAAAACTCAAATACCTGATCTAGTACTTTGAGGTACTGTGGTGCCAGGTCACTGTACTGACGTCCGTAGCTGAGGGTCGTACACGGCTCCCATGGTTTGACAAACTCTGGCACATGCAGTGCGGCGCGAACCTATGCAGGGTAATGTATGGGGCTTTAATGTGGGAATTGGTAAAGGATTATTATTTGATTTACATATGTGTGACAGTGTGTAACTTTATCATTTGCCCTGGTTTGATAATATCTATGTGTAGTATGTACACCAAGATAATGTGGCATTATCTTAATTCTGATTTACCTTTACTCTTTACTTGACCAGTCAATCTATAAACGGGAGAAGGTGTAGGATGAAGTTGTGAGTAGAATTATATTTATGGTTGCGCACCTCTGGGTTGTTGAGGTAGGTCTCCCTGTCAGACGTGTCCGTGCATGGGATATCTGCAAACACTTCCTTGTCAGCGGCCATCTTTTCATAGTACTGAAATCAAAATATTTTGGCACACGCAGTTAAAATAAGTTCAAATTTGACGTATATATGTGCATCCTAGTAAAAGAAAGAGGATATCCAACTGGAAGGAAGAATCATCTAGAATTACCTTAGGTACATCCGACTGCTGAATTAAGTAGTTTCAGCTGGGCGCTGATTGGTTGAAACCGTACTATAAAAATACCTTTTGTCTTTACACAGTATTAGTGGCGACAGCTGATCAGGAATATATTCCTCATGACTTAACTTATGAAAAAAAAGTACTGCTATATGAGTGATGATTTGCACTTACCTCCATGTACTCCTGGTACATCCGGGTGCTGCGTGGGATTGCCCCGGGTGCAACCAGTCTCACCCAACTGTCTCCCTCGCCCAGCAGACCAATACCATCCCTCACCGCGCCACCATAGCACTGGTCCAGGTAGTTGTATGGGTTGAGGCCGCTTGACCACGCGATTACAAAAACACGCAACATCTGTGGGAGAGCAGACACCATTCTGATATGATATCAAAATGTATCATAAATTTAGTATATTATGGTGAACCAAAAACTCATAGAAAGTATCCATTAGTTTTATCTTTTAATAAAATATCTGTTGAGTCTAAACATCTAAGATAATAAATCAATGCACCAATCCTTACCAGAGCCCTGCATCCTGGACTATTGTTCTCAGCAAATTTGCATGCAGTTGAGTTTCCATTCTCACAGCACGAGTTCACTAGACTATCGTACAGGCTGAATCACAAAATAGTCAGGGAGTTATTGATATAATTTGATAATTTAGAATAAAATGATTTTTTAAACTATGAACGTGCTCTATATGCTAAAAGCAGACTACACCTGGTAAGATGAACATTTCTAGTGCAATATTAGATTACTGCCTCAGTGAATAATGTTTGGGAAGACTTACTCTGATCCCATGAGTCCTCGGGCCCACAGGAATGGCACAAGAGCATTGTCCATGGTGTCTTCATTGGTGACACCATTTCCAATCGCCATACCCTAATTCACAGAGACATACAACTTGCATTTGAAAGTAATTGGTGGTTTATTGACCTTTTTAATTGAAATATCATACAGAAGATAAAGATAGAGTAACAGGATGATTTATTATCTATTATGCAATCATAATCAGAGTGGGGTCAATCATCTAAAGTTCTACACAATAACAACATCCGCAACAAGCGTATGGGTAAATGGCAACATCATACCAATTCATCTCTCCAAACGGTCTAATGCTAATGCTTACTAAACATACACAGAACTTTATTGCCTGAATAATTCTTAAATACTGTATTCTAGGGAAAGATAAAGCCTTTTATGTTTCTTTAGAATTAGGTTAAGTGTTTAGGGCTAACGATTACGAGCAGATGTGACTCCATGCCTGACCTTGAAATTGAAGTTGGGGTCATCAACGAGGCGTGCAGACAGCAGTGGCACATAGACACCAGCGTAGCTCTCACCCGTCACATAGAATTCATTCTCTGCCAACTCCGGCCAGCCCGCAAAGAAGTCTTTCAGTGCCTCATGGTTGTCCAGGGCCGACTGAAAAAAGAAGTGGGCAGGTATAGATGTGGGTACCCAGGAAGATACTGAAGAGGGATATTGAGTTGGGCTACTTAGGGCAGGGGGATCAAAAGAGGTATTGAGTGGGATACTAAGAGGGTGCTGATGTGGTGCTGGCGCGGGATGGGTAGAGACATGGGTTCCGAGGCGAGATTGCCATCTTTTTACTAGCGCAGGCAAACCCAAGGAGGTTTACTTCAGAGCCACGCCGTTGTTCATTGCTGGCAGAAAAATAGGTCTTTACAGTGACAAAGAGACAAGACCGTATTTGAGCCATTTTAACATGTACAGTAAAACAATTATTTGAAAGGTCCTTGCATATTTCACACCGGTCCGGTACACAATTCTTCAATATGGACAATCAAATATGCAAAAATGTAAGGTGTTTTTGGTGATGATCTATTCCATTGGTATGCGGTAGTTGTAACAATATGATACCATATTTAGCCCACACTTGACTGATTTAGACTTTTATATTGAGGGAAGATGCATGCGGGGTGTTTACCTGGTCGTCAGAGCTGGCACAGTTGCCGTCCTCATTGTAGGAATAACCAACGCAAGCAGGGGACTCAAGGAAGATGATGTTGGCCACCTGCAATGTATATGTCGCTCGTTTAAAACTTATGCCACACTGCCACCCAGTGTATGACAAACTTACTACAGCTGTCATCAATAACGTGCAAATTATAGCATCATGCATCTGCCACATCAAACCAGGCTCTATTTTGGTTAGTACGACAATAACTGTGCAAGCTCGTCTTCAGCAATCGGGCACGCTCAGAGATACAGCTATGCAAATTCGTTTTGCAGTTTTACAGAACTCATACCAATACAATTAACTATTATGAGGAATGTGATATAGCACGCAAAGCCATATTTTCAAGTGGTTTCATTCTATTGAGTATTGATCATTATAGTATTTGGGAGCATATTATGGGCACGAGTGCTGCTTACTTTATTCCAGCGCTGCTCAAACCACTCAACCCCAGAACCGTCAGGCAGCACCTGGAACAAAATAGAACTCAGTCACAAGGATAATCGAATATTACAATCACTTCCAGACAGCATGGAAGAAACAAACAAATGAGAATCAAACAAAAAATAATACTCACATTTAGAGAGAAAATAAACAGAGACTGACCTAGCGACTGAGAGACAAAGAGAGTAAGGCAGACGGATAAATAATTAGACAGACAGAGATGGACAGAGGCAGAAAAAGAGGGCCAGCCAGCCAGCCAGCCAGCCAGCCAGCCAGCCAGCCAGCCAGCCAGACAGACAGACAGACATACACATGGCTTACCCTCCAGGGTCCGAGCTCCACGAGGAAGCCGGTGAGGGAGCTGCAGCCTGGCCCGCCGTTCAGCCATAGCACCACGGGGTCATTGGCGGGGTCATTCTCAGACTCCACGAACCTGAAGCAAAGCTTCATCAGACATTGTTGTTTTAATGTTGATGTACGTGCCAAAAACATAATGTCAGCCCAAGAATCTAGTGAGGGGTATAACTGTTAGTAGCTGGGAATCCAGCAGCAGCAGTAGCAGCAGCAGCAGCGGTGGCGGCGGCGGCGGCAGCAGCAGCAGTGAAGATCAACAATATTCACCAATCAACGATCATAAGAGAATGTTAAGTTCCTGTGTAATCAGAATGGATCTAAATAGGAATTAACTACAAGAAATATCATTCTCATTTTGTTGCCCGTATGAACTGACAAACAAAACCAACAAAAAGATCATTAGCTGCTTTACTTTTATAAATGGTACCTCGCTTTAGATTATGACCGCTACAGTACCAGTAGAAGAGCTTTGTGCCGTTGGTGGCCGTCAGGTAGCCAGCGTAGTGGTCGAAGTCCTCGGGCTGCTCATCCAGGCCGGGCAGGAAGTCAACGCGGTCCTCCTCGCGGGCTGCGAAGCAGGCGGCCGGCAACAGCAGCAAAAAGGGCAGCAGCGGGCACATGGCTGCAATGGGAGCGGTGAAAGAGGTCCAGACTACTCCATAGGAATGAGAACGGGAATACCAACAAGCTTACAGACAGCACATGGATCACACAATCGGCAGTATTGTAGAGGCGTGGCACACATAACACAACAGGGGCAGCACCAGCAGAAGTTGGGGATAAGGCTGTGATGGAATTGTGACGGTAATATTTAACTGGGCAAGATTTTAGCATCAGCAGCATCAGCAGCATCAGCAGCATCAGCAGCAGCATCAGCAGCATCAGCAGCAGCATCAGCAGCATCAGCAGCATCAGCAGCATCAGCAGCATCAGCAGCAATCATATGTATAAGGCCAGCATGTCTAGCCAGCAGCTATTGTGTATACTATTCTACTAAATAGTAATTATCAATGTTATATAGCATCTATGGCAAGTAAAACATGACATGGAATGAAAAGATTGGAGTCATATTACTTGGGGCAAGTGGCAAATGCCATAGGTACGCAGTTTTTCTAGTTGGAGGAGGAGGGTACCGGGGGCATGCTCCCACAAGAAAATGTTGGAATTTAGAGTATTCTTCATAGCACCTGAGGCTATTTCAGACAGAACAAGTGACCTTAAAACAAATTTCAGTTTCGTCCAGGGTTTGACCTAAAAACAATACCTCCAAACCAATTGCCTCCCTTCGTTACATGATAATTATGCAGCTACGGCTCTATTATTTGTTTGTAGCACGGGGGCGTGAACGTAATCTAATTTGAAATAATTGTTAACAATCTGAATCAAAGTAAAATCTTCAGTCTCATGGTTTTTTTCTCTACCGCCCTCTGTATGAAAAGAGCTGAATACTAAACATACTTTAGTATACGTGTGCAAAAGCGTAAGACAAACCTGTTTATCTGCTCAGTCGTTGCACACACTGAGGTGACTGTAGATCGGGTGCAGATAACATGCTTGATAACATTATCGGTAGACCACCTGCTGATAATCACTGCACTTTGTAAGTCACTTGGATACAGACATATATGCAGTCATTTCTTCATAATCACAACACATTTAACTTACAAAAAACATCGACAGTTTCGTCAGCTGCTGCTGACATCTTCAAAATGTTTGACTGCGCATGACAGGCAGTCAATCATCTCGCTCCCCGCCGCCTAGAGGTGGGTCTCAGACTCGCGAGAGCTGGTGGGCCCCCTCGTCCCGGTTCATGACCTGTCTGTTGGTGCGGATGTGTCCCGCCAGCTTTCGCGAGTCTATGACCCATTTCTCGGCGGTGGCCGAGATGTATAGACACTACTGTATATACTTGATTGTATGTATTTTAGTACACATTACCAACACGAGGAACAAACACGTTCATGGATACAGACGTGTTTGTGGTGACGCTTCCGTATATCCAGCCTGGCATTCAAACACCTATATTGGCGCCGCATGCAGTGTGCATGACTCCGGCATGTCCTCATTAGTGTGGAGATTGAAACATGGGTACAGGTGTACCAATTTGAACTTTGAGCATATACACATACACTCAAATTACATTTGTGATGAAAAATAAACCCATGTCTATAATTGTTGGATGGGAAAGTGGCCCATGTCTATACCTTTGGGATGAGAAAGGGACTGATGTCTATACGTTTGGGATGGAAAAGAGGATTATCAATTACTTTCCAGACTATGCAGATCACACTGTTCACGTTATTAGCTCTTCGCTGTCTAACAACATGCAACCGTTAAATTCGTGAGCGTTATGCTTGCATGACTTTGTACTCGATTCGCTGACATTTGTAGTTAATAAAGTTATAATAAGTTATAAATAATATTGTGTATGGTCATTTCACAGAAGTGGTAGGGGTGATTTAAGGTACAAAATATCACGAAAGGTGGCAGCATAAGTGAAGCAGCGAAAAGAGATACTAGTTAAGAAAGTATCCTGCAGCGAAATCGTGACACACAACAAACCCGGTTTTGTATTTATCATTCTTTTTAAAACAATTACAACACTGTTAAAAACAAACATGTGCAAAAGTAGTCCAGCTGAGTACAACCACCCCTGTTTGAACAGGGGTGATATCGAACAGGGGTGATAACCCACTCTGGGTTTATATCGGATACTTCTGGATCATGATAACCAAGTAAATTATATGAAATAGAACGATAAAATATTTAAAGTAATAATAAAAAATAATACTTGAATCAATTCAAGTTTCTATTAGGTTCTTTTACACTCTTATCTCTCTACACTCAACACACAACAAATCTATTCACAAGGTATAATATACATGAATAAGGACTGCGATATATGTGTTGCTTAAACCCCTTTCACAAAGCGCGCAGGCCTCAGTTAGGACGGCTTTAAGACAAAAGTACATAAAAATATTCAAAATGCGTATACGCAAATCCTGTGATCGCCATACGATTTTCGAGCATCCTACGCTGAAAATATAAAATACCCGTCTTAACACACCGTCGTAGAGTTTTGAACATGTTTTTACTCTCCTGTTATGCACGAACTTACGATTGATGGAAAGCGTGCATCACACACAAGATGATCCTGAGACTGTAGTGAGCCAGTTGCAAGGTTGGCATACGATTCTACTATGATTTTTTGAGTGTCTTATGTTGTTAAATTTGTATGCTCGTCCTATGATAGATGTAGGCCAATCACATGACCGTCCTATGCTTGATCTACGATTTAACACATTCTCGTGTGCATCCTATGCCCCTGACGTGGGAGTATCACAGAACCAACGTGGGTATGTCATAGAACAGTCGTAGGCTGGCTGCAAAATGTCATAGTCATAGCAGTCGTAATCCGGGCGTAGGACAAGAATAAAAGAGTCCTATGTCTAGAGCAGGACATTACCACGATTATACAACTGAAGAGCATAAATCAATCGTAGATATGACAAATCCTTTGTGACAGATCTCGACGCAAGATCTGTTTTATGTTACGACGGTTACTATGATTTTAATACGCTTCATACGCATACGAAAATCGTAGGACTGTGGCGGCCTACGCGCTTTGTGAAAGGGGTTTTTACAGGCTACTAGTATAATGGAAACATGACAATTGATAACTATTACATATTTGCTGTAGCTTTGGTAAATAAAAGAACATGCTGTTGTTTATTCAATAAATAGATAGGCACACACAACACACAGTTTTCCCCTTCTGGTGAGAATTGTAATTACGGGATTATCTCTACAAGTATAAATTGTATTTGAATGAACTCTTGACAGTGTACTTCTAGAGACTTCCCCTCATATCTGATGAGGTTTCATAAACAATCACACTACAAAATAGATCTCATATAGGGAGAGGGTTAGAATTAAAGACACAAGCAAGTATCGGACGCATACATGTATGTGAATATCATAAAAAAACAGACAAATATAGCGTATCATTTCCCATCTGACTATTTAGTAAAATCCTGACTTTGGCACTATATATCTACTATAAAATGCGGCCGTGAAAGGTTATATATTAAAAAAATTTGAGACTATCTACTGGTTTATAACTATAGAAGATATGATGAGCCATTCTTCCTGTTTCTTGGTAACTCTCACCCTCAGAACCTTAGACAGGCCTGCCAACGTAATATTATGCATACTGAACTGTCCATTCTCATCAAACTCGTCCAACAGATCATACTGACTGCAAGCTGTAGTATTGCTATCAGCCTCGCCCTCCACATTGCACGTCTCGACAATTCCATGTCGTAGGTAGTCATTCTGTTGGATTTGGTTTCCCGTGGAAATTTCTACAGATTTGAGTCGAACAGGTTTCACAAATTCAATGGTAAATGTGTCATTTAAAGTTGGGGACTTTCCCCAGAAGAACAAGTCCGATCGGCTAGCGTATGCAAAGCTAGGTGCGTGGATTAGGTATGTCTCTAGGGTAGAGTTGACCATTGCTGGGGGGTTGTTCGACTTGAGGTCTTCGGCCAAATACTGGACTTTTCCGTCTGCCAGTTGCACTTCTTCCAAGTCTAGCGGGTCTGGGTTCTTGAAGTCCTTGTCCATGAGCTTATTCAAGGGCTTTTTAACAGTTTTATTCTTGTTTTCTTGAAGAGACGAATGAAGTCCA
>CM032661.1:4236940-4247888 GCA_019095985.1 Streblospio benedicti | reverse complement strand
AAATTTCTCTTGTGCGAAAGTAGAATAAATGGCCTTAATGTGGACCTATGTCAAAAATGAAAAATAAACCGCCTCTGCAAATACAGTACTGCGACCATATAAGGACCACAGTATACATTATTGAAAATTCCACTGAAGTCAACCAGTTTTCGCGCTATATTTCCAGTAATTACTGGGTCCTAGTAAAAAATGGGAGGGGCATAGTAGGGAATTTGTGAATGAATGTGAAAAAAGGGGGGGGGGGCATAGTACGAATTTGTGAATGAAAGCTTTATTATCAACCTAATAACTACACTGAATATGAGAATAATAAATAGTTCCTAGGAAATCTGTATATATTTCTTATTTACAGGATATCTCTAATTTCCAAAGTGTAATGTACGTATTGTCCACACACTAAGCAATAGGCCTACGTACATGTACTGTACATACCCACCAACGAAATAATAATATCTTGGTCTCCATTCCAACGTTCCAAAATCTTGAGTAACAAGTAATAATTGTCTTTTGATGGAAATTCATTTATCCTGGATATAACATATATAAGTATAACAATAGTTTTTACTCAAGGATAACACTCAGTTCGCACACTAAGCTTTCGATAGCATCCGCCATCTTGGTCACAGTGGTTGACGTCATTCGTCGTCACTGGGACCTCGGGAGATTCGCCACCTGCATACAGACAGTAAAGGACACAGTGTCTCGCTCGAAGGGACCAACATTTTATGTGTAGAACCCAAATATTTTGAACGTGGCGTGAAGGAGGCCATTAATATCAGGAAACTCAAGCCCTCACTAAATAGAGATGGGGGCAGGTACTAGCTTCCTTCCATCTGGAACAATGTCCTCACCCGAGAGGGGGAGGGTGGCGCGCAACCCGGGAATCTCCCGAGGACCCAGTGACGACGAATGACATTAACCACTGTGAACAAGATGGCGGATGCTATTGAAAGCTTAGTGTGCGAACTGAGTGTTATCCTTGACTAAAAACTATTGTTAAACTTATATAAGTAATAATTGTATTTGAGTGATCTCTTGACAGTGTGCTTCTAGAGACTTCCCCTGATATCTGAAGAAGTTTCATAAACAATCACACTACAAAATAGATCTCATATAGACAGAGGGTCAGAATCAATCACACAAGCAAGCTTCGGATGCATACACGTATGTGAATATCATAAAAAATAGACAAAAATAGCGTATCATTTCCCATCTCACTATCTAGTAAAATCGTGACTTTTGCACCTTATCTACTACAAAATGCGGGCAATGAATGGATATATTCAAAACACATGAGACTATCTACTGGTTTATAATTATAGAAGATATGATGAGCCATTCTTCCTGTTTCTTGGTAAATCTCACCCTCAAGACCTTAGACAGGCCTGCCAATGTAATATTATGCATACTGAACTGGCCATTCTCATCAAACTCGTCCAACAGATCATACCGCCTGCAAGCTGTAGCATTACTATCAGCAGCCACATTGCACGTCTCGACAATGCCATGTCGCAGGTAGTCATTCTGTTGGCTTTGGCTTCCCGTGGAAATCTCTACAGATTTGAGCCGAACAGGTTTCACAAATTCAACGGTAAATGTGTCATTTAAAGTTGGGGACTTTCCCCAGAAGAACAAGTCCGACCGGCTAGCGTATGCAAGACTAGGTGCGTGGATTAGGTATGTCTCTAGGGTAGAGTTGACCATTGCTGGGGGGTTGTTCGACTTGAGGTCTTCGGCCGAATACTGCACTTTTGCATCTGCTGCACCTGCCAGTTGCACTTCTTTCAAGTCTAGCGGGTCTGGGTTCTTAAAGTCCTTGTCCATGAGCTTATTCAAGGGCTTTTTAACAGTTTTATTCTTGTTTTCTTGAAGAGACGAATGAAGTCCAAAGTGCTGAAAGAGCGTAGGCTTTTCGACAATTGCTTTGGGTTGTGTCAGTAGCCGACAAAAATACTGAAACAGCCAGTCCACAGGCATTTCATAGTAAAACATAAACAGAAATTTGGCAAAGCGCTCAAGATCTGATGCGCGAAATAGTTTCCCTATGAAGCCTAGATGGCTAAATTCAAGAGCTGCCCAGGTTTTGTTGGTGTATTTTGTAATGGCTGCTTGTATCCTAGGATACATGTCTATTGCAGAAATGACATCATCTTCAATCTGCAGATAGAAGTCTGCCAGATCTTTTCCATAGTAGAACATAAAGGCGAAATCCACAACTTGCTTGGACCGCCAGTAAACACGTTGGGGTGAATCTTTGTAATTTCTTTTTAGGTTAGTTAGAGAAGGGTATGCAGTGCTAGGCATTTGCATAATTTGAATAAAGCCACTGTCTAAATGGTGCTGATAACGTTGCTTGATGATCCTGAAAATAAAGAAAAAGGATTACAAATAAAAGTTTTTTTTTAGTAATCATGACTGTAAAAGACATTTCTGTAACTAAAAAGTTACAGTAGCAAAGATGGTGAACACACACAAAAAAGTTTAGAACAGATTTGCTTTGATTTTAGGGATTACAGTATTTTAATGCAGTATCTGAACAGTGGGCGATTGATAGGAAACCTCCGTGTGATGAGTTTGCACATTGGCAGCGTTCAATAAGTTCAGTATGTGTACTTTCTCTTTAACTTTAATTTGAGGAAAAAAAGCTTTGTGGTGGCAGCCATACTGAGGCCCTGTCGAAATAGTCAGAACTGTAGGTTCATTGTATATATGGGTGTAACCTAAATGTAACCGTTTATAAAATATCAAGGAATTATACGCACTGTATCACTAGATTCTGTTTATCTGTATCGAAGTCACATGGAAAAATTAGAATTACTACATCTTCAGTATTGGGGATATGCCGAATGAGGGACTTCAATGTTTTTTCCATGTATGACGTTCCATTCACTTGGCGGTAGATGGTGGGGATTCCAATAACAAGATGTCCTGGAGTTAAAAAAAACATGTAAAAATTAAATCAACAATCGCCTATTTTCGTTATTTTATTCAAATAATTAGCTGTTTACCCGGCGCTGCTCGGGTTGAAACAGATGAGACCCCCCCCCTAAATCCTTCCCCATCCCCCACACCAGCTCCCGTCAGCATACAGGTCTGGGACAAACATGTGCAGAGCAGATCAAATAATCACCCTCCCCTCCCCTTCCTTCCGCCGCCACCCCCCTGTTCTTTCCCCAACCCTCTCTACTCCATCCTCATCTAAACAGGTTCAGAGCAGACTAAAGTATCTCCATCACGCCCTTGCTCAGTTTGAAACAGATGGAATCTGGAACAGATTAAATGCCCCCCCCCCACCATATGAGCACACACTCTCTTTCTGCCACCACCAGAAGTTAAATGCACCTCATCACCATCCTACCCAGTCTCCATCAACCAGACGTCTGTTTGGAGTGGCACAGCATCTTAAGTTTCTTCTTTATAAACTATGAACTGAGAATGCCTTTTTGGTGATCTTTTAGATGTGGTCCTCCCATTTAAAGGAACATGCACAGCAAATGCCTCCCTAGATTGAATTAAATATTTTGTTTTTCGATACACTTGGCATGTTACTTCTAATAACTTTTGATTTTACAATTATTAGTTTGTGTTTTGATAAGATATCAATACCCATAGAAATATAGGTACATTGATTGGCTAGCTATTGGTGTTTTTGAAAATTGTGGAAAATCACGGCCTTCCGTCCATGATTCAGACCAGTCATATGTCATGGACGACATAAACTTTCCCCGAGACACGCACATACTTTTCGGTCATCGTTGCCTGATAATTTTCTATCCCATTCAGGCCTGTCTGGAGTCATCTACTAGATCGCGCCCTAACATACAGCGTGTTTAGCACCCAATGTAGGGACTTTTGTTGGGTACCCCATGTAGTGACCACGTCCTGATCCTGGTACATTTCTTTAAGGGATACGTGGTGATTTATCCCAATCTAATCAGGAATTCTTTCTGGGTGACAACGCTCCCATTGGAATTTCCTGGTTATGTCACACACATATACCATTCTAAGTTTTGTAGAAGGACGGAGAATTCACCATGAACCTTTGGGGAATTCCCCTTACCCTGCTGCTTTTACCGGGGAATCTATCTAAACAAATAAATGTCTTGTTTAAATAAGGATGCTATGGGGTTTAGGAAGCCTTGGAATGAACTCATCCTAGATTCAGACCACTCATATGTCATGGGCGGACGTGCTAGGGTCGCGCACATAAATGACCAGTACACGTAATACCAATTTTGCCTCTGATACTATTATTATTAGATCCAGCCTCAGCCTTAATTTAGCCTGAGTTGTAATCTAGACACACAGGGTCGCGCCACATTTATAGCTGCGTTGTAATCTGGGCCACTTCTTTCAAATTGTCAGTTTCATATAGCACTGCATTATTTTGCAGCCTCTATCATGGGAAATATTTATAAAGGCTGACACAATGTTAATATTGATAGGCAGGAATCTTGGGTACATTGCATGAAACAAATATAGAGTAATGACTAATTTTGGAGGAAAATTGCACTTAGATCAAAATGTATATATTCAAATGGTGAGCAAATTCATGTGGGCAATGTGACATGACATTCACCTGTCTTCTTTAAGGTTGTTGAAACTGAAGATGTAGCACTTGGACGCATTAAACTTTACGCCCCTAGTCATCTGCCAATTTCTCAAGATTATTGAGGTCTGTCTGGAGTTACTAGATACCCAATAACATAGCACGTGTTTAGTACCCAATGTAGGGACTTTGTTGGTACCCCATGTAGTGACCTTGTAGGTGATGTGGTGCTTTCTTTAATGATACGTGTTTATCCCAAAACTTACTTCTCTGGGTGCGATTTCCGGTTATGATAATATCTTTGTAGAAGGAGGAGAATATGTCTTCGGCTGCTGCTTTGGAATCTACCTGAACAAATAAATGATTAACATTAAAGAGGAGGGGGTAGTCAGCCTTGGTGAAAATCTAGTCAGCAAAATTTTCTTCCTAAATGACCAGATACCAATACATTGACTCCAATACATTATCTTTCGCCAATCACCAGGAGTTGTAATTGAATAGGTTGCATCACATTTCCCACTCTCCAATAATATAAAGGCAGTCCACAATGCTCATCCAAGATTCTAAGCGAATCACCACTATAATGAGCAGATTAGCAGTCACCAATAATAAGTTGCATCACACTTAACCCCCCTCATTTAATAAAACCCTAAAGCATACGTTCTCCTGTGTTTGCCTTTTCACTGGGTGTTTGAATAATTCCACCTGTCCAGTGTAAGGTGGGCTCTCCTTGTGCGACGTATGGGCCAGAATAGCTCTATACAATACAAGTAGATCCACGGGCCCCAGCATCATGGGAGGGGTGTGTGTGGTATGTATACAACTATTATTTGCAAACACTATACAATACACATTACTACTATTATATAGAAGGGTATCTAATCAGCACATAGACCATGGTAGCCAGGGCATCCGTTTTATACTAGATTTATATAACAGTAGTAGTACGTCTATGGTATAGTGTTTGTAAATCATAGTAGTATACAAACCACACACTCCCTCCCATGATGTTGGGGCCCATGAGTAGATGTACGATAAAAGTGCTGAAATTACCTTTCTTACGTCAGAAGACCCAGGGACTGTCTCGCGTACGTCAGAAGTGTTCGGGAGTGTGTCCATGGCGCGAAGTGTAGGGCGTGTGTCCATGGTGCGAAGTGTAGGGAGTGTGTTCATGGCGGGAAGTGAAGGCAATCCCATCAACTCTATAGTATTCATATCACCTGTATGTGTCAAATCAGCAGATTGTTTTTTAGTAATATAAATCTACGTACAGAAGAGATTATGAATTAAGACTAGTACCTGGGGGAGGGACTGACCTAGAGTAGGTCTCAATAGAGATTAGAGAGGTGATCTCTTTATGGAGATTAGTGATGATCATTTCATGAGGTTTTCGTCTGCGAAAAATGGTCCTATTCCGACTATAGGTTTTCCCAAAGAGAAGTGGTCTTAGCTGGGGTTTCTATTATACGTGACTGTGATGAATTGCAAGAAGTTGTCCTGTCATTCTACAAACGTTCAATAACAACAGGATTGTGTACTATATACGCAAGGCATTTTAAAGACATAAGTATTGCATGTGTCTAAGGTAGCTCAAGCTTGCTATAGATTCCAAATAAGCACATAATCTTGCACGTATAGTCGAGCAGCTAAGTAACCGAATCATGCAAATGGTGATACAAGCACTAAAATTCGAATTGGCATGATGACTCCCAGGGGCATACTTAAGATTTCTGTCCGTGGAGCTACCTGAAAATCCAAGATGGCGATGTATTTTTAGATCAGCATTTCGAGCCCCCACCCCCACTCCACCCCACCGCACCCACTTTATATCTTCTGGGAAGTCCTCAGACAGTAGTTTATTTTCATCATAATACTGATAATTTGGGTGGAAGGGATGTAGAGTAATTCTTTCAATATATGTTTTGATTGCTAATGTCCTATTATATAAAATAAAATAGATAGGATTAAGACAATGCACAACACGACCTACTTGGTTTGAACTGCATCTGTAAATTATGATATAATATGATACTTTATGAACTACCTGTTTTGTGTAAAGTGTTTGTAGAAGTGAAGAGCGTTTTCCATACAATATCAAAAGGATGGCAGCACACAACAAGACCTTCTTGGCTCGACGGGACCATCTCACCCACCTCATGCTGGTGTGAGACCTGCAAGTAGGACATATTTTTAAACAGTATAAGGGTGGCAAGTCAGTTATCAATCACAAATCTTCTTACTTCCAGTGACAAGATTATGAACCATTATCATATATTCAGCTTATTTTGAATGAAAGATTGCGATTTTGACATGTAATGCCACATATTCGCTTCTGTTATGCTTTTTGGGAAGCAAAATGACATTGTGTAAGGCCATTTAAAAGTTGTGGTCAATAATTGTAGATTTTCATGATTGAATTATTGCATTATTTCTTTATCTTTTTTTTTCTTGTTTTTGTTCATGGGTTTCTGCTGCCTTTCTTTATCTCATTCAAATTATTGATCAGGCAATGGCCTTACCACCTCAGCCCTTTTTCTAAAGACTCGTGATTTTGCCTGTTATGTGTCGTGATTTTGTAAAAATCCTACGGACGCCCCATAAAACAAAAAATACCGCATTTTGATAAATCTTCACGATGATTTCAAAATTTAATGACAGAAAGACGCATCTATTCCATCCATGAGGGTATTCCATACACATATCAAAAGGATGGCAGCACACAACGAGGCCTTCTTGGCTCGACGGGTCCATCTCATCCACCACATGCTGGAATGAGACCTGGAACCAGGACATATTTTTAAACAGTATAAGGGTGGCAAGTGAGTTACCAATCACAAATCCCTCTTTACTTCGGAACAAGATCATGAACCATTATCCTATATTGCTATATTAAACATACGCTGATAATCAAATAACAGGTGTTATAATTATATTACTAGCAGCCACAAACCAATCAAAGTGTATGGCTATATAAGTATGACAAGAACTATTATTTACAAAGAATATGATATACCTGTACACGTATATTCAGCGTATTTTGTATCTATTCCATCCATGCCGATTTTGATATTTGCATTATCTTCTTTATGCTTTATTCATATACTCTAAATTTAGCTGTATTGAGCGAATTCTGAAATATTCAACAAGATTAATCTCAATATCCGAATTGGTCAATAGGATTGGTCCCTTACTGATACAGCTTATCGCAAATTCACGCCTGTGTTATAGTGTTAAATCGCAGCAACTGATTAGCAGAAACTTATGAAGAAATCGCCAACAAATCTGTTCAAAAATATATTTTTCACACAGGCAAGTTACTTGCCGTTTCAACAAGCCATAGGCATGAACGGCGCGTCATATGCAAATTATGCTGCCAAATTAGAACTTGTCATTCAAGAGTGGGATTTGGACCTGTTGCTAGGAAGTCAACTCAGGGTGGCACGTTGTCAAGGAGGCCAGTTAGATATTCAATTACTTGCCAGTAATTAATCCTTACTTAATCCTTGCACAAACGCATCTGAAGTGCAGACTTTTACAGTTCTACTGCTCTAAAAATATTTTAATGACAATCCTATTGTATGCGTATATGATAATCCGTTGTTCGTGCATATATCTGCCACATGAAATTGTAAGGAAAAAAAGAAATAAAAACTAACTTTATGAGACTGTAGTACAAAAAGGCAGTTGTGTGTGTGCATTAAGGCCGAAGATGCTGTAAGCATAATCCATGCATAGTGAACGGCTTTATTTGTAGGGCTTAATATGGAATGCATGCTCTATTGCATTTGCATGCAGGTTAGCGGTGAGGCTGGGCCTAGTTTTTTGTCATTCAGTTAGTATATTGAGCCCTTGAAACATTGCATATGTGCAGTTTATATATGTCACACCTCTTAGTCAGGTGGCTTAGTGAAAATACAGTTACCAGGCGAATAAAAGTACCAAATTTTGCACAGAGTTAGGTTTTTATGTAAATTTTAACATTAGAAGGGGTGCCCTTTTGACCGATTCAATATATCTGAGAAATATATCTGAGAAATAAGGAAAAATCAAAAATGGCTGCCACGAAGCCCATATGTTTAGTGTCTAGCTCATGTGTCCATAATCACAAATCATGACATGGTAATGTGGGGGTCTAATTTTATGTTTTTCAATTAAAGATGTCATCATCAAAACTTAGAAAAGAGAAATCATATTTTTTAGCCTCGAATTCAATAAAAACCAAGATGGACGACACAGAATTTATAAGAAATCTGATACTGTTGTGGAACGCACCTCATGCACCTTTATAGACGGGTGCTAATGCAGTTAGATCCAGTATACATTCAGCATATACATGTTTTTTGTAAAAAAAAAATGAGCATTGTGATTTGAACTAACTGGCTATATGTATATAACATTCTCTTGTAAATGTGTATGTGTTTTTATATATACCTGAAATAAACTTATCTTTTTCTTCACACTACTTGCTTAAGCGATTTTTTTCTAATTTTATGCATACCATGATAACGTTCTCATGCTTTTTTGTCGCTTAGTATGTAACAGACACTGGCCATAAGTTTACAGTTCCAGACGGTCACATGACTAGATACTGCCCAAGTCCTCTCAAATGATAAAATTAAAAATCAACATATATGATTTCTTCGTGTCCATCCTTAACTTTGATGGGCAAACAAACTTATAAAATATACTAGTTAATATACCAAGTTTGTGTCCTTCAAGGGGTCACATTCCACCTTTCTTTACTGGTCGCCGAAACTGTCGTGCGGCACGTACGACAACAATAGTGCCAAAATACATTTGCAACATAAACGCACGGGCCCATATTGAATGCGTTGGTTCAAATGTTTTTCTGTGCCTTGTTATCATCAATACACTTATTTTCTAATAGAAATATTTGGGGTGCTATCGTAGTTCCTGTCTAAAACCAGCGGCCCCAGTACTGTGTCTTGCAAACAATTGCATTAAAGTCCTCTGCGTTTAGACAAAGGTATCGCTGCCTTTATCATTTAGGCCTGCCATGGCCGTACATTTGGCAAGAGCTCTTGTTGATTGAGACTGGCACCACGTTTGCCGCAATACTAAAAATCATTACTGATTTCTATGCGTTTTGGCCGTAGACAGCGAAAAACCCTTCTTGCATATATGCTTTACTCAAAAACATCGCCACGTGCGACAACAATTTGCCTATTTATTTCCCATGATTACTTGTTGGTTCAAAAACAAGCCTTGTACCAATGCGATGCAATGTGCCAGTTTTAAGCTGTTGTGGTCCATATCATGTGTTACATCAACGGGCGTGATTGATTTTTTTTACTGAAATCACGAGTTTAGCACATCATACACTGTACACCCTTGTTATAGTGTCTACTTGTGTGTTAATTTGAGCAAAAACACTGAAATACTGTAAATGCATACAGACATTGTTATGAATACAATTCAATTTCAAATTTCAAATCCTAACTTAGGCTAATCATGGATAGTACTTATAAAATTATACAAAGAAAAATAAGATAACAAATGCTTTGTGAATTGTTAGAATTTTATTGCAATGCGGCTTAAAAATACCAAGAAACAGACATTCAATGGGTTATCTATATCTAATCTTATTAATCACAGAATCACTTCAGTTGGAAACCAGAATGAAGAATAGAATTGTTCATATTATTACACTGCAAATCATAAAGAATTTCACAGTTTATCATCAATCAGTGCAAATATGAAACACGCATTTTACAAAGTCATTTAATTGTAAATTATGTAGCTACTGTAATTTTCCTTTATTGTTTACCACATACAAAGATATATTCTTTTACTTTGTTCATTTATTGGTTCTTTGTCTTCGTCGTATCAATTCAATGCAAAAATGCAAATGTTTTAAATATAAAATGATATGCAAACACTATTATTTTCAATTCAATAGTACCCTCCTCAAAACAAAAATTAAATGAGAAAATCTGAATAGGCTGTCACTGAAAACGTGTTCACATTACTATTCGGACTGTTGCATTAATTTGGTAAGACCATCACTAACAGAGGGGAATGATATGAAAATACACGTGCAATCAAATGTGCATTGATGCTCCATCAATGTTTATAGGTTTATCTTCTATTTTTCTTCCTTGCATCGTGATCGCAGCCTGTGTCACAAGAGAAGTAGCTTCCAGCAGCATAACCGCCGTGGCTGCCGCTGCCTTAGCCCCAGTGCTGAAACAAAGAACATAGTCAATAACTGAACCAGCGATGTTTATTCAACCTTCCCATAAGCAGTAGCTTATGTAACAATAATGCGACAGCCATGCTTGCTTGCGTGGTCTGTTCTGATTTTAGATATATCTGTCAGAGGTAAATGTCAAAAATGTCACTTTCTCTTCACCTATCATCTTCAAATGTTTTAACTTG
>CM032661.1:4209075-4228275 GCA_019095985.1 Streblospio benedicti | reverse complement strand
TCCGACCCAAAATACCCAAATGCTAATTCTACCTTCAAAATACAGATTTCCACAGTTTGATTATTTTTCATTAATAATTACTTTTTATGAAGTAAAAGCACAGGAACTGCATCCCAACATAGATATGTGTGCTTGTGATTGGTGTTAAAAGCCCTGAATTTTTATTACATTACACCAGAAATACATACATATCAGTTTTGCACTTATGGATTTCTTTTTACACCCAGTATTTTTGTAGACTGTTGGTCGTTCCACCACAGAATACCCATAAAATACTAATTTTGGGCATCCTGAGTACAGAAATGGCTATTGAGGGGGTGGCAGCCCTGCATAAAGTATTGGGACCCTTACACTAGAGGGAACATTGATCGCCTTGAACACGTCCAACGATGTGCAGCCAGATTCATGGTGAACGACTACACCACCAAAACCCCGGGATGTGTTACGGACATGTTAAACCGTCTTGAACTCAAACCTCTAGAGGATAGGAGGAAGAATCTAAGACTCACATTCATGTACAAGGTGGTAGAAGTGTTGTTGCCGGCTATTCCACCACCTGATTTCCTGGTTCCAGCCAAGTCAGGACGTCGACGCATAAAGGCTAAAGTATTTAGTGAATACAGCTGTACAAACATTGTTGAGCGTTCCGTACGCCTCAATAGCAAACCGTTCGAGCCCCCGAATGCTCGGACGCCTCAGTATAAAAACTCATTCATTGTGAGAACAGTTATTGACTCTGAAACCGTCGAGCAGTTCAAGGCTGCAATTGACTGTCTGCACATGCAGCAGTAGAGGGCACTTTCCCGCTGCCATTGCACCTGTTCAGGACATCAAGCAGTGATATATATATACGGATACAGATACAGGCAGATAATGCACCTTAATCATTGCGACTCCGATGAATAGCAATGTTTTTTGGTGCACCAGCTGCACCGTTCACAAAAAAAAATCGAAAGTAGCCCTGCACTTGTGTCATGCCATGTCCATCTGAAGGTTTGGAATCAGAGTAAAAATTTGGAAGAATTCCGAAATTTTGGAACAATTGGCAGGTCTGACATTGCTGTAGTAGAATTTGGCCATGATTCAGACTATGCATGACATTGCATCATGCCTATACAAACATCACATTAATCCTAAACCTTAAAAACTAACACCTGCACTTCTGAAAGTGCACATCTAGATCTCAACTAGCAACACGACCATTAAGCATCAAGCTCCATTTCTGGCATTACTAACAAGATACTGGATGTATCATGCATTTACAAGATAGGCCCATGGGTTTAATATCTTAATACAGCTGTAATCTAACTAGATTACTTAAAAACACACACTGCATGACATTTTAAATTATAAATTGCCAAATTAAAATTAGAACCAGTTTTAAAATACGAACCAAAATGTTATTGTATGAAAAATATGTCATTTACACCATCATAATATCCTTAGATATATGCCTTCGTATTTAAGTATCTACAATAGCACATGAAAACACGCATCATCATACAGAGATTAACACATCGGCATCACTGATCAATGACAGTACTGGTATATGTAATTGTGATTATCCATGACTTCTTTAATTGATGACTGTTTCTTCTGAGCATTGGCAATAACTTGCATGTACATGTAGCATGCTCACTGGTCATCATCTTCTTGTTGAGTTAGATGACCACCTGGACGTGTACCCCCAGGACCTGTCATCATTTCTATCTGGTACTGTTGCAGACCTCTTGGACTGATCTTCTAGGCATTTGCCACAGGCTTTGGTCACATCCAGCCCAATCCAAGTTTATACAGGCTGGCATCATCTCATTGACCACAAGTCTGGATGACCACTGCTAACGTCCACGAACAAAATCCTGACAGCCTACATAGTCAAGCTTACACTAGTCACACTAGCCAACACTACGTCACTAGTGATGTTTTTATTACCAGGTCCTAGCCACACTAGACTAGTCACACTTGCACTAGTCTAACCACACTTGTTGTTATCTTGTTATGTTATCCTCTTCAGTGTTGTAGGTCAAAGGACCTGTTACTGGTCATCACAAATTCTTTGGTAGAGCTAAATCTTCATCTGCTGTAATAACTACCGGGGTATTTGCATGGGAAAGGGTTGATTCTATTTTTTCCAAAGAGTGTTTATTTTTAGACCAACGTTTATCAATTCTATTCTTCAACGTATTCACTGTAGGAGCCATGACAACCTCCTCTGGCAATTTATTCCAGGTATCAACTACTCTGTATGAGAAGTTCTTTCTGAGGGCTTTGTTATGTCTTCTTTTTTCAAGTCTCAGATTGTGGCCTCTGGTACTTGTAGCATGACCGAGCTTGAGGGGACTTGAGTCAACCTTGTAGATACCATGCAGGGTCTAACTAGGAACTTGTACAGGGTTTTGAAGGTGTCAATGTCGATGTAGTCAAAGGACCTTCTGATGAGGCCAAGGGTCTTATTGGCCTTGTTGACTTGCTGCTCAATATGTTTGTCAAACTTGAGTTCATCGTCGATTCTGACGCCGAGATCCTTCTCATCATGGATGTCTTCCAGTACTACGTCTCCCATTCTGTAGTTATGACTTATGTTGAGGATTCTTTTTGCCCAGGTGCATGACCTTGCACTTAGTGGCGTTGAATCTGAGCTGCCATTTGTCTGCCCATTCTTGAAGTTGTTGGAGGTCATTCTGGAGGTCCTGGTGATCTTCTACAGTTCTGATGGAAGAGAACAGCTTTGGCCTTTGCATCGTCAGCAAAGAGGGCTTGCACAAGCCTGCCCTTGTTGACACTAGTAGCCCCACCCTGGGCCCCAAATTGTAAAGGTTTGTGCCCCTTTACTGTTGGGTTCTTAATATTGTAAGTGTTGTTAGGCGCATTTCTCCTTCATATGATGTAAATTTGATGAATATTCACCAATACTAATATAAAACAAACTTCGCTGGAGGCAAGTACTAGACTAACTAGTATTAGTACTAGACAAATGTTGTATTCTATACTGTCAAATTAATATATAAAGGACAAAGTCCGCAAAAGTGATCAATAACGCCTCGACGTAAATCACGTCAATGTCCACTTGACACGTTGCTGTTCTACCATGGCATAGACATCGTCATATTTCAATCCAAACAAGTCTCCTGGTACAGATAACCACCACCCCTTCATCCTCAAGGAACTTGCAGACGAGATTGCGCTTCCATTGGCTGTAAAATTCCAGAAGTCGATGGACGAAAATACGGTCCCACAACAATGGAAAGATGCCAAAGTCACGCCCATCTTCAAGAAAGGAAGGAAGTCTGAGGCAGGAAACTACAGACCAGTGTCATTAACAAGCATCATATGTAAGACAATGGAATCCATAGTGCGCGATCATCTCATTAGACATATGACCAGCAATGGACTACTTTCAAGCAAGCAGCATGGATTCATCAATGGTCGGTCCTGCACTACCAACCTGTTGGCAGTACTTGATGATTGGACACAGTCACTAGACATAAACATCCCTGTCGATGCACTATACCTTGACTTTGCCAAAGCTTTTGACACTGTCCGGCACCAGAGACTCTTGGTGAGCTGCGTGGTTATGGTGTAGAGGGTAGACTCCTAAAGTGGATTGAAGACTATCTCAAGGGGCGCCGTCAGAAAGTTTCTGTCAATGGCAGCAATTCAAACTCACAACTGTTTGCCGATGACACAAAAGTATTTAGACCCGTGCATTCCCCAGATGATCAAAAAACTCTGCAAAAGGATCTGGACAACCTGGTTGAGTGGTCCGAAAATTGGCAACTTCGCTTCAATGCCTCAAAGTGCAAAGTCCTCCACATTGGTAAGAACAATCCACGATATGAATATTCCATGAAAGCAGGTGACAAGAGGCAACAGTTGGAGGAGACAGATCTGGAAAAGGACATTGGTGTAAATATTGATCCACTGCTCAAGTTTTCGACTCACATTGAAAGACAGGTGAATAAGGCAAACTCAATCTTAGGATTGATAAGAAGATCATATGAGTTCCTTGACGCAGTCTCCATGAAGAGTCTCTTTATAGCACTTGTCAGACCTCACCTGGAGTTCTCAAATGTGGCATGGGCACCAAGACTTGAAAGAGATAAGAACCTGCTAGAAAGTGTTCAGAGGAGGGCCACCAAACTGATACCAGAATATAAGGACTTGGAGTATGAAGACAGACTCAGACAATTAAATCTACCCAGCCTGAGATATCGCAGAGCACGAGGAGATATGATTGAAGTTTTTAAGTATACACACGGCAAATACACTGTAAATGAAAATCTCCTGTCCATGAACAGTTCAGTCACCAGAGGTCACTCTTACAAGCTCGAGAAGGTTAGATGTAATACATCTCTGAGACAGAATTTTTTCAACTCTAGAGTGGTTGACTCATGGAACCGTCTCCCTGATTCAGTTGTCACAGCTCCGAGTATTAAAGCCTTTGAAGCTCGACTGGACAAAGTATGGCATCAACACAAATACGCCACCGACCTTAAATTCCCGCTAGCGCCACAAAAATAAGTACGTGTGAAATAACCAGTGACGATAGTCGTGATCATCTGATAAGCCTTTGATGCTTTAATACAGATGAAGTGGATAAGTGTAAGTGTAAGTGTATATTTCACGACTATACTAGATCTATAATATACGCAGTTGGTATGAACAAGGACTTATTAAGGCAGTGTGGGTGATCAAGCCGTGAAAACCGAAGATGTACCATAGATAGTTTATGTTGAAATACATGTTTCTTTAGTGTATAGAAGAAATATGTACATGTACATACCTTAGATCTACATTTCTCTAATGTTTTGACTTTTTAATGGCAAACTGCTGTTACGTCCTACATAGGTTCCAAATTCATATGAAATGACGTTTTTTGCACAACGTCTAACGTATGACGTGAAATGTCAACCTGGAAGAGCTGGAACATTGCAATAACTACCGGCGTAGATCTACATGTTTTTACTCTTCTGTGACTCTGGTTTCGCTACGATAATAGAACATAGATAATGTTTAGATAAGGCTTATGAGTCCTCGCGTGGTAATTAAAATAATATTGTATACAATATTACTTTTCCATTTGAGAAAATTGACAAAATAGATTTCTGTACTTTATGTTTTTCTTTCTATCCTATATTTTAACTAATCAAAAATTGTTCAAAAACGTCTTATTAAAGCTTTTCAGCTCTACAGAGCCCTAATCATAACAATACATAATATCGTACACAGCGGAACTTATGTTTGGAATGGCAAGTTATAGATATGCTTTAACACATTTTAATTTTAAAACATATGTGTAGGCCTATACAATCTCAATAATCCATTTATATTATTTTGAACAGTTTTTGATAAGTTAAAATATGACATAGAAAGAAAAACATAAAGTACAAAAAATGAGACCATATGCTATGTAGACGCCATGAGATTAGTAATATGACAAAATAGAATTAAATTAGATTAAACATTCGGAGAGTGTCAACAAAATTATAATATTGTGAAGGCCTACAGTCAGTAAAATGACCCGGATAATGTGAACCCCTAATATCATAAATATAGATACGTGATAATATCCTTTCTGTAAAACCCATATGCTTGTATTTTAGCCCTATTTACAATTTCAATGTGCAATGGTTACACTATTGCGATTTTAGTTTAATGATATAGCTTTTATTTCAAGCTACTTCTTATGTCACTAGACCATGAATTTCCTATCGTGAGCCCCATCATGACCATGCATGCTTCTTTTATAATGTCCGGCGTATGTTTCGTTTGCCAAACTTTTTTAGTTTTTAATTTCTCTCGTATTTAGAGATGAAACGAAGGTGATTAGAACAGGATTAATGCCTTACAATAGCCAAATGAGTATATACACGTATTGTATGCGACTAGAACAGTAAGTCGGTTTATGGCGGGTATGTTATGCACACTTTTAAGAAATTAGCTTTTATCACATAATACAATTTCATATTGTTTATAATCTTCAATATTTGTGATGTGAACGCTTGATTTTTGTATATTTTCATTTCTTGAAGTGATGTGTCATCAACAAAGCATCCATTCTGTATTACACTCTTTAAGAACAATTTTTTAATAATAAGAGAGAGAAGGTAGCTCGGCGGCAACGATCTCCAATAAATTTTCTTAGTACGGATATTTTTATAGGTCACCCTTTTCAGCCTCTTGCTATATCATTCGGTCCTATTTTTAGATATTTGATATATCTTTGGGTCAATATTTTGAGAAATTAGTATATCATTGGGTCTTGATTTTAAGATAAGACTATATTTTAGGGTCTTTTCTCTAGAGATGACTATATCATAGGACATTGACATCAAAATATTGCATATTATTTTGTATTTTCATGTATCATCACTCTGTGTATCATCATTAAAGAAGAAATATCATAGCTCAAGAGTATCTTATACATTCTAAATACATTAGTCTGTGAAATTGTTTATTTAATTTGTGTATTTCTGCAGAATGTTATGGATGAACTTTGTGGGTTTAGTATATTTATGAGTATACTTTGAATGAATTTTACTATATTTTTGGGTATACGTTTTGCAAATCTTACTATAAGTATCCATGCTGTTCCTGAAGTCAAAATGGCACACCCATACCCAATTATAGCCTGAGATTTAACCCCCACCCCCACCCCGAGGAAGGAATATATACTTGTTAATAATTGATATTCAAATCATAACATATAAATTTAGAAGAGAGGAAAGCTAAGATGTCATTTTACTAAACTATAAATAGAATATTACCAAACAGACTGAGTCTCAGTGCTGAGGCTATAAGAGACCGGCATATAATATGAGTTGAGTAATAGCTGTAATAGCTGATTCATGTATACACTATAACAAAATGAAACCAATAACTTGATTGAAAGATTTTTCACACTCTAGTGTCCATTACGGTAGGACACAGATACAATTTATATGCAATGTGTAAGTCTCCTTTTATTTTACCATGTTAATATCTATTAAGAATATTATTTTAAATTATATCTATTTTCTTTTCTTCATGGCTATTCAAACAATTTAGAATGAGGCAGTAAAGCTGTAGACTTCAGTTGTTATCCAAAAGTGAAACCAATAACTTGATTGACAGATATTTCACACTCTAGTGTTCATATGGTAGCACACGGATATGATTACAACGTGTAAGTTCCTTTTTATTTTACAATGTTAATATCTATGAAAATATCATTTTAAACTACATTTATTTTATTTTATTCATAGCTTTTCAAATAATTTGAGATGCGACATGAAGCTGAATATCAAATTTCACGTATTACATATTCTAATATCATAAGTTTTCAGAATAGTATAGATTACAAACTATTTTGGTATTTTATGTTGTTCTTCCTAGATTTTCGGGTGCTTTTTATAGTTTATCGGGAACAAACTATTTCCATAGAAATCTCACTTTGAAAAAGAGGTTGATTTGAAATACTTACTGGTTTTGGGTTGCAAAAGGCTGTTAGTTCCCTTATCACTATCTGCCATGATAATCATCACTCACATTAATGTTTACCTGCCTGACCTGTACCTATTAAAAGCAGGTGTGTCCACGTGTCTGTGATAATTGAATATAAAACTTAACTTAATTTGTACTAAAGCCACACCGTTGTATCATCATTAGTGATAAATCACTTCCTTGTTAATACAGAAATGTGTTTTCATGGCCTTTATTTGTTTTCAAAATGAATGGTTGACATTGGTGAGGAGTTTTCACACTAGTGTTTATTACGGTAGCACACGGATACAATTATACAATGCGTAGGTCTCCTTTTATTTTACTATCTTAATATCTATTACATTAATGTAAGACTTTAGAATACGCCATTAATTTAATTGTTTGTAAACTATTGTATGATATTCTATTATTAACAATTAATTCCGGTGTCTATTGAAAATCCAGAAGAATTGGTTCGCAGTACTTGGTCTCATGATGGTTTTGGAACAATCATATGGTTTTGTTTGTATTTTCATCGGGTGGCCAAGGCCTAAGCATTATATAAATGATAATTACATGCAATAATTAAGCTTAAGGACAAGTATGAGCTTTGATTAGACATTATATTTGTGAAAATGACTGTGTTTAAAGCCCATTATTTGACACCGAAGGTTTTAAAATGTAATGCTCTTGATCTTACCTGAGTACTAAGGCATTGACTAATATTTGTGCACTGCACGATGCCTTTAGGGATGATGTACATTTTGTCACGCTCCGCAAAAGTGGAACAGTGTTCTCTTTTTTCTTGACCCCCCTCCCCCAAAAATGGAAACATCAGATGTGTGACATAATCAAAGAATATCTACACAGTGTTTCGCGATATTTATTCAAATATTACTTATATATGCCATAAAATGATATTTATTATATATCAGGAATGTAAATTATAATATTAATGAATGTGTGAAATCTGCTGTGTATATTTTTTAAATGCCACATTTAAATAGTAAATAGTGGAATTCTGGTATGAAAAGTTTTAGCCCGAGGGATAAAATTTTACACCCACAAAAAAGTGGAACATCCAAAAGTTGACCGAAACCCCCCCCCCCTCCCCTCCCCCTAAGAGGAACACTGTTCCACTTTTGCGGAGCGTGACAAAATGTACATCATCCCTTAGACAGTTGATTTTATGGAATTTTAGTCACAGCATTGTATTACATTGTATTTCATTGATGACATCATTTTAGTTCATAGTATGTCATACTCCATGGTTGTCAGTAGTAATATACAATGTACTTAGCATTTCCACGAGGCAAGATTATTGAGTTTCAAATCATATTGTCATATATAGCAAAGATTATAACATTTTATTTATTTTATTTATATCAGACAAGTGGTTACGCTGTCTATATCTTTAACAACATAGGATACAAATATAGAATAGAATAATATAATATAAATTAATACAAGGATTAAAATAACGACTATCACAGTTAGATCACCTAATTACTAAAATTGTACGGAATATTACTCCATTAGTTCGTAATAATAGAACCATATATATCAAAACCACTAGATAAAACTGCCTGTATTAGAATATTATTAGAATCACCTAATCTCTTACGCAAAGAAGCAGCACTTTTGGGTCTAATGGCAGTAAAAGAATCAACATTAGCATTAACAAATGCTGCACTCATACTTGTACCATAATAAACATTCATAAACTTTCTAAATATAAAATTAAATGCAACCACAATCTTCTTTAATTGGGCTTTTTATATTTGCTCCATAGCTCACGACCGTAATTGTTAGAGCAATAAGTATGGAATAACCTTTTCTTACTATCTATATACAGATTAAAGAGATATGGAGACGTTATGCCCCTGTATGGAAGTCCTTGATTATAAAGATTACAATCTAGGCTTCATACCGTCTTAATCACAATATTATCGATTAAAAATGACATTAAACTAGATTTTGAAAAACTATGCATTTCAAAAAATATAAATGGTTCGAATGACGCTGAAGAAATATCGCATATCTAATGAAATCGTTAAAACAATCATTGCAGCCAGTAGAAGTACATTGAATGTTGATCAAGGTGTTACTATTTTGTTATATAGCTTAATTGCATGATCAACCTTATATCCTTTATAATTTCAGAAAAAAAAAAACCCCATAGTCAGTTGATCTGTAAATCAATCTTTCACTCGGATCATGTTCACGTGTTGATAGCTTGTTTGATAGCTTAATGATTCTCGCTAATAATAGTTTAGTAATCTCAGTTTAAAAAAAGAGGTTAGTTTGAAATACTTCCTGGTTTTTGAATGCAAAAGACTGTTTTTGAGTGATCATTATGTGCCAAATAAGACCCCCCTTAACGATCCATGTATGACATAACTATTTTGTGCGCAAACACAGAAAGTGCCAATCTAAATTTGTGCACGTGTCCTTTCATAACAAAACATTGTTTGATCTTGCTTGTGGCGTAATCATGTTATATACATTTACATGTAATAAAAACGACGGATCTCGGTCTACAGAACAAGGAGTTGGTGTTGGGGCCACAAGTGAAGAATTCCTTGAGTTTCCTCTATCTCTTTCTATTTATGCTCTTAGTTCTATTTATTGTTTTTTTTTCCTTCTCTCAAGTAGTTTCTGCTCATACATGTTCTGTAACTGCAGAATCAAAGATCAACATTACTAAGGGGAGGGGGTAAGCGAGTTCACTTGGAAGTGAGTGACACCCTGGTGAGTAACTGCTGATCATAAGGAACGTAAGACAATGAGTGACCGCCATACAATAAATTGCTCTATAATGAGCAGTAATTAGCACACCAGGTCATTGGCATCCTTGTTACACTATACCGTTTTTTCAACTCTTTGAGGTGGATACAACACTTGCTACTGTTCAGCATGGTACTCATCATTCACTTTAGCGTTCACTCGCCTGACCTGTACCTATTTAGTGTGTAGGTGCCACAGAGCAGTGTTCAACTGTTTAAGGATAAGTTTGCTCAATGCTCCCCCGATACTAACAGGAATCGAGCTCACGACTTTCTGGTCACAAGTCTGACGAAGCAGTGTGCAGCCAGTTAGACTCACTGGAAATCAAACTCAAGACCTTCTGGTCTTGAATCCACCTTCCTATGCATTTGGCCGTGGTAGGACACATCACTTGCAGATGCCATGGCCTTATGTAATCTTGCACCTGCCAGATGCATTCATATCCTTGACTACTACTCATCCTCTATATCGTCCATCCTCTATATATATATATCCTCTATATCGTCTATCCCCTATATTGTGCTGTAGCTGAACTCACAGAGGGGAAGGTTCCGTACGTGCGTGAGATGCACGCATGGAGCAGCAAGCTCGGCATGCATATCGCCTCACTGAGCGAGAGAGATGAACTTGCCGAAGGATTCAGACTCGACATGGAGGGCAGCTATCATTTCGTCGCCCTTGTGCAACAGCAGGTCATGAACACACACACACACACACACACACACACACACACACACACACACACACACACACACACACACACACACACACACACACACACACACACACACACACACACACACACACACACACACACACACACACACACACACACACACACACACACACACACACACACACACACACACACACACACACACACACACACACACACACACGCACACACTGGCCAATACACATGCAACATCTTTACAGTAGGACCTATCTAGTAAAATCACCATCGTTCTGGCCTCCATTCTTGGTTCTTGATAAAGACATCCCGATATTATGTTATTTCTTTACCAAGCTGGTCAGTAAGTTATGTATAATTGTACACATCAATGAGTGTTAAGAATTCTGAATAATTCCTGGATATTGAGTTGCTAAAACGTGGCTTCTTCAAGTGAGGTAAATCTATATCAAAACCCATTTTCAGCAAAGAAACTTATTGCACATAAGAGTATATGTTTTTTCAATGTGACACGAACACATGAATTATACCGCCAATGTATAAAAGAAATATTGTACATTGGCTGTATAATTCATGTGTTCGTGATATGATGTTCGTTTGTATGATTTTCATGTTACTGCTTGGTATTCCAGCTGGGTGAGATCTATAAGGGGCTCTCAGAGCTGGCTGGCCTCCTGGGCACACTGCGGGAGCTGGCTGAGAGGTTCCTTGCACAAGATAGATACGTAGCAACAGCAGCAGGGAGAGCAGAGGAAATTACCTACAATAGCATGCAGCATGGATACGGAGATTCCATGGAATTACAGGAACATGGCAAGCTGCTTTTTCCATGTATATTGCTAAAATAAATATGGATAAATAATATATTTTTCAAACTAACTTTATAAGTGGAAATCTTTTAGTATACTTAATGTTATCCCGGTATTTTAAAGAGACATCATACTTTCTTTTAATAACATGAAAGCCATTAGATATAAAATAATTACAGTCACCAAAAGAGTAGTGAAATTTTGAATTCAACGTTTCGGGGAAACTTATTTTCGAATTAGAAACACTTGTTTATACTTAAAGAAAGAATGGTTGAAAGCTGGAAATATGTATGTAAAAAACTTTGTTAAAAATTTATTTAATACCAATGAATGATCTAGAACTTCATAACACAATTTCTAATAAACAAAATATCTATATTGGGATCAATACAGTTTTAAAACGTGGAAATGTTATTTATTTAGTTATTTATTTATTCATGTATTTATCTGTTTCAGATATTAACATGTAAAAAGATGCATATAATATATCAAAAGATTCAATAGATAAAATAATGACAATAAAACTGTGCACAATTATTGACAGTTAGAAGCTTAAAACAAGGGGAAACAATAGAACAATTTTGGGTTCCATAATGAATTAAGACTAGATTTGTGAAATGTGTCACAATCAGTTTTCTTTCGATAACAATAAAGGGATCATTATGCTTATTTAACATTGTTTGAGTAATATTATATTTATCACAATTAAATATTTCTTTGAAAGTACGTTTAAAAGCACTAATAAGCTTTTCCCTACATTCTAGAGTATACTTAGACCGTAGACATATACTATAAAGATTACAACAATACGACTCGAACAGTTTACTTTCACATCATCGGTACAGTGGCAAAACATTTTTTATAATTAAATTTCCACTTGCACAGTCCTTCTAATTAATGTATGTATTAATATTAGACTTTATAATTAATAACCAAAGTGTAAACAAGACACCAATTGATAAAATCTTGATGAATAATAATATTCAGTGAATTATTAATGCCAAAAGAAATATGTTTTATGATATCCTTTTGTCTAAAAATAATGTTAGAGGAAATATAGATAATGTATATTCTAAACTATTTACGTTTGAGAATACTATACAAATGTGAGAATAAATTTATACTGGAAAATTGATTAACATAAAAATCCCCAGATTAATAGACTTTAATTAAAGAAATACAAAGCACCCTTCCAATTGGAAAGTATCTATCAAAATTTAAGAATACGAGTAAATACTATAATGTATTTGATCAAATAGAAAACTTGGCATACGTGTTATAGAAAAAGTTGATAGCAGCATTTTAAATATGTATATTGATATGATATTGTCTCAAATTCAATTTGTAAGCTACACATATATCATGCTCAACTTTTCTACTTAGATCTGTACTTTTGTACTTTTTCTACTGATTTTGTTTTCACATTTTTACTTTGATATGTTGTGTTTTGTTGGATAAAAACAAATATGTTGTAAATACCAAACAAGTAATTATCTAAAAATCTATGTACGGGAGCATTTTGTTGGCAGGTGGGATAGTGGAGGTGACACAAGAGGAATATCGAGCGCTGTTGGCTCAGAAGCAGGACCTCCTGGCCGGGGTGGCAGCCCTGTACGACTCACTCACAGAGGTTCACAAAGCTCACAATCATCAAATCAACATGGACGAACAATTTTACAAGGTGAACTAGCATCTTGCATGAAATGAAAGAGCAGTTGGACTCTTCAACTCACCACGTACCTTTATATAAAACAGATATACAACCTCACACAATTAAATAATTTTGACGCAATTCTTCAATGCCAGTGTTTTTGCAAAACCAATAGTAATTCATATGCAAGTTGCTCTAGTCCACATTCTTTATATCTGAATTCATGCAATTGTTTTTATATGTACCGCAGGAAGCAAGTGTACATTTCCTACTTAAACTGACTACTAGTGTTGATTGTTGATTTAATGTCAAATTTATGCAGCTTGCTTTGGTCAACAATATGATAATTAAACTAATATTGCATTGGTTTGTTTTCATGTAGAATACATATCTACGTGTTTTGAATAAATTCAATTGATTTCTTTCTTCATACTAACTAATATCTATTTTGGGGTAAATATTACTAATTTTTGAGAGTTAAATTAGCTATCCATCTTTTCAACATAGCTTCATCAGAGCTAATATAATGTGCATGGGAATTTCTTTGATTTTTGATATCACAACAATGTGCAGTGACTGTTTGATGATATAACATGACATCATCTTGAAAAGATGATGAAATATTTTGGCTCTCAAACATTGGTAGGATTTACCTCAAAATTAGTACATTTCTAATCATCGAAAATATCTAGTGGAGCTGCACCTTGAATAGATATTATATGTCAATATATACAAATTGTTGACCTGCAAAAATAACTTTGTTAGGTGGAGAATTTTATGAAAGCACTAGAGGAAGATATTGAGATGTTAGAGAACAAGGATGAGGAAAAACGGCAGAGGAGAGAAAGAGAGGAAGCCGAGAGAAGAGATAGAGAAGAAAGGGAGAGAAGAGCAAGACAGGAACAAGAAGAAAGAGAAGAAAGAGAAAGAGAAAGACAAGAACAAGAAGAAAGAGAAAGATTGGAACGGGAAGAGGAAGAAGAAAGAGAAAGATTAGAACGAGAAGAGAGGGAACGGCTGGAACAAGAGGAGAGAGAAAGACTACAGAAGATTCGAGCAGACCCAGAACAGTGGCAGTTGCATAAGTAAGTTATGAGTGGAAGACCACTTTGGGTAGCTAAACTAGGTACCAATATCTGACCATATAATCATGTCAGACTCTCCATCTTGACCATGGGATCATGCGTCTGCCGGGAATCAGAGGGCGGGGGACCCCCAGGGGGGTCAAAAAAAACGGGTATGGGTAGCCGAAGGAGGTACCACTTGAAAATACTGTCAAAGTACTTGGCACAGTGCACCAACATTGAGTCGATATGTGACAGACATTTTTTTGACGGAAAGTGACCGACAGACGGCAAGACTGACCGCTAAAAACGGGTTTGGGTAGCCGAACTAGGGTACCACTTCAAATCAATTTTAAAATGATCCTTGGGGTTTGTACTCTTCAGAAATAACATGGACAGACAAATGAAATGACGGAAAGTGACCGACAGATGAGGTAAACTCTGGGGTACACAATCACTGGCCCAGATACAAAAAAATTAATTGAAGTAAAGCGAACAACAGATGTTAAAAATGGTCTGTTCAAAAAGACATGAATTTGCATTCCTTTTTGGTTTTCTTTGAACATAAATCTGTTGTTCGCTTTAATGTTCTGCCAGAATTGGATTGTTTAAAAATTACATGTCAATAATAAAACACAAAAAACTGATATTGTCATATGGTGGCAAATGTACAGTGATACAATGCATAAATGAATCTGAAATTATTACGATGCAACCAAATGAATTACAAGGAGATCACGAAGAGGCTGATACTCTGGTAGGATTCCACATATCACAAATTGCTAAAACAAATGAGGGCACCATCGTTGTGAGAGCTTCGGATACCGACATATTAGTGATCATATTAAGAGTCCTTGGGAAAGGTGAAATTTTGAATACCATCATCATTGACTGTGGCACAGGAAATGCTCGTCATTTTGTCAATGCAACTGAAATCTACAACACCTTAGAGAAGTGTCACGTGGGTCTGTCGAGAGCACTACCCGGACTCCACGCCTTTACCGGGACAGATTATACCACATGTTTCTTTCGAAAAGGCAAAGTAAAGGCATTAGAGTTGATGCAATCTAACTCGCAAGGGGAATTTATAGATTTCTTCTCAAATTTACAATTCTCGAATACTCCTGACTATGCAATGGCATCCAAATATGTATGCAGACATTATGGTTTCAAGGCAACCAATGATGTGAACGAAGCCCGTTATATAAAAATTATGCAGTTGACAGGAAAAATAAATGAGGTATGTACAGTCAAATATTCTGTCAGAATCGTTGTCAATTTTGTGAATTATCAATTCATTACTTATCACTTATCAGCGTTTTAATTTATTAAAAGATAATCCGCTTACAAATGTTAAAAAGGTCGACTGTGCACTTTTGCTCCCTGGTCAAATTACACTTTGGCAAAAGGTTGACAGGGCTCACTTTTTAAGTATGATTTGGTGTAACGCTGACTCACCAATACCAGGTAGAGACTTAAAACCAGAAGATTATGGTTGGAAGATGCAAAATAAAATCTTGGTGCCAAAGTGGTACGATGGACCATCAACACCTACTGACAATTTATTTAATGAAGGGGACACCACAGACGAAACAGATACAGTTGAATTTGACGATGCAGAAGATGACGAACAATGGTCCGATGATTCTGAGGAAGACAATTAATATGTACCTAAACTGAATAGTTACCATTGATGATAAAAGGAAAACATCGTTGACGCTGTCAAAAGTCAGTACACTCATCATCGCCGACGTAGGTAGACTACTACCGTACATTAACACATAAGAACCCATGGTTAAGTAACTTGGTGGTTCTATATAGTCAAAATCCAATGCTTATTCATCGCCGAAATGGGGGTGGGCGTAGTATTCAAAGTTTAGCACATGTGCGTTTAAAAGAGAACTTTTTACCTTGTCCAAAAGGCCCAAATAGGCACGTTTTCGGCTATAAGCACATGTGCTTTAATGCACGGGGATACGGTATGCAATCTGTGTGGAGACAAAAACTCTGGAAACTTGTACATATATGCCATATTTTGTTTGTTATAACATATATGATTTAAAATGTATTTTAGATATTTTGTAACAATTAATAACAAAGCAGTTAAGAAAGTACTTCATTTTTTATAATAAGTGTATATCATCTTTTTATATCAAGTGGTAATGACTAAATCTACCTAATCCATGCTGACCACTGACCCAAGAGACCTTTAACCTCGTCTGTCGGTCACTTTCCGTCATTTTATTTGTCTGTCCATGTTATTTCTGAAGAGTACAAACCCCAAGGATCATTTTGAAATTGATTTGAAGTGGTACCTATCATAGCTAAGCTACCCAACCCATGCTTGACCGCTGACCCCAGAGACCTTTGACCTCGTCTGTCGGTCACTTTCCGTCATTTCATTTGTCTGTCCATGTTATTTCTGAAGAGTACAAACCCCAAGGATCATTTTAAAATTGATTTGAAGTGGTACCTAGTTCGGCTACCCAAACCCGTTTTTAGCGGTCAGTCTTAGCCGTCTGTCGGTCACTTTCCGTCAAAAAAAATGTCTGTCACATATCGACTCAATGTTGGTGCACTGTGCCAAGTACTTTGACAGTATTTTCAAGTGGTACCTCCTTCGGCTACCCAATACCATACCCGTTTTTTGACCACGCTTGACCGCCCCTGGGGGGGTCCCCCGCCCTCTGATTCCCGGCAGACGCATGATCCCATGGTCAAGATGGAGAGTCTGACATGATTATATGGTCAGATATTGGTACCTAGTTTAGCTACCCAAGGATATATGCATTCTCCTCTGTCACAAAAGCAATTATACTGTGTGTGGCATTTGTAAAAAGTTTGATTACCTTCTTAGCATATTTCTTGCAGGTTTGAAAAGGAAGGTGACTCATATGAGGTGGTTCCATGTGACGGTATTGATGACGAGGCCAGCGTCTATGTGAAGTGGAGTCCGGGTGAGGTTGAGGCCTGGCAACTGTCTGCCGACATCACTGGGAACACCGACAGCCTCGATGGATTCTCCAAGTACAATGATGCCATTGTACACAGCAATGTCCTACACTTGAGGAGTCCAGGACTCTTCCCAGAGGTATTGTTTAAGAAACTCATATGAAAGATGGTGGCATCATGTCAACAAAAAATTTCTGGTCCAGTCTACTCTTTTTTAATGACAAATCCACTTGATATTTACACATTTTACGTTAAAGTTTACTAACCGAAAGAATACTATGGTGTATCAGAGACCATTGGATTAGTTGACTGGTATGTTTTAGTTCCCTGTTAAGTTTTACCTGGTGCTGAGGAACTTAGATGATCGTGATGATGATGACTATGAATGCCCTACCTTGTTATCATTAAGAAGTGGTCCACGGACACCAAGGACGATAACTTTGTGGATGCCACAGCCTGTATCTATCACCACTTTGACGGATGACGTACAGCCTGTATCAAATACTTTCTTATTAACTTTAAAATGGCAAGGCAAATGCGTATGTTGATGTGTGCGTGACTGATGTGAGAAATATGAACATGATATAACAATCATTCTGCATTTAGGAAAAACAAAATCTATCCTCTTCGGATCTACAAGAAAACTGAACAAATGCAACATGATTTCAGTTGTATGCAATGGTGTGAATATTGAGTAAAAATCACGTGTAAAATATCTAATAATTACGTTTGCCATGTGTGAGTGAGCTGTTTTGACCACTTGTGATTATATCACATTCGTACTAAAGCACATCTCTCATGCACACATCAACCATGCGCCAGTGATACTGTGGTGGATGAAGTTTTGTAGATGCCAAATGCATTTTGTCAATATAATATTTTCAATATTTGATATCATTTTAACAGGTTTCTAATGACACTTTATGTATGTAGATGATGTCCTTAGAATATAATATATTCTAAATTATCATATAACAACAATGTTTTTTTCCCTACATTAATTCCATTTTCCTCTAAGGTTGCCGAATTCGACGTAGGCCAGCTTGTAAGTGCCTCCTATGTGGTTTGTCTCCTCCGACGGAGGAGGCCCGCAAAACCTTGGTGATGTGGACTCCTGGCCGGTCTACAGGTGCATATAAAACTCGGTGCCCGGTAAGTTAAGGAGCAGGCTCACTGGGCTACCGCCAGGATGCCCAATGATGCCCAACATTGTGAACAAAATGATCTACAATTTTTCAAAGCTAGGTGCATCACAAAGTAAAGGCACATATCAATTGGTTTAGATTAAGGTCTTAACATCGCACATAAGATTATAAAACCCCTTTAAAAACATATTAAGGCCCTCCTCCCCTAATGAAAATTTTGATGTTTGCAACATATTGCAAACATAAAGTCGATCACACAATCATCACCCACCCAAGCAATAAGGGAGCCATTTGTTTTGTCATAGTAGCATTGCATCCTACTATTTTGTTCTGTCAAATACTTTGATATACGAATATAACATCACTTTCAGCAGTTTAATAATCATAGATTACAAAAGAGCATTTGCTACATTTAAATTGTTGCGCTGTTGCCAATTGTAGTTATAAAGATAAAGAGTGACATCATCTGCTTAGCCAGAGCTGAAAGAGGCACCATAGAAGAGAGAGATCTGGCATGCAGACGGTTGGTGTAAAATGTTCATGCTTGAAATAAATCAATATCAAATATAAAAACATCTGATTAAGACTTCCTTGACCCATTCCCCCAAGCCAAATAATGTTGTACATTATATATATTCTA
>CM032661.1:4187570-4201477 GCA_019095985.1 Streblospio benedicti | reverse complement strand
ATGCATACTTAATGTCGATGTCATATTTTCAATATTTGATATCAATTTAACAGGTTTCTAATAACACGTTATGTATGTAGATGATGTCCTTAGTATAGAATGTATTCTGTAAATTATGATATTACAACAATGGGTCTTTTCCTACATTGATTCTATTGTCCTCTAAGGTTGCCGAATTCGACGTAGGCCAGCTTGTAAGTGCCTCCTATGTAGTTGTGTCTCCTCCGACGGAGGAGGGCCGAAAAACTTCGGTGATGTGGACTCCTGGCCGGTCTACAGGTGCATATAAAACTCAGTGCCCATTAAGGAGCAGGCTCACTGGGCTACCGCCAGGATGCCCAATTATGCCCAACATAGTGAACAAAATGATTTACAATATTCAATGCTAGGTGCATCACTAATTCAAGGCACATATCAATTTGTTTAGATTAAGGTTCTAACATCGCACATAAGATTACAAAACCCCTATAAAATAACCATATAAAGGCCCTCCTCCCCTAATGGATAATTGGGATATTTGCAACATATTGCAAACATTAAGTCGATCGCACAAGCATCACCCACCCAAGCAATAAGTAGCCATTTGATTTGTCATATTAGCATTGCATCCTACTATTTTGTCTGTACAAATACTTGATATACGAATATAACATCACTTTCAGCAGTTCAAGAATCATAGCTTATAAAGGAGCATTTGCTCTTGCCAATTGTAGTTATAAAGATAAGAGTGACATCATCTGCTTGGCCAGAGCTAGAAGAGGCACCATAGAAGAGAGAGATCTGGCATGCAGAAGGTTGGTGTAAAATATTCATACTTCGAAAAATCGTGATCAAATATCAAAATGCTCATTCCCCCAAACCAAAGAATATGTTACATCACATATTTATTATCTACATGTGTAGATATTTTGCTACATACAAACTTTATCTGGGTTACTTCAATCATGTGATTCACCGAATTATTTATATCCCCTAGCCTTTCTAAAGGCTATGATATTTATCATTTAGTTTAAATATACATATTTAGTTTCCTTCATATTAAAACACCCACAGAGAATACAACTCACTGTACGTGCATGTGCATATCTTAGACAGACTCTAATAGCCTTTTCTGAAGGCCGGCTTTTGCTGTGGTAAACAATGAACATGCGGTCAGAGTCCTAGCATCAATCCTAGCCGGCTTTCTAAGGAATACAGTCTTTATCAGCTTTGCATACAAGACAAAACCATGTGCTCACTCACTGGTAGCACTTACATTCCAGAGCATGTATTTTTGACAGCTGATTTTTGACAGTTTACAACAACTAAATACGTGTACGTAACTAATGTTTAGTATTTCACAATGACCTAATAAATATGCCTTACTAAATTGTTAAATATACTCTTGTAGTATGCAAAATAAGAAAACTTGGTGTTTCTTAATTTCATTTATATACACACTTACAATGTGTATGCTCCCTAGGGTATTGAGAAAATATGGTGTGACAAGGATGCCAATGACCTGGTGTGAATCTAAAGTCACTAGAGCACAATAACAGTGACTTGCGACTGTAATTATACACATTTACATTCATTACAATTAGAAAAATTGTTATTTCCCATCAGTGATAAAATCAAACATTTTTGTGTGATACTGAGAGATGTCCAGTGTACTGAAATTTCCATCTTCCCAATAGAACCAAATGTTCGTGTTAATACACATTCTTTGAAATTCCCAATTGAAGTACATGTATAGAAATGTAACATTTGTCAAGAATAAAAACATACTAAATCTAAGCATTCTCATAGATCAACCACATTCAAGGATTGCATAAACCTAGTTGTCATGCTGCTGGCTGCTGGTGACAGAGAGATTATTGTTTCTCTATGACCTCTATGGCATCGCATAAGTGATTTGTCTGTCACAGTAGACACTCATGCCTATACATACACTGCCAGAAAAATTGCTAGCATGAGATATTCTATGCACATGCATGTAAACAATACATAGCCAGAAACAAACTCCAGTATGTATATAAGACCAACACATGTGAGAGCTGATTACGGCTGCATTGGCCATGTGCTAGTGTAAATATAGAACCAGGCTGTGACGTAGCCGGTGGCCAAGCTTAGGCTGCGTGACGTCACCAGCTAGGGATTAGCAAAGGCCATGTCGCTAAGCTGAGACATTTAGACTGCGGCTGTTACTGAGGGCTATGGTCACAGGTTTCAATAATCTTTTTAAATTGAATGTTTGGCCTTGACAAAGGCTATATATCCCTACAATTAGCGTCTTCTTCAATAAACAGGTGACATAATTTGCATTTTTGCATTTTAAGACTCCTATCTGTTAACATATGTTGGATTTACCCCTCTATAATCATATCTTTCTTCGTAATCATGCATGCATTACATTTACGTTATTTATGTTAATGCATTACAGTTTTATGTGCTTCTGGGGCCGAGTTGATAGAGAGTTGGACTCGTGTCCAGAAGGTTGTGGGTTCGACTCCAGGTCGGGTCTGGTGGTGGGTGTGGAGCAAACTCATTCCTAAATAGTTGCACACTGCTCCGCGATACCTACACGTTAAATAGGTACAGATCATTGGGTTGAAAGAGTGAGTGTGTGATTGAGTAGGTGATTAGCATGGTGAGCTGAACGTGCTGCCGGTGCAAGTATATGATAAATGATCAATTGATGATAAATAAGTGGGCCAATGACCTGGTGTTAATGGTAAAGTCGTGAGAGCAAGACTTGGATCACGACAACAAACCACCACATTTACATTTACATTACATTTTGCCGATGGCTGACTGTATAGATACGAGTGGAATTCTCCTATGCTGGCTGATCAGGGAGGATCGTATGTGGCCACACGCGGAGAAGACATTCTCAGTGACATTGTGCAGGTTGAAAACCAGAGTGTGTGCAACCGCATGGGAGACTTCATAACTAACGGCAAGAACGTAAGTGCCTATAATACATGTACATGCACAAAAATGGTGATGCTTACTAACATGCCTTAATAAAATTTGGTGATCACAAAAAGTAAAGCAGATGCTGATGCCATTGAGAAATTGAAAAAGACAGTTATGATCGTGGAATTCACATGAACTATAATTATATATAAAATGTGATTATATATAGAAACCCTTGTATCTTTTTAATAGCGTCATATACTCCTGTCATTCCCGTGTACCCGGCCAAATGACAATAATCCTGTGGTCCACATGTCAGAAGACCTCAAGGAATGGACCGCCCTTGACACGTCCACACCTACCATACCTGGCTTCAAGGTCTGCTATTCCTGTGACTGTAGACTGAGTGTAGCAAAGTTTTGACTCAATCACAGCTCCCATGCATCCACCTTATGTTAGAAGGATAGTAGCATGTTTTGGTGGTAAGATGATAATAGTTTTGTATGCATGCTGTATTTGCTTGTTAGAGTAATTGCCAGCTGAAAAATGCTGACAATTGCGAGATGAATAGGCCAATTATCCTTTTCTTTCCAGAGTTTTGGATTAAAGAAAATATCATATACAAATTCAAAAAGTACTGAGACACTCCCCACCCCTCCGCCCGAAGTCCCCTATAGCAATGGTTACTCCATGAAGTGATGAAAGTCAGACATTTGATTCCCTAATCAGATAACCTGTTTTGTTTTTAAAAAGAATAAGCCCATAAACGTCTATTCCAAGTTCACCCAAATGTCGAGTTGACCAGGCTGTTGTCCATTTCAAAATTAATTACATGTACTGATTCAGCACATTTTTTAAATGTAATCCATACTTCAAAACTGTTTAAGATGGTCAAAGCCAACTCGCAAGACAGTTCCCCCAGATAAAGGAACCAGGCATTCAATATCAAGACAACAATCGTTTTAACTAATCAGTATGATAATCATCAAATAAATCATTATGTCGTTAGCTGTGTTAATAATCTCAGACGAGCAAATTGAAGACAAAATATGGATGCTTATTTTAGGATCTATATGTGGGAGAGGTGAAAAGATTTCACTTGAAACACAGCTTCTTTGTGGTGACCTCAGACTTTGACAAGCACTTTGAGAATGTGCCTGAGCACACTGTTAGCCCGCAGGGTGGTGAATTCTTCATTAAGCCAGATATAAATATCACTATGCCCAAGAATACAATGATCGGTGATGCTAAGCTTAAATCTAAGGTGAGTCATTTTAAGTTAAGGAAGAGGTAATGATTATTAGGAGACGGAATTCGTAAGAACATTATACAACATCACAAGATATAAAAAAATAAAGTAACCAAATATGAAATAAAGAAATACAGTTTTTTAGGAACATCATTGAGTTACTGTTGTCTTGGCAAACATTGTAATTATTGAAAACAGCGAATGTTTTGTTGCATAAAACTAGTTTCGTGTTTTTTTTTTTTTTTTTTTTTTTTTTTTTTATATACAAATTGTTGGATAATGTGGCAATACTATTATATATATACAGTGCGTTGGATATAGAATAGCAAAGGCTGCTGTCGCAGACCAGAGCTTTATAATTAGATACAAATGAAAGATAAAAAGATAGTTGGTGATATCAATATTAATTTCATATAATAAAATATAATAGAAATGTATGACATGGAATTCTTTGTGTGGGAAAATGTTAAAGGTACACACCCCCTTTTAATCATAATCTAATCTTACTGTCATTATACAATGTACTTATGAAAAGAAGTACGTGTATGTAGATGCGGAGTATTCCTCCATCCCATGCCACCATCATCAGTCGCAACAACAATGATGATGTTCACGCAGCTGGGCCCGTCCTGGACATTGTCCTGGCAGGACAAAAGGTAACATTCAAGTTAGGGAATCAACCCTCTTCATGCATGTGCTTGTGTATAATTTGCATTCCAAAATACAGTTACAGTATTTAACTGTACAATATTTCAAATGGGTCACGTACATAAATACATGCAGAAATACATATAATTTGGAGACTTAGTTTGTTGATTAATCATGTCGGTTGGTAACATCACTCACTGTTTCAAGTCCGTGTTTGATCAACTCGTATATAGCCGTGAGATATTTTTTTTTGAAATGACAAAAAACAAACATGTCAAAAAATAATTCATCGATTGACAAACCGTTGATAACTGCAATGCAATTAATCTAGGTGCATCATTTCCCTCTATTTGAATTGTCTTGTCAATGAAAAGACAAAATGCAAAAAAAAACTGATTGTAAACCGTTGAAATATATAATTTAGGTGCATCATTTGCCTTTATCTGTTGTCTGCCAATAAAAGACTAATGCAAAACTGTACTTTATGGTTCTTTAGGTTGAAGATGGGCACATCCGTGTTGAGATGTCCCAGCCTTTAATTCTACCGCAGTTTAAAGACAACAAAGACAATGGTATGCATTTAAAACAGTCAGCCAGCTAGCTATTCAGCATGTGCATGAAATAGTATTTTCAAAAGTGATACTAGAATCTTGTCTCTAGCTTTGATATTGATACAACTGTCTCAGAATACATGCATACAGCACTTATAACACAATCTGTGCTGCACAGGTAATTAGACTGTCATTCTAACATCCTGCTGACCTCATAATACCTATGTAATAATGTAATATGCTAAAAGTTATTTCCTTATAATAGCATATGACAGTATAGAAGTGGTTTGCTCATGTGTATAGAGGACCCCTATCAATCTGATCCATATCCTTCCTAACCACACTATCTAACCTATCTAGAAGGCATATGGTTTCGTTTTATTCAATATGTGCATATCCAATGACATAAATAATATATAACTTTATAATTTTTGTAAAATATTAATGCAGGATTAATGTGAAAAATTAATTGATTACATTTGTACTTGATTTTAGAATACAAATAATGTTGTAGATGTTTTAGTGACGGAGGTCATAATTTTAAGAGACAAATACGTATCAAATATAATGTATAAGTGTAATGCTCATTTATATGGTTTAATAGCTAAGATAATAGAATAAAAACATTTGTCCAATAATGCCATAAACCATGATTGTAAATTGCCATGCCATACTTGAATCACTCACGTATTATGTATTATTATAATTATGGCTCTTTTGAAATGAAAAGCTTTATAAAATTTAAATCATTTTGAAAGTATTCTAGAACTTATTTGATAGCATAGACAAAAAACATAATATGAAAAATGAGAACATTTGCTAGACTCTACTAAATTGGCAATGACAAGATCTTTTTATCTGGCCATCTGGTTTACACAGAAAACATTATATAATTATATTCCCATTATTTGATAAGGTTACATTAAGGAATAACCCTATGATTCAATCATTTCAGACAAAATGTACTTGGTGTTGAAGATACATGGTACATGGGTTGCGTGGTCACTGATGAGTGGCAAAGATGACAACATGGTTGTAAATGGAAACAGGGTGGCATTTGATGCATCAGCCTACAGTGAAAGGTTAGGGTGGTGGCTTACTTAGAAGATATCATTTAGCCATTTAGCTGTTGATTAAATATCTTGGTGTATGTGAAAAACTATAAGAATAGGTATCTGTCATAAAATATTCATGTTTAGAACCACAAGACAAATCACTTGTCAGGTGAATAGTGAAAATGTCGGGCTAATTGACTGATGGAAAGATGACATAGCCTCGACTCTAATAATGAGAAATTGTGGTTACATATTTAAGTTCTTTCAACAACACAACATTCCACTGAATAAAGAAATCCCCTACATGGTGATTTTGCGCCCTCTTTCAGTCTGATGATCATCCAGGGACCAGCCACTTTGGCGGCCCCAACGCTCGCCAACACGGCTGCTGAGCTGGACCGTGCCACCCGCATGAAAGCCGTGTGTGTGGTGGTCATGGTCCGTGGACCGCCGGCTGAGCATGCCGTGTACGTGGCATTCATGCCACTCAACCGTGCCAAAGCCGTAAGCACTGTGGGCCTGCAAAGAATGATAGCTATTCAATGGCAGATCCAGGATTTTGAAAGGGGGAGGCGCAATTAAGGGATTTCATGGATTCTGTACGCAAGATCGATGGCGGATGTGTAAAAACCCCTATGAAAAAAAAGTATTTTGGTGTGAAAAGGGAGGGGGGGGGCGCCGACTGCGCCCCACCCCCTGGATCTGTCTATGGACTATTGACTTAGTCGGCATGATCTTGTATGTAATGGGATACAAGCTCACTAGCAGATCAAGTTTTCGGAAAGGGGGGGGGGGTGGGCGCAATCACTGGATTGCATGGGGTTTGAACGCTTGAAAGCTAAGAACGGTCAAAAAAAAAAAACTGGAAATGAAATTTTAGGTTAAAAAACTGGGCAGCCGATGAGGGGTAGGTCCCACAGTCCCTGCAACCGCATTCCCTTATCTCGATCTGCCCATGAAGCCTGAGCAAGTTCTTTGAATCTCCTTGAGTGGGTTTTCGCCTTTCCCAGTCCATCTGAATGGATCCACAAACTTTCCTATCAAGGCTATTGTTGTCAATAAGCTTGATAATGATATGATTGGAAAATCAATAACGATTGCCATGATTTAATATGCAACCTGTTAGTTATGTATCTTGATGATTTTAGCTGTATTGTTTTATTTTGTTTATCTAATTTTCAAAATGTATGCGTCTTTCAGGCTGTGAGTGATGCTTCAGAGAATGGATTTTATTTGGGCCCAGGAAAAGTCAAGGAGTTTCTGGCTTATGATGGTGAAATATTTGTGTTACGCTGGATTGGTGACATCCGATTCAACGACTGTGACAGGCTTTCCATCATCTACAGGTGTGAGGTTCTCATCCTGTATACAAACCCAAATGGGTCCAGATATTATCATTCTTGCACATAGACCAAAGTTATAATTTACATTTTGTAGTGGTTTTGTGCATGTCTTTGTCCTTTTTTCTTTTTAACTTTGCACTGATGATTGGCTTGTCTTACAGGGAACAAGGTGGCATTGAGAAATACATCAAAACAATTAGTGCCAACAAATCAGATGACAAGAAATGTCATGCCATTCTACAACTGATTCAGAAGAAGAGCGGAGAAGTGTTGTGTGAATGTGATATCAACATAAATATAAATCAACTTGACTGACGGTGAAGTAAATTGTAAATCTGCTGTACAATTATACAAAAAATGCTTAAGTAAAGCATGACAATGATAAATGGTCAAGAACGTTATGGTATGACAGAAAAAAATTACAAAATGGAAACTCACTGACCAGGACATTGGCATTCTGCATCAGACTGCACATGGTGAAAGCTTCTTATTGACGTAGGAAGCATTGCACATAAGGGAAGTGAGACCCACGATAAATATAAAGTATGAGTATCACAGCAGGGACCTAACTGACCATAAAGTTGTAATCATATGACCATGACTTCTTTATAATCTTATTATTGAATATTGTATAATATGTAATCTCTGTTTTTGCATTATTGTATGCTGACCATAAAAGCAGTTTTAATTGTACTATAGATATAAATGTATTTGAAATTGTACATTGTAGTACTACCATAGTTGTACTTATTACATGTAATAATTTTCTTATTTATGCTGAGCATGTGTCCATGACACGAAATATAGCCAATAAATCTTTGACTTAAAATAATGACTAAAATGGAAATAAGTTGAGATTGCATAGATCTTATAAGTCTAAAATGATGGATGAAACGCTATGTAACAAATCTGATGTCATTTCGTGAAAAAGCAGTGTTTAGCGAAACTTAGAAGTGGCCGTTTACCTCTTAAAGTAGAGGTATGTCGCAAATTATATCTGTTGTTGATACTACAATAATAATAGTAGTAATATGCATAGCAGGTTATAGGTTGCATTATTTTGGACCACAAATTTTTATATCTATTAGAACAAATACACCGTCTTCTTCATCCTGCTATATTTATACAATTTTTACATGAATATAAATGTTGGAAAATTGGTTCACAAAATCAACAATCTACAACATGATTAAACTTTCCCAACATCGACGGACAGTTGGAGCAACGTGACTTACGTATCTTATATATGAACCAGCTGACGAATTTCTTCATATCCCCACCTCCTGTACCACCTCCATCCACAAAAGGCCCTTAGATAAGATCCAGAAAAAAGTAGGGCTTTTGTCGACCGCCTTCTATCCAGAAGCTTTTATTCCTTGCGGTATCGACCAGTTCAGAGAATTAAATTAGATCAAACATTCGGAGAGTGTCAACAAAATACAAATATTGTGAAGGCCTAAAGTCAGTGAAATGACCGGGATAGTGTGAGCCCCTAATATCATAAATATAGATACATGATAATATCCTTTCTGTAAAACACACATGCTTGTATTTTAGCCCTATATACAATTTCAATGTGCAATGGTTACACTATTGCGATTTTAGTTTAATGATATAGCTTTTATTTCAAGCTACTTCTAATGTCACTAGACCATGAATTTCCTATCGTGAGCCCCGTGACCATGCATGCTTCTTAATGTCCGGCGTATGTTTCGTCTGCCAAACTAGTAAACTGTAAGTTTTTAATTTCTCTGGTACTTCGAGATGAAACGAATGTGATTAGAAAGGATTAATATCCAAATGAGTATGCTATTAACACAGTAAGTCAATTTATGGTGAAGTTACAATCGTTGCCGATCTCTGCCAGGCGGGTATAATGTGCGCACTTTCATATTCATTTTATTATCTTCGATATTTGTGATGTGAACGCTTGACTTTTGTATATTTTCATTTCTTTAAGTGATGTGTCATCAACAAAGCATCCACTGTGTATTAAACTGTTTAAGAACAATTTTTAACAATAGAGAGAAGGGAGCTCGGGGAGGGATCTCGAATACATTCAGTTAGTACGGATATGCCATTTTTAAAGGTCACTTTTTCCCAGCCTCTTGATATATCATTGGCTCCTATTTTTTAGATTTTTTTTATATATTTGGGTCCATATTTTTTTGAGAAGTTAGTATATTATTGGGTATTGATTTTAAGGTAGACTACATTTTTAATTTACCTCTATAGATAACTATATCATAGGGCATTGACTTGACATATTGGATATTATTTTAGGAATTGACCACGAGATTGGGCTGTCAATCGCAAAATTGAGCATGCTCAATTATATATGAACCAGCGATCGACGAGCATAATCAATCGAGTGGTCAACCACCTCCTATCATGACTAAAATCCATTTTTTTCATGATTTTATTTTAAAATAAATCATATCATAACATTCAACATTCAAGTCAAAGGAGGCTCGGAGGCGTCAATTCCTGCAGTTTTGAGCGTGGGAGGCGTTAGTCTAAATAGTTGCACTCCGCACAGCATGTACGCCTTCATGGCCTTATTTTTCAGCGGCTGTATTGATATTGTGAGGAGAAGGTTCATTCCATTAAAATTAAACGGAGATTGACCAAATCGTGGGTTATTGGCGGTGATTTTTATTGGAATGATAGAATGTGTATTTTTATGTATCATCACTCTGAGTATCATCATTAAAGAAGAAATTTCATAGCTCAAGAGTATCATATACATTCCAAATACACCAGTGTGTGAAAATGTTGGTTTGCTTTGTTTATTTCTGTAGAATGTTAAACTTTGTGGGTGTAGTTTATTCATGAGTATATTTTGAATGAATTTTACTATATTTTTGGGTATACGTTTTGCAAATCTTACTATAATTATTCATGCTGTTCCTGAAGTCAAAATGGCACACCCATACCTAATTATAGCCTGAGATTTACCCAACCCCCTCGGAGGAAGGAATATATATATTTGTCAATAATTCATATTCAAATTATAATATATAAATTTAGAAGAGAGGAAAGCTAACGTGTCATTTTACTAAACTATAGATAGAATACTACCAACCAGACTCAGTCCCAGGCTATAAGAGACGGGTATATAATATGAGTTGAGTGATAGTTGTACAGTTAGTGGAGTTATCAATAAAGTATAGTAAAGATTAAAAGTGCATGTCTGCACTATAACAAAATAAAACCAATAACTTGATTGAAAGATTTTTCACACTCTAGTGTCTATTACGGTAGCACACAGATACAATTATATAATGGGTAAGTCTCCTTTTATTTTACAATTTTAATGTCTATAAAGAATTTTAATTATATAGCTACCTATTGGAACCTGTCATTTTGTCTTTGGCAAGACTTTCGCTCTTCATTCCAAGAGCTTCGTCGGGCCTAATGAAAAAGATCCTATCCCTCTCACTGGGTCACATGACTGCCACTGATTTGGCGATCATGTGACAGCAAACTAATGTACACGGGGGGCAAGCCGGTGTCGCAGCCGGTGTCGGCAGATTTCATCCGGGATCTATAAAGCATATCGGCACTCTCTGACTTTAGAATGAGACATTAATGGCCTCACGGCAAGTTTTGACAATGGCCTCATTATAGCAAGGGGCACATTCGACCTTGCGGGCATGTTGTCGCAAGGCATGTTGAGGTCTGCGGCGTCTACAACGTTTTCAGCACACATGTACAAAAGCACAGTTGTGGACACATACGCACGGGTTATACATGTGTTAAGCGAGGGGCACATTTGACCTTGCGGGTGTGTTCGCTGCAAGGCGTGTTGATGCCTAGGGCACATTTCACTGCAAGGTGGGTCTACAGCCAGTCTACGACCAAAAACGCAAGGAGATAGCAACGATATGTGAGTGTGCAGTGCGGCAAACATAGGCTTTTTCAAAGCAATATGGCTTCCGCAGAAGAAGTTTGGCATACCAAACATCCTCTACGACCCCCCTACATTATGGTCTGACCATAAGGAGGCTGTGCGGAGACCTTTTCAAAGGGTATAATTACAGATGATTTAACCGCATGTTGTCATACAGATACAGTGCTGGCGTCGCCATCCTGCCTTGAAAATTCCTATGTTTGCCGCAATGCACACTCACAGATCGTTATGATCTCCTTGCGTTTTTGGATTTATATTTTTGCAACACCACTACTTACTATTCAACAAAACTTGACGTTGCGGCTCCCTTCACGGGGTCTACGACCGAAGTGACAAAAAGGTGGATTAGTCACCGGCGTCGATTCCGACATGTGGCGTTCCTGTCAGATGGAGGAGAGTAGGGGGGATGCTCCTGCCTTGGTTGAGGTTGAGCTTGGACTTGTGTTGGAAGATCTTGATGGCTTCCACAATCTTGCGACGGTGGGGGTTATCTTCTCTGCCGATGAATTTGGCTACTTTGCCCTTGATTTTGTGCCCAGAACTGTTTGTGTAAATCCGTATAGCAGACTGGATGCTATGAGGATCGAAGTGTTCCTTCAACCTAGCCTGCAGGTTCCTACCTGTTTCACCAATGTAGGAGTCATGACAGCTGGGGCAAGTAATGTCGTACACTACACTACAGAGTTTCTCGGGGTCATCCTTATCCTTGGGTCTAACAAGTTAGTTCCAAAGTGTGTTGAACGGTTTGTGGACCAATGGCACTCCGTGGTTTCTGAATACCCTTTGGATCGCTTCAGAAAACCTTTTGGGCTGATTGTCTACCAGTTCAGCGGGCTCTTCTCTCTGTTTCTTGGACGGGATCTTAAACGACCATGGTTTGTAACCATTAATCCTGAGCATCTGCTTGACATGTCTGACTTCTTGCTTCCGTCACAAGGTGTTCTGCTCTTCGCAAGCTTGTGCGGACCACAGATCGTTTGTGTTCCAGATGGTGACTTGACTCCCAGTTTAGATACTGGTCTGTCTGTATACTGTGACCTTCAGGGACCAGTCTTCCTTCCTCTCTATGCACGTATCTAGGAAAGCCAGCTTGCACTCTACTTCTTCTTCTATTGTGAACTGCATAAAACGGTTCTGAGATTTCAGTTAGGTTGTGAATTCCTCTATCCAGTTCTGTGGAAGGATCGCGAATGTGTCGTCCATGTATCTGAACCACACCGTGATGGCCTCTTCTATGCGGATGCTCGTAAACAGGGCGGAAACGTCATATGACACAAGCACTCTTGGGGGAGGTACCTCCAGATATCTGATTTTATTCACAAAATCTTCACTGTTTTTATGGAGTACTTGGTTTTACCATTCAACGGGTTGAGGATCGTGGACAGGTACTTAGCTGCTGTGTATGAGATACTCCCTATCCCTGACACAATAGGTCTCAAAGGTGTGTCTTTTTATGTATCTTGGGCAGACCATAAAACTTGAGGATCTGTTCTGAAGAAGGGTAAATTCTACGATACAGCCGAGGGGAAATCTTTTTACCAGTGTTCCAAGATCTCAGGATATTCACAAATTTCTTCTTGTACTTACTAGTCGGGTCCTTCTTCAACACTTCATACACCTGCCTGTCATCCAGTAGTTTGTGTAGTTTCTCCTGATAGACACACTTATCCATAACCACCGTAGCTATGCCTTTATCTGCTGGGAGAACGAGAATATCCTCATCCTTCTTGAGTGTAGCTAGGGCTGCTCTCTCCTGAAGTGTAATGTTCTGTTTCCGAGGTACAGCTTTCTTCAGCACCTGTGAGTGTGTCCCATCTCCTCTGAGACTAGCTGCTTTCTCCTCATCGATTTGGTTGCACGCTTCTTCAGTTGCAACTATCAACTCCTCCAGTGGGAACTTGGTCGGGGTGATGTCAAAGTTAAGTCCTTTTTCGTGAAGGCTGATGGTAGATTCGCTCAGTTGTTTCGAGAAAACGTTCTTGACCCATCTTTTCTTCAACTCACAATCATTATCACTATCCACACAAGCTAAGATCGTCTCTTTATCCTTCAAACATTGAAATTTCTTAAGTTGGCTGTCTTTGTTTACATTTTCAGAAATCATCTGCACATGCGTAAGAAACGAATCGCACCTCTTGTACAGATTGTCGGAGAGTTCTTTTGACAGGAAAATTTTCATGTTGTATTCCTCAAACAATTTTTTTCAGAGTAAACTCACATTGCTTGATACGAATCTCTAACAGTTTCTCT
>CM032661.1:4170964-4187470 GCA_019095985.1 Streblospio benedicti | reverse complement strand
CTATCAAGCAATGTGAAAGGATTCTTGGCGATGACCTCAGCGACAGTCATCATTTACAAAACATTGGGGTGTCACAAAAAGTGAGGGATGTGGAAAGAACTTTTGAAAAAAAGAAGTAACAAAAGTGCCCTGATATTCTTCTCTTGGCTGAAGCATGGAAAGGTGAAGAATCATGTCTAAACTGCATGAAAAAAGTATTGTATGTGACCTATTTCTTGGATTAAGTGTTACAAAATCACAAGGGATTGTATTGAATTACTAATTTACAGAGCACACATGAAGAAGCAGACGGAATATAAAAGAAGTGGGCTAGGTGATGGCCGCGTCTGTCAGGTTGCAAATGCACTAGATGTGATAGAGATTCAGTGACATAGGGAGGCTAGTAGGATTAAGGCCGCATTTAAGGCTAAAAATACTATCACTGGCGGCAACAGGTATTAAGACGATACTGGCCATGTATAAAAGGTCTATCAGCGTAAGAAAGGCCAGCTCAGTGGTATTGCACCTGTCCCTACACATAATGACTGGTCTTGTGTTAGCAGGAAATCGTGAGTTTGATTCCACGGCTCAAATAACTTCTTTACATGCCTGTCTCTGAAAGTCCTTGCAGGAAGACTTATGCTGCATGCATTTCATGTTTCTTCCTTCGACAGGCTTCCTGTGGGGATTGTTTTTGAAGATACTGGATGTACTGGGTTTAGCCCTTCTGTACATAGCAGTATAACTGTGCCCTTTTATCAGAATGTTTGGGTAAAGCAACAAAAAGGTGTATGATATAATATATTGCTCTTTTCCATTTTAATTGGTGAGAATATGTAAAAAGACTTGTTTGACTACATGCCTACACTAAACGTGATGCTGTCTCCACATTTTATCAAAAGGGAAAGATACCGCAATGAATTTGACTATGGATGATCAAGAACTGCAAGAGCTATTCAAGATTACGATCAATTGACCATCTAGAGATAAATTATATATTAAAACAGATAATACTTATGCAATAGAAATGAAAAAATATATGATATCAATGAGGTTCCATATGCTCTGTTTTAAAAGGGTGATACTTGTAACTTTACGGAAATATATCACCATATGGCAATGTATTATTGTACCATAATTCGGTTATTATGTAATACTGTAAACAAAATGTTTAAAAGGAGACAAACTTATTGCTGAATGTTTTAATACGACCATGCCATACTTTATAAATTGTATTTAACTTGTAACAAGATGATTTTAATTTTAATGATAATATATGTTAAGTAGTCATAAACCCTAGTGGTTGCAAATTAATTTGTTCATATAGGAATGTTTTTATATATATTTTAACACATGACACTATAATAAAATAAATATGGCATTATCTATCTATGTATTTGAAAAAATTCTCCTGAAATTCTGCAGTCCAGTCCAAGGTTGGAAAGTTGAAGATGAAAAACCACCATTGAATGGACCAAAGACAAACCTGCCCCCAGAAGGTCTCTTTTTAGACGCACTTGCATGTACGCGCAAAAAAGAAAAGGCACCAAAGTGTGATTGCTTGAAAAAATGGCTGAAAATATACTGAATGTGATGGCTATCAAACTGTGAAAATAGGCAAAATGAAGGTACCATTGAGGAATTATATGAACTGTTGGAAGATGAAGAAGACGAAATTTAGGGAAACAATGTTAAGAGTTTAAAAAATCATTTAATAGTTTAAGCTTTGGTTGTATTGTTCTGTGTATATGCATGTCATGTAAATGTTTTGTTCTAACGGTAGAACAAAAGTTATAAATAATTTGTTTCTATCATTAGATGTCTATGTTATTATATTCAAAGATAATTTGTTTTTGTATTTGTGTTTTGTCTTTCAGGTATTTGTAAATATCTCATTAAATCTGCATTGCACCTATTTCCTAACCCCAATCCATCCATGCACCACCCAGCCCCACTCTCAATAAATAAATCTAAAATAAACAAAAGATTAATGGCTATAAATTGTATTTTATAAATAGTCTTACCTTTCAACATCATTAAAGTTATATATAATAGGTTTTTATCGTAATACATTGAAAAACAAATTGATCACCAAGTGGAACTGGTCTTCAAAAAATGTCAAAAATCCGCATTTTGGGGGTAGGGGTACTTTTCTGTCAACTCTTGTCATTATACTAAAGGATGCATTAGATATATTCAAGCAATGAGTTATTTTTTGTAGTAGTAGAGTATTCAAGGAAAATTTATGTGCAATCTGAAGTCATTTAGGCTATCACTTTTCATCATCTTATGGTCAAGTGAGAGGCTGAAACTGATAGGATTTTCGGACCCTCGTTTAGACCAGCATAATTATGGGATATTTTCATTCCTAGAAGTATTATATTAATGCACTTGTATTACAGACACATAAATATGTATACAATGTAGAAATGTATTAATATTGATGATTAGTATTGATGATCACCTTTCAAGAATCCATGCAAATGATATCTAGTGACGCCGAAAATGCTGCTCACCTAAACTGCCAAACTACTTGATAACAACATGAAACCACGCTGATATGCAACATTATATATCATTTTGCAGCTCAGTAATGTTCTTTAACTTAAAATCAGCAGAGACCCAAATTTATTCCCATTTGGGGCCCTTGCCTCATGGACTATAAGATCAGTTAATAGATCACACTTCATCTATGTGCTTTTGTCCAGTGACCTAGGCTTTTGCTTTGATCTGCAGTGATTTCGCTCAATTCGCTTGTGATTATTATATCGTATTCATACGAAAACTTAGCACATCACTCATGCACACCTCAACATCATATATAATATTCATTATTTTAGAAAATATCACCTCTTACCTCATAAGCACCAATGTTGGTGATAGTTACATCCTGTTTCATCCACATTATCATCCTAGGTCGCTTTGCCTCCTTTGGTGGCTTTGGTGGCTTTTGTGGCTTTGGTTCACTTGGCGGTCTTAATGTCAGCAATGTGGGGCATTCATAGTCATCATCATCACGTTCATTTAAGTTCCTCAACACCAGATAAAACTTAACGGGGAACTAAAACATTCCAGTCAACTAACCCAATAGTATCTGACATACCATATTATGCTGTAGGTTAAGAAAATAACAAGTAAGTGCTCAACTATGAATTAAACTATGTGCCGATTGTGTAGTATCAGAAATATATAAAAACATTTTGTATCAAGTGGATTTGTCATTAAGAAAGAGTAGACTAGACAAGGAGAATCATCGGTTTAAAAAAACGTGATATTTTCCCTTGAGATTAACATAATAATGCAGTTCTTATATCATCAGAGTTGGCGTAGCAAATCTAGGAGGAAACTCTATAATAGTAATAAATAGGGTATACAAATATCAATTTAGTGGGAAGTGGGAGGCAAGAAACAATATGGGCATTTGACATTTTATTCACCCACACAATTCAACACCCTCGTCACCATCTTCAGTATATTAGTTTCTTAAACAATACCTTTGGGAAGAGTCCTGGACTCCTCAAGTGCAAGACATTGCTGTGTACAATGGCATCATGGTACTTGGAGAATCCATCGAGGCTGTCGGTGTTCCCAGCAATGTCGGCAGACAGGTGCCAAGGCTCAACCTCACCCGGACTCCACTTCACAAAGACGCTGGCCTTGTCATCAATACCGTCACATGGAACCACCTCATATGAGTCACCTTTCTTTTCAAACCTGCAAGAAATATGCTAATCATAGGAATGTAATCAAACTTTTACAAATGACATACACAGTATGAAAATGCTGCACTTTGCAAGATATGTTATTTTATTTAAATATTTCTGTTTACGCATTCTAAAATCTTGCAACAACACATTCTAAAATCTTGCAACATGTAGAGGATTTCTACAAATACTCATCTTTTTTTTTTTTTTCCATTTAGATTAAAATGAAATGTAATGAATTTAAACATTGCACAGTACCCTATTAATTTCCTGCTATAAGATTTACCAAATTGTTGACATTTTCCCATTCATTTTCCACTTATAACTTACTTATGCCACTGCCACTGTTCTGGGTCTGCTCGAATCCGTTCCCTCTCTTCCCGTTCTAATCTTTCTCTTTCTTTTCTCTTTTCCCGTTCTAATCTTTTTCTTTTTTCTCTCTCTTCTCGTTCTACTCGTTCTCTTTCTTTTTCCTCTTCCCGTTCCAATCTTTCTCTTTCTTCTTGTTCTTCTCTTTTTCTTTTTCTTTCTTCTTGTTTTTCTTGTTTGTCTCTTGTTTTTCCCTTTTTTTCTCTATTTCTTCTCTTGGCTTTCTCTCTTTTTCTCCTCTGCCGGTTTTCCTCATCCTTGTTCTCTAACTTCACAATATCTTCCTTTAGTGCTCTCATAAAATTCTCCATCTAACAAAAGTTATTTTGCAGGTCAATAATTTATATACATTTGCATATCTATTCAAGGTGCAGCTCCACCAGATATTTGCGATGATTAGAAATGTACTAATTTTGAGGTAAATCCTACCAATGTTTGAGAGCCAAATTATTTCTTCATCTTTTCAAGATGATGTCTGGTAATATCATCAGACAGTCACTGCATATTGTTGTGATATCAAAAATCAAAGACATTCCCATTCTCCCATTATATTAGCTCTGATGAAGCAGTCTTGAAAAAATGGAGGAATAATTTATCTCTCAAAAGCTAGTAGTATTTACCCCGAAATAGATATTAGTTAGCATGTAGAAAGAAATCCATTGAATTTATTCAAAACACGTAGATATGTATTCTACATGAACTCAAACCAATGCAATAATAGTTAAGTATCACATTGTTGACCAAAGCAAACTACATCAGCTTGACATTGAATCAACAATCAATGCTAGTAGTCAGTTTAACTATGAAATGTACAATTGCTTCCGGTGGTACCTATAAAAACAGTTGCATAAATCCACATACAAAAAGAATGTGGACTAGAGCAACTGGCATATGAATTGCTATTGGCTTTGCAAAAAAACACTGATATTGAATAAACAGGGCTACCATCCCTGCCAGGGAGGTCCTGCTTCTGAGCCAACAGAGCTCGATTTTCCTCTTGTGTCACCCCCACTATCCCACCTGCCAACATAATGCTCCCTCACATAAATATGAATAATTAATCTTTTGGTATTTACAATTCATTTTTGGATCGTTACATTTATCAATTTTCCAATATAAATATGTTTTCACATTTCTTTAGTATTATCAAAAGTAAATAGTTTAGAATATATATTCTCTATATTTCCACTAACATTATTCATAGACAAAAGAACATCATAAAAATTTTTTTTACTTTTGGCATTAATAATACACTGAATATCATAATCATAAATACATTTTAATACATATATTAATTGGAAGTAGTTATGCAAGAATTAATTTGATGATTAAAAAACTTTTGTCACTGTACCGAACTGTTTGAGTCGTATTGTTGTAATTTTTATGGTATATGTCTATGGTCTAAGTATACTCTAGAATGTAGGAAAAGCTTATTACTGCTCTTTTTAACAAACTTTCAAAGGCATATTTAATTGTGATAAGTATACTATTACTGGAACAATGTTAAATAAGCATATTGATCCCTTTATTGTTATTGAAAGAAAACTCATATTTGCTTTTCGTAATCGTGTGTTTTCAAGTGACAGCACCATTTTATTAGCAGTTACTGATTGTGACACATTTCACAAATCTAGTATTAATTAATTTATCATGGAACCCACAATTATTCAAATTTTTTATTCGTTGTTTTAAAGCATCTATTAAACTGTCAATAATTGTAAACAGTTTTATTATCATTGTTTTACCTATTGATATTTTATATGTATCTTTTTACATGTTGATATCTGTAATAAATGAATAAATGAATTGATAAATAAATATAAAACATTTCCAAGTTAAAAAAAAACAAATTTAAATTATTTTCATCTCAATATAGATATTTTGTTTATTAGTAGTTGTGTTATTGGTTTTAAATCAATTTTTGACAAAGTCTTTTTACATACATATTTCCAGGTTTCAACCACTTTTTCTTTAAGTATAAACATGTGTTTCTAATCTGAACAAAAGAGTTTCCCCGAACAGTTCAATTCAAAATTTCAGTACTATTTTGGACAATGTAATTCTTTTATACTTAATGGCATTCATCTTTAAAAGATAGTATAATATATCTTGAAAATACAGGGATAACATTAATTAAACTAAAGGATTTCCACTTATAAAGTTAGTTTGAAAAATATATTGTTTATCCATATTTATTTTAGCAATATACATGGAAAAGGAACTTGCCATGTTCCTGTAATCTTGTGGAATCTCTGTATCCATGCTGCATGTTATTAAATGTAATTGCCCCTGCTCCGCCTGCTGCTGTTGCTGGGTATCTATCTTGTGCTGCTTTTGCTGTGTACCTTTGTTTTGCCAGGAACCTCTCAGCCAGCTCCCGCAGTGTGCTCAGGAGGTCAGCCAGCTCTGAGAGCCCCTTATAGATCTCACCCAGCTGGAATACCAAGCAGTAACATGACAATCATACAATATTTCTTTTATACATTGGCTGTATAATTCATGTGTTCATGTCACATTGAAAAAACATACACACTTATGTGCAATAATTTTCTTCGCTAATAACGGGTTTGGGTACACAGTTTTACCTCACTTGAAGAAGCCACGTATTAACAACTCAGTATCCAGGTATTATTCAGTATTTTAATAATCATTCTTGTGTACAATTATACATAATTTACTGACCAGTTTGCTAAAAAACAATATCGGGAAGTCTGTATAAAGAACCAAAAAGTTAGGATGGGTAAAATTGAATGAGGTATCAACATTGATCAAATTCAACGGAGGTCAGAACGATGGTAATCTTACTAGATAGGTCCTACTGTAAAAATGGTGTGTGTGTGTGTGTGTGTGTGTGTGTGTGTGTGTGTGTGTGTGTGTGTGTGTGTGTGTGTGTGTGTGTGTGTGTGTGTGTGTGTGTGTGTGTGTGTGAGTGTGTGTGTGTGTGTGTGTGTGTGTGTGTGTGTGTGTGTGTGTGTGTGTGTGTGTGTGTGTGTGTGTGTGTGTGTGTGTGTGTGTGTGTGTGTGTGTGTGTGTGTGTGTGTGTGTGTGTGTGTGTGTGTGTGTGTGTGTGTGTGTGTGTGTGTGTGTGTGTGTGTGTGTGTGTGTGTGTGTGTGTGTGTGTGTGTGTGTGTGTGTGTGTGTGTGTGTGTGTGTGTTCATAACCTGCTGTTGCACAAGGGTCATGAAACGATAGCTGCCCTCCACGTCGAGTCTGAAGCCCTCGGCAAGTTCATCTCTCTCGCTCAGCGAGGTGATGTGCATGCTGAGCTTGCTGCTCCATGCATGCATCTCACGCACGTACGGAACCTCCCCCTCTGTGAGTTCAGCTACAGCATGATATAGAGGATGCGTAGTAGTCAAGGAGATGAATGCATCTGGCAGGTGCAAGATTACATAAGGCCATGGCATTTGCAAGTGATGTGTGTTACCACGGCCAAGTGCATAGGAAAGTGGATTCAAGACCAGAAGATCTTGAGTTTTATTTCCAGTGGAGTCTAACTGGTTGCACACTGCTTCGTCAGACTTGTGTACAGAAGGCCGCGAGTTCGATTGCTAATAGGACCGGTTGGTGGCCATTGAGCAAACTCATCCCTAAACAGTTGAACACTGCTCTGTGGCGCCTACACGGTAAATAGGTACAGGTCAGGTGAGTAAACGCTAATGTTAGTGATAAGTACCCTGCTCAACCGTAGCAAGTGTTGTATCCAGCCCAGGCATTGCAAAAAATTGTATGGTGTAACAAGGATGCCAATGACCTGGTGTGCTAATTACTGCTCATTATAGAGCAATGTATTGTATGGCGGTCACTCATTGTCTTACGTTCCTTATGATCAACAGTTAGTCACTCGGGTGTCACTTAATTCCAAGTGAACTCGCTTACCCCCTCTCCTTAATAATGTTGATCTTTCCCTTCTGCAGTTACAAAATGTGCATGAGCAGAAACTACTTGAGAGAGTGAAAACAAACAAGGAATTCTTCACTTGTGGCCCCACCACCCACTCCTTGTTCTATAAACCCGGATACGCCGTTTTTATTATACAATAAAATTATGCCACAAGCAATATCAAACATTCTTCCACTCCGCTCACTCATACTGTTATCAAAACCACTCAGTGAGATACTGGCTGATATCTCCACCCCACTCGTATAATAACCTGTTAATGTTTTGTTATGAAAGGACACGTGCACAAATTTAGATTAGCACTGTCTGTGTTTGCGCACAAAATATTTGTGGTCATACATGGATCGTTAAGGGGGGGGTCTTATTTGGCACATAATGATCACTCAAAAACAGTCTTTTGCAATCAAAAACCGGGAAATATTTCAAACTAACCTCTTTTTCAGACTGAGATTACTAGACTAATATGAGCGAGAATCATTAAGCTATCAAACAATCTTGCCACAGCAAGGTATCACCTATCAAATGTTATAGATAGCAGGGAAGATGCAGGTGGACATGATCCGAGTAAAAGAATGATTTACAGATCAACTGACTGTGGGGTTGTTGTTTTTTTCTGAAATTATAAAGGATATAAAGTTGATAATGCAATTAAACTATTTAACAAAATAGTAACACCTTGATCAACATACAATGTACTTCCACTGGTTGCAACGATTATTTTAACAATTTCATTAGATTTGAGATATTTCTTCAGTGTCATATTTGAACTCCTTGCCTCACGTAAATGCTTATTACTACTGATAACCACGGAGTATGAAATACTATGAACTAAAATGAAATCATCCATGTCATTCAATGCAATACAGTGCTGTGATTGAAAGTCCATAAAATCTACTGTCAAAAAGCATCAGTGCACCGACATTAGTTGATGCCTCAGTAGTCTTAGTACTCAGGTAACATTAAGAACATTACATTTTAAAACCTTGAATATAGAATAATGGGTATTTGTATATACAAACTACATTAGAATTACCGCGCGAAAAAATTCAACGGGATTTTCAATAGACATTGGAATTAATTTTTGATAGTTGAACATTATACAATAGTTTACAAACAATTAAATTAATAGTGTATTCTTAAGTCTTATATTACTATAATAGATATCAAAATTGTAAAATAAAAGGAGACTTACGCATTATATAATTATATCCGTGTGCTTCCGTAATAAACACTAGTGTGAAAACTCCTCACCAATGTCAACCATTCATTTTGAAAACAAATAAAGAGTATAGAAATGCACTTCTGGAGTAACAAGGAAGCGATTTATCACTAATGATGATACAACAGCGTGGATTTAGTACAAATTAAGTTATGTTTGATATTCAATTATCACAGACACGTGGATACACTTGATTAATAGATACAGGTCGCTAATGTGAGTGATGATTATCACGGCAGATAGTGATAAGGCAACTAACAGCCTTTTGCAACCCAAAACCAGTAAGCACTAGTATTTCAAAACAACCTCTTTTTCAAAGTCAGATTTCTATGTCCTTGAACGAGTTCATCGTATTGGAATAGATATATATATACATTATTTAGTTCATCTATACACAACACAAAACAAAATTTACTGTTGACAGTTTCGGCAACTCCTGTCACCATTTTCAAAACGTCTCTGCGCATGTCAAGGTCACTCAGCACGACTTCCGATGCCGAAAATCGGGTCGTACACGTGAGAGAGTTGAAAGGCCCCCTCGTCTCGGTTCATGACCTGCTTCTGACCTCGTATCTTTATCGCCTCCCTGATGGTTCTGTATGTTGGGGAAACTGGCAGAAAACTGGGCACCCGTGTAAAAGAACACATGAAGGATGTGGAGCAGAACAGTGGGGGATCTTTCACCAGAGCAGCGAGGAAAGAATCTCTCACCCAGATCAACAAGAGTGCTATCACAGACCATGTGAAACAAAACAATCATGAGATAGACTGGGAGGAAGTGAGTGTACTGGATAGGGAGGGGGATTGGAGAACAAGAACCATCAGGGAGGCGATAAAGATACGAGGTCAGAAGCAGGTCATGAACCGAGACGAGGGGGCCTTTAAACTCTCTCACGTGTACGACCCGATTTTCGGCATCGGAAGTCGTGCTGAGTGACCTTGACATGCGCAGAGACGTTTTGAAAATGGTGACAGGAGTTGCCGAAACTGTCAACAGTAAATTTTGTTTTGTGTTGTGTATAGATGAACTAAATAAATAATGTATATTACAGATGTAATTTTTAAATTCTCCCTGTCATAAATTCAAGTTAAAAATACATCTCATTGTGAAGCTAGTACAAAAGTAGGCAATGAAGGAATGATCAAATATTGACATGCTAATTATGAAATGAAATAAAATGTAAAAAAAACTACCTTTAGGGACGGTGCAATATTTATCAGGAAGGGGGACCGGTGCATTTGGTATGGGGACAGGTACTTTTTTTAAGGTGCAAAGTAGGGGGACCGGATGATTTTTCATTCTCGTTGGGCATGGGACATGTACTTTTTTCAGCTGCTGAAATCCCACCTCGACGTGAGCGAATCGGTACAAATTAAGCATGCGAATATTTATGGGAGGGGACGCGGACTTTTTTATGAATGGAGGTCATGGGACATCAGGGTTTTTTTTCATTACATCAGCAGGGGACAAGACCTTTTTTCAGACAAGTTTTTCGATATGCACCGGTCCCTCCGCCTGTTAAATATTGCACCGTCCCTTAAAATGTACAATATTAAGTTGTCAATATTGACAATATTCAGTCAACTTAATATCTTACATTTTAACAGTATGTTTTCTACATTTTATGATTAGCACCGCATTCCTACACAAAATATTGTGTGATCTGCTGTACTTGACGAGATTGTTAGAATTCATTATTATTTCAGTTAGCGATTGATGATCAACTGATAGAGCATCAATCGTATGGTTCGGCCATGCACACAATCCGCGAATCTTACGTATGATGCAAACTCCCCATTATAGAGGTCACAAAATTTTCACGTCACACGTGAATTCACACTTTATGCGCAACCCGGTTTTCGCACTCTGAGTATCAGATGTAAAGCAGTTTGACCTCTGAAATGTTTTGCCTGAGAGTGAGTTAACATAATTTATGTGGCCTGTTTAAATACTGCAACGTGATTGGTTGAACCCGCCACACCCATCTGATACTTAGCTGTGATTGGTCACTGGACCTCATTTATATTCATCGCCGGCCAGTGATGATTATAGATTAATAGCCTGTGATTGGTCAGAAATTTAATGAGAATTGTTGTGTCAGAGGTCTCTTCAGGACATCTGATACGCAGAGTGGGATTAGCGACTGGTGATCTAGACTTTTTCCCAAACATATCGAGAATACACGGTAGGTATATTTTACGTTCGTTTTGCAGTGCAGACCCGGGGGGCGGGAGTGCACAGCACCGAAGCAAAAGGCGATCAGTTGTTTCATGTTCGGACCTACTGGTCTGAATCCTAAAAATAAAATGCGAATAGCATGAGCAAAAAATAATTTTCACCAAAACATGCAGGTGCCAGTTGTAAGTGCACGTCAATCAAGTGGGAGGATATTAATATTTTGACAGAAATGTCAAATAACTTTTAATCTATTTTATGAACGAAGTTTCAGTGCTACTAGTAGGATCCATACTTAATTCAAAATGGCACAGTGTAAGCAATCAGCACAGGAATTTATACAGGATGTGTTTTCACCCATGGTTGCTGTGCTATCTAGTCATGATGCTGAAGTTGTGTGTCAAAGAAATAACCTGACATTTGTTGAACTGATACAACCGTTCTGCAGGCTCAATACTGAAGGTTTGAAACCTTATCTTTATATAAGTCATCACTTGCATGTGCTGTTGGGTCATTGTGTTATCATATGTATTTACTGTAGCCTTATGGGAAGGCCATGTAAATGGTGAGGGGTAGAGGCAAGTTTTCAAAATACACATTCAGAGTCATTCTCTAAACAAATTGTTAATATTCTTCTGTTTGTTATTATGGCCTACGTCTTGATTTAGAGTCAAACGTGTGCATTCCCTTGGAGACGCGCGTATGTAATATAGATCTATAAACTATGAAGGATATATGCCCATAACTTGAGAACTTGCTCTAGGAAGGCACATTATAACTTGTGTACCTTATTTGGTGTTGATCGTGACCATAATTTACCCTTATTTAATAAGATTTTTCGCAGATCCATGATAGTCCTTTGATACTTGATAAGTGAGTATCTAAAGTGTATGTGTGACCTGTCATCTCAGCAGAGTTCTGAGAATAGCCCTCCAACTTCTGTTTGAGACAACCTTGGACAAGAGGATGGAATACTACTACTGGTGGAGTGATCGATAGTAATATCGACTATATGCAGCGTCTAGAAGTCCCAATATAACTACCCAATAGTTATATTCCTCATATCGTTAGTTTTCAAACTTGATGCACATCAATCCATAGTAATAAGTAACATTGATATCCTTCATATTTTATCAAATTTCACTCTATGCGTTTGTGTTTGACTTCGATGCAAGTTGCGCCATTTTTCTTATTTTTAACAAGACAATAACACCACGCTGCGCAACAGGGTCATGGCAAACTAACGTCAACGATAATACCCGGATCTAGCAAGTTCACAGATAAAAATAAATTATATACCACACATTTGTATGGCAAATACATTACTAAATACCTGTACAGACTGAAAATAGAGCAAATAATTGAAAATATGGCAAATTATAATGAATGCACTGTGTGGTACTATCGCATAAGGTTAGATATAGTTGGTCTCAGTGACACCCAGTGTCAAAATTATCTCGGGATGTCTTTGAATATTTTTTGCTGAGCAAGACATTGATGATATATCGGATAGTCGAAGATGCAAGGGGTCCTGATTGTCAATAGTGGACACTACCCCCGATTCCCATCCCTAGATACTACTGAAAAGGTCAACAGAGGGCTCAAGAAGTCGTAATATCCCTAAAAAATTTGTTTATTATGAATTATTAACAACAAATTTTGAAAGCATCTATAAGGTGTAGAGCAGTTACTCAAGTTATTGGTTTGGTCCATGTATATTTTACATTGTAAACTTGATTATATGTCACACATCAAACGTTAACAGGTTTAAATATCACCAAAACAAAATTTCAAAATCAAAATTCCTATTTAATGAAATAAGTACTATGTTCTTGGTTAATGATAGAACACTGCTTATATTTTGATAATTTCGTAAAACACTTCATTTATTATATATGAATTAATTACATGAGAATGGTGAAGATTTCAAAGACTGCCAATTAACTATAGTATGACGTCTACTATTGATTATTACATGAAATCAAGACGGGAGACATTGCATGTTTTAAAATTTTGTACCACAAGTACATTAATAATGTAAAAATGTATCATTGTGGGTAATATATTTGATTGCAGCTCAAATACGAGATTCAGGAAATATGACCCACACAATTCGGAATTTGAAGATCACAGTCCGCGACATGGGCCAGCTTCCCCCTCAACCCACTCTGGCCAAGAAGCTGATGAATGAAGCGGTGGCCAACGCCCTGCCGGCAAACTTTGACTCCAACAGAGCCAACATAATGTCTGTTGGCGATTATGACTTACAGATCAGTGGTCAGTGAATTGAATATAATTTTATGCTGTATTTTAATGAATTGTAAAAGTAATATTTGACTTTTTACTGAGCAGGTTGAAATGTCAGAAATAATATAAATCATTATCAAATTCCAAAGTATTCTTCAAATAAAAATTCCAAACTTAGTATCCAAATATAGGAAAAAACTTAATGAAAAATACTGAGATGATCTGTAACACTGTTTTAAGTAGAGATAATCTGTAATATCCAACATAGAGATGTACATATTAATATAATATGATAAAATTAGATTTAAAAAAAGACAAAAGTAACTTATGTGTTCTAGTATAATTGACTACTATATGGTATGAACCTAGCAGGAGTGGAATATTTTGTTTTGCCTGCTTTGAAACTTCAAGTGACTGCAGATCATGTAAAATCTCTAAATTACCCTTTTGCTATTCGATGTGAATATGAATACAGATGTCAAGAATTCATAAATTATGAACGTATGGTTGGTTAAGGTCATAATGTAATGGTCAATTTTATTAGACTCAATGCTAGTTTGCATTAAAAAGTATGCTTTTTTTCAAAGGTTTTTCCCCAAGATAATGTGATGAATTGTATGTGTAATTTTCAGCTTCCACGCCGTGGTATGAAGCGTTCAGGGATTGCTTTCACACCGTGCTTTATCCATCAGACCACGAGTACATCCGCCATTATCTTGCCTGTATCCTTTCCAACACAAAGCATTAAAAATATAATGATTTAGTGTGCACATAGAGTGACGATAGCAATACACTTGTCAACACTTACCAATCAAAACGTTACAATTGAGCTAAAATAACAAAAAGAACAAATCCTGATAAAGTATTAATTAATGCGTATAAAATGAAAAAATAAATTAAAATATCACACACCCGCGTAAAGAAATAGGTTTTAACTGTCATAAAGACCTACTGTAAAAGTAGAATATTTAGTAGCTATTAAATTTTGCGATTTTCATCTATAAATTTTTTGTGACTATTTAATTTTGCGATTTTGGTCCATCCTGGACCTACTTTACATAGGCTATGAATGTTTGCTGACTGTTTAAGTTTGTGTGTTTGCACCTACCCACGAAATTTGCAAATTGAATCATTTTACAGTAAACGTTTTAACTTATCACTACTTTGCAAAGACAGTAGTAGTATATAGTGTTCAACACCTGCAGTAATAACAATAAAACACAAATCTGTACGACCAGTTGGTGTGGTAGCCATTGTTCCTTGACGCGCCGTCAGGCATGTTCGTGGTGTCGTCGTCGCATGCTGACCCGATGGACCAGTTCCACAAGCTGAAGCAGCAGCAGATGCAGCAGCAGCAGTCTACAGCGAACAGCGTCCCCAAGTGGTTCTGTCCAAACGTGCTCCACTACTACGTGCTGGTCCATGACGTCTGCCACGAGCAGGAAAACAAGTACGTCTGCTTCCGTTTTTTGATTTGTGTATGAATGTTTGACATCAGATGGGTTATACGATTTGAACTGACTTGAAGTGACTTTGTATCAGTGTGCTGCTGTATTTTGTTGTACTCTTTGATTTTATTGTTGCACAATGAATAATAATGATGAGTAAAATTTCAAGTCAGAATACAAAATTTACAAATAATGTTATTAGTTTGCAGGTTAAATTTTCATTTGAATTTCGTAGTAAATGATCATTATTTTGTACTGATGTTATACAATTGTTCTTGATTGACTTCCAGATATTCCTATCATAAGTATGTACATGTGTAGCATTGCCTTTTAAAGATTTTGTTGGCTCGTTGAATATTTCATTCTTTCTAATGATTGCATCATCAATTTGTCATATCTCTTCAAACACCCTGATATTTGTGAAAGTACGTCACAAAATCCAACCAATCATAAGTCCCACTGCCATGACTACGGTGCTCATTTTGGTGGACCACTCTTAAGGTGCGTGCGACGGCCCTGCAAAATGTTCAGCAGCGTTGAGTTCGAGAATAACGAGATTTTCATTTCTTGGCACTGCTGCCAAGTTCCACACAATAGCATAGGTCTAACCCACGGATTGATATTATGAACATCGACTTGTAAAAGTCTGTGTGAATAATAAAGCTGTGAAACCAACGATGGAATGATTGTAAAGAATGAAATAATGCAGTGGTTTATTGCTATCATCCCAGTGGTAGAAGAAATTCAGGTCCTTTAAAAACGACCTGAGGAGTATATTTTATAATCCGTGGATGTTAATTGCTGAACATGTCGATCATGATGTTGTCAGGGTACAAATATTAAACCTTTGCTATTTAACTATTTATGATATAGTGTATTTTATGATGTTTGCAACATTTATTTTGGTTTTTGTGTCTTTCAAAATTTTGTTGGTGAAATCCAACTACCCGGGCCCCACCACATCTCTATACAACTTGGCAGGACAAGTAACTTTTTAAAGTTACTCGTCCTGCTGAAGAGTAACAATTGGGTGACTAATTATTCCCTACTTTTGACAGTCACAGTGTGGCCTGGCTGCCCAGTCTTCTTCACAACTGTCCCCTCTTTTGGCCATTTGGATATGCTAGATCGTTTTGCATGACTGCATCCCAAGACTGCTTTGGTCTCCCATGTTCACTGAAATTACTTAATTCTGATGCTGAAAGGCAGATCTGAAAGACTGATCAACACGACAAAGTTTAAAAAAAATAATAAACTTTAATGTGATTTATTATTTTAAGAATGTAAGGCTATATGCAGATTATCATATTAGTGGATTTTATTTCTATGAAATATATGCTTATTTTTCCAAAAGATTTGATAAAATGATAAAAGAAGTATATATATAGAAGCTATATTCTGAAGAAGACAGATGTTGAAAATGTTTAACAAATATTTTGGATACTTTTAATTTTATCAAATCT
>CM032661.1:4151622-4164285 GCA_019095985.1 Streblospio benedicti | reverse complement strand
TTGCACATAGACCAAAGTTATAAATTAACTTTTGTATTGGTTTTGTGCTTGTTTTTGTCATTTTTTTTTCTATTCAACTTCGCACTAATGATTGGCTTGTCTTATAGGGAACAAGGTGGCATTGAGAAATATATCAAAACAATTAGTCCCAACAAATCAGATGTCAAGAAATGTCATGCCATTCTACAACTGGTTCAGAAGAATAGCGGAGAAGTGTTGTGTGAATGTGACATCAACATAAATATGAATTAACTGGACTGCCGGTGAAGTAAATTGTAAATCTGCTGTACAATTATAAAAAAAAATACTCAATTAACCATTATCATGATAAATGGTCAAGAACGTTATAGGATGAAAGAAATAATTTACAAAATGGAAATAATTTGTGAGTGTATAGATTTTATAAGTCTAAAATGGTGGTTGAAACGCATGTTTATAATCTGTTGTTGATACTACAATAATAGTAGTATGCATAGCAGGTTACAGCTTGCATTATTTTGGTCCACAAATTTTTATGTGTATCAGAACGAATACACTGTCTTCTTCATCCTGCCATATTTATACAATTTTTGCACGAATATAAATGTTGGAAAATTGGTTCACAAAATCAACAATCTACAACATGATTAAACTTTCACAACATCGACGAACAGTTGGAGCAACGTGACTTACGTATCTTATATATGAACCGGCTGACGAATTTGTCATATCCCCATCTACTGTACCATCTCCTTCCACAAGAGACCCTTGCATAAGATCCAGAAGAAAGAGATTTTGTTGTCTAGATAATTATATTGATAGTGTTTTAATGTAAACAGCAAGCGTTTCCAAATTTCAATGTTTCACACACATCGATCGAGGATGCTGCATTCTAGTAAATATATGAAATCTTTCTGTACGTAGTTTACCCAGAAGTAATTTATAAATAGCTGTTTTCGTCCATTGTCCAGTAGTCTACTATGTTTTGAAACACATTATCCATCTGTGAAATGTTTGAAAACTTTCACGAAATTCAGATAAGTCTCTAAAAAAGGTAGGATATAATATACAACATAATATGTATATATAAGCATATGCTTAAGACCCAAACCCCTCGTGTTATGTCTGTTTCATGTGCAGAGAATTAAGACATATCCTGCAAGACAATGTCACACAGAAAAAAATAGTGGTGGGTAATGTACTAATCTCAGGTGACGGCGTGGGAGTGTCAAGACAGTGTGGATGCTGTAGCCCTGAGCTATGCAAGATGAATACTGGGTGAGGATCGGGGTATGGGGGTGTTTATTTGAATACGGCATGACTCGAGCAACAATGCACTATATATAGTTTGATTTCAAGGACTTGTTAGGCAGCCCAAATGATCAACCAGTGAAAACGACGATGTCTAATTCAAGATATAATAAGGGATTGTTGTCGTGTTTCTGATGCTTTTGAATGTTTTACCCACCACTTCCAAAGTTTCCGTACATGGATGTTTTACAATTGAGTATTGAAATTTGTATGATCATTGCATGTATGTATGCACGTATGAAGCAGCAACAGTATGTATGTTTGTATGTATGTATGTATTATGTATGTATGTATGTATGCATGTATGTATTAGACTATGCATATGTCTAACATATGCACATAATACGTATGGCTCCCGGTTATTGTATGTATGTAAATTGTCTAATGTAAAATGTAATTTATGTATGTATGTTTGCATGTATGTCTTATGTATTATGTATACAGAAGGTGGAATGATATGCTACCCATTTGTTCAAACTTTACACAGTATTTTATTGTCATTTATTTTATTACTATGGACTGTATAGAAGGCTATTTTCAGGACGCTATGCGATATTAAACATCTTACGTAATAAATAAATAAACAAAATAAATTAACGTCAGACGTACTATTTTCACGTCAGTCTTACTTTAGAAATATGTACGTATTACGGACACAGGAAGTTTTATTGAGAAAATTTGAAAACATTCTGTTATGTTAAAATATTTTTTTCTTGTCTCAATCATCTACTTTTTATTTGTCTCAATAAACGCTTTTATTTGTGGCATGCAGAATTCGTATTTCAAGTAAAAGCATTGGTTCAACGTTGTTCTAGGTTTCAGTATGTATCTCCGTAAGTCAACGATGTTCTAGGTTTCAGTATGTATCTCCGTAAGTCAACGTTGTTCTAGCGACGCAGTGTTCTTTGAACACTTTTGATCTAGTTGTCATTTATTTTTATTACTATGGACTGTATGTCTGAAATAAATAAATAAATAAATGTGTTCAAGTAAAAGCATTGGTTAAGAATTCTAACATTTAGATGTATAAACAACGAAGAATTTACGTTTTTGCAGCGTTGTTATGTTTTGCTTTTTTTAAATTCACATTTTTACTGTTTTCCACTCAGTAGGTAGTGCAACGGAAATACATATTTTTTATAGCCTTATTACAATTAGTTCTTTACTTTTATATTGATATCAATGATATAAGAATTTACTGCTAGCATCATCTATCAACGGTCTCTATATTTTTTTACACCACTAGAGTTTCACTTTAACGGCACACCGTTAATATTTCAATTACATTAGGCTACAAAACACTTTGGTATCACATGAACTTTATTCTCTGATTGATGTAACTAGTGATATGTAACTCGGGAAACTAAATTACAATTATAGATATATAAAAATACATGTCCATAAAACATAGTAAAAATAAACATTAGATTAAACCCAAGTGATTTCATATAGAGTCAATAACAATAATCAAACCCAACTTTGGCATGCTTCAGTATATAGAAATAGAATTCAAAACTTTATTAAAACTGTATTCTATTTTTATAAGAATATTATTCAGTGTATGTGACTAACTCTCTTTATCACTGCTTAATTATATTTTCTGTATCCAATTCAAATTACGGTGTGTGTTTTCCTCAAAAAAAGTCCTGGAACTCTTCCCAGTAAGTTGTTTATCATCATTTTATCAGCTGTACTGTAAGCTAAGTCTGTTAACTCATACTTGTTTGTCTCATGTTGGATAGCTTTCCAAAATGTTGTTTCACAATCATATGCAGCCCTCCCCCTCACAAGATGGACAGGAGCGGCTGAGAGCAGTGTTCGTACCAATGCCAAGAAAATGGCCCAGTGGGTCTCCCCAACTACGCCTAGTGTATAGCTGATGGCTACACGCACAACTCTAACCTGTACAGGGCATACACCTGTTGATGCTGACCAATCAGAATGTAGATAAAACATATGGTAATCAATAGCCTCACGTGGAAATATCGTAAATATGAGTGTAATAGTGAGCATTATGCTTGTATATAGTGCTATAAAAGTGACAAAAATGAAATAAAAATCATCATTACCAAGCCAATTATGAGGATTTAATGGTATTTTGTGTGGCAGTGAAAATGAGTGTGTGAACAATAAAATTGGGATATAGATGGGATGCACTTCCCACGTAAACACATTACCAGCTTATATATGTGACAATCATAGCTAACATTCAATAACAAAAATTCCATTATGATAATTAAATGAGCAGCTGCAGAGAGAGCGAGGGAGCGACAACAACACATCCTTTAATATTCAAGCACGAGATGGTGTACGTTCCATTCAGATTATCCAGTACCAGGCACAGTTTAATCAGACCAGAAGTAGGTTCTATAGTAAACTGAAAAGAGCTGTTACCAAAAGTGAAATGATTTTATCATATTCCATCAACTCAACATGAACGTTTTTAAACATTGCACCTGGTGCGTCTCACGACTGAGTTTGTACATGTCCCGGGGTGATGACACACCTACCCATGCTCATATGAAAGTGAGCCCGCCTTTTTCAGCCACCATCTCAAATCCCTTCCAACCATGTTTTCTGAATACATCCAAAGCTACTGGCCCACAAATAGGAAGGGGTGTGAACTCGCTGCAGTCACATGGGAAGTGTCTGAGACTGGCTCTGTCCTTGGTAAAGAACGCCAGTGGGTGGGGGTACTTCTTTAGGCACAATTGTGTATGTTCAGATAATGAAAATATTGTTGTAACGGTTGATGAAATTGCCAAAGCTGTGGACCGTCTAGTTAATAAGTCATGTGGGTTAGATGGCATTTATCCCGAACACCTGAAATACTGTAGACTAGCAACAAAATATTACCATTGTTAGGGATACGCTTCACCGCGATTCTGACACACGGATTTCTTCCCGATGACATGATGTCAGTTGTTCTTGTACCCATCATCAAAGATACAACAGGTAAAATAAACAACAAAAACGACTACAGACCAATTGCCATGTCAAAGGTTCTTGAAATAATTCTGTTAGATAGACAATCCGATGTAATTACAACCAGTTATAACTAATTTGGCTTTAAACCTAAACTCGGAACCAAAATGTGTATCTACTCTCTCAAAGAGATTATTGATAGGTATAGACAATTGAATGGAAGTGTATTTATGTGTTTTTAGATGCATCTAAGGCTTTTGATCGAGCAAAACACTCAGTATTATTGACTGAACTTTTAAATCGTGGTGCACCTGCTTATATTGTAAGAATACGCGTGTACTGGTACTCTCACCAAACTATGTGTGTCAGGTGGGGTGGTGCTATCTCATCCTCTTTTAAAGTGTCTAACGGAGTGAGACAGGGAGGTATACTTTGACCCTATCTCTTTAATGTGTACAGGGATGACCTGAGTAATAATCTTAATATAGGTAACTTTGATTGCATATCTGGTTCCTGTCTGGTTAACCATTTAATGTATGCCTGATTATTTAGTTCTGTTATGCCCATCAGCGGTTGGTCTATCTGAATTATTGTTAATATAGGTAAAGTATGGAGTAGAGCATGATACCAAATATAACCCAAAAAGTGCTGTTATGATATATCGTAACGGATGTATTAAAGATGTAAAATTTGTCCCATTTACAATATCAAGGGAATGTATTAATACCTTGGTTTTTCATATGTGATGATGCCAAGGACGGCAAGGACAGACAATGTAGACAATGTACATTGTATTCACAAGGCAATATGTTAGTCAGAAAACTTCACATGTGCAATGTTAAGGTATCATTATTTCGACTTATTGTTCATCTTTTACACCTCTCAATTATGGTGGAACTATAATAAGTCTTCTATAAGAAAACTAGTTGTTGCTTATAATAAGGTAATAGTGGCGTCATGGTAAATACATGTAGTTACGTTCAAAATGTCTAATGTCCACATTGGTGTTATCAAAATTGAGCCAGCTGTTAAAACACCACTAAACAGTCTATTGATCTAGTAACAACGTAATATACAGAGCTGATTTACTCTAATGGTGTGTGGTGTGAACGCGTAATATCCATAAACTGCCATTATTGCATATGTTACTGCCCTGCGTGGGACGTGCGTATCAATATAAGCCCCACCGGTACGCGGCAGTCAGTGTCCCAAACCTCAGCTATCGTCGTTACAAGCCGCAACATGCACGTCTCGGCTTTACTCACTCTGGTTCTGGCCGCCATTGGTGAGTACATAATCTCTCATTCATATTCATACTTTTATAACTAAACATTTGGATTAAAATGCCAAAGTGTTAGCTACCAACGTAACGAAATATGATGCGATACTAACTCGAGTCTCGTAGCCCATAAACCGAGTAGAGAAACTGAAATTCGTACTCATTTAAGCCTGAGCCTTTATCAACCTGACTGACATTTTGGCACTTCGTTTGTTGCAAATGAGTAAGGGAGGTCTGGTTGGTTGAGGCTATTCGCGTTTTTCGTAGTTTACCGCTCATTAACATAATTAACGAGCTTAAACCCACTTTACACATAAGCAATCGTTGACGAAATATTGTCAGTTGTGTTTACCATAAAAAGAAAATGGGGGTCTGCCCGTACTTTGCGGTTAGAGGGATGTGGAAGTGGGGTTAGGTAATCAACAGTGACTATCTCTACAGCTTGATATTTCTCTCCTTTTTAGGTTCTGTAAGCAGTTGGGTGTGTGTGCCGGCAGCCGCACTGAATGACTTGGTGAGTGTCAGACCTGATTTCCAGGCTTTACTCAGAAAGAATTAATGAAAGACAAGATTAGAATGTTAAGTACATCAAAATACTATAATTATGATAATTATGATTAATAGGGCTCTGCAGAGTTGAAAAGCTTTCATAAAACTAAAACATTTTGAAAAAATTCTTGCATTTGTTACGTAGTAGATAGCATAGGAAAAAAAACATAGGGCCTAATGCAAAAATAAACTAGAAACGTACTCATGGAGCACACAAATAGAAAGTACTGTCATAGGCTGAGTTATTATATCAACCATTAGTCGTATTAACTACGTATCAAAATTTGCCAGGTCTTGGCTACACTGGGGCTCATTCTTGGAGCGGTCAGAAGTTTGGGGACCGTAACATTTAGTTTTCTTCAAAATGTCCGACAAAGCAGGTTTAGGCAAATTGAAAAACAGTAGTAGCCCTTATAGCTGGTGCTTGGACAAATGAGGTCGCATGCTATGTACAGGTATAGACTTCACGAAATTACAAATACAAGATCAAGAGAACGCAGTAGATAAGGAATGTAGCACACTGTGTATACGTACTGCCTTGAAAACAAAAAACAAAACATTATTTTACCGCACTAGACAATGTCCTGTACTGACCAGTACCGTGAGTTTTGGCAGTAAAAAAACAGTAAAGACGCAGGATTAAGTGCATGGTAATAATTTCATTAAATATTACTGTGTTAAAACCACCTGTACGTCGTATATTTACAGACTTCTGATGCTGCCATTTGGGAGGAAATACAGATCATGCAAGGAAAGAAGATGGATGAGATAGAGCAGCTAAGGCAGGAATTACAGGAGCTGAAGGCGGCCTGTGCCTGTGCTGGAGGGGGTTAGTGCTACACATTATATCTGCAGGACAATATTTTTTTTTCCTGTTTTTCATCCTCTACCTCGTACAAGGTGACCTCTGCTCTGTCTAGCAAGGTCCTCAGTACCCAAAGGTGTCACTGGTCGGGCGTTGGGAGTTGAAATTGAGGTGTTGTACTGACCTACTTTTGAAAAATTTGTCTAGTTGACCTACCTCATGTCACCTCCTATCATCATAAGTGACGTCAGCTTGAAAAACACTGTCTGACATGACTGTTGAAAATATCCATTTAAAAGCTATGGGATTGGTATTGCATTAATCATAAATTGATTTATACATAGTGTTTAGATTATCATCAAAGAAACCCAATATATCCATCCCAATCATCATTATATATATCTTAGTATCCATGCATGGATCTAGGTATCTGCTGAGAGTGTGGGTGGGAGTACTATGGGGGTTTCGTTGGCAACATTTTGAAATTGTGTGTGTAATGCTGTGGTCGTAAACCCCACACCACACTCCCTCCACATGTAGAGTAATATGTAACATTATACTAAATTGAATCACGTTAGAACAAAAGACTCACAACTCACAGCTGGGAGGCTTTGCATAGGGTCATCACTCCTATGGGTTATGGGAATACACTGTAAATATTAACATGAGAATTGTTGTCAACAGATGCCTGTATGTCGAGCCCATGCCTCAACTCGGGCACGTGCACCACTGACTCTGCCGGAGGCTTCGTCTGTGCATGTCCGAGCAGCCACACCGGTGTGATGTGTGAAATTCCAGCTGGTCAGTTGTGTGACAATCTGATATTGTTAATATATGTAATAATGCATAATTTATATTTCTTTTTTATAATATATTATATGCTTGCATTAATTACTTAATAATAATTCAATTCTACTCTCACTGTTCTGCCAAGCAAGGTCCTGCCACTGTATTGACATAGCTGAAGAAACATCTATATGTGCTGTCAGTGATTTTGGTTTTTAGTTTATGATTGAAAAGGATTCTTGAGAATCGAAAATATTTTCCAAATTAATAAAATAAATTACTAAAATAAATGTAGAATATTGTGTTTAGAAAGCGTGTGATACTATAACAGCAACAAAGACATTTAAATAGAATGAGACACAGTGCTGTGCACCATATAAATAGTTTATTTAAATTGATATTAGCATGTCATATCATTCTGTGTAAACAATAATATAAAAGTTATCAATAAGCTTTAATGAAATAAAATAAAAAATAAAAACAAATACTTAAATCTATATATGCCTTCCCTTGTATTTCAGACCAAGCCTATAACTGTGCAGGAAACAACCCATGCGTGATTTCTGGCCATAGCCAATACTACAGCCACGATGACCCCCCAAGTTTGTGCAGTGCGGGGCCGACAACACATGTTATGAGATGTCATGTGGGGCAACACTAGTCTGGAAACAGGCTATCCTCACTTGTGATTACCCATCAGCTCAGTAAAATACTGACTATCACATGTCAATGTGATTGGTAGTGGAAATATGGTTTCACTATTATTGTGTAAAAGAGACATTTCAATTTGTTCAGGAAGAGTTGATGACTAAAAAATGTGTAATCTTTATAATTCATACAAGTCAAGGAATTAAAAGGGCAGTTAAGCAGAAGCAACAAATCACTGACTGGACCTTCTCAACAACCCATTCTTACAAAGCCATTCTAAGGGTGTTCAAATGAAATTTCAACAAGCCGTTCAACCGTCTCATATGTGCATCATATTTAACACATCCAGGCTATAGAGGAAAAAGCTGGATTAAAAAATGAGACAAAGAATTGCAGTGAATGTTAGAAAGTAATGAACATTATATAGGTCCAGTTCTAGAATTTGAGGACAAATCAGCATCATTTTGCATGTTCCAGCCACAAGCAAGATCATTGCATCTTGCCTTGTGATGGAAAGGTTTGGAAAAAAAGGTGCTTTGATTCACATTTCATTACACTCTGCCACTGCATCATCTGCTAGTGTAGAGAGAGTATTCAAAAGTTTTGGCTTAGTACACAGTTAATTAAGACATTGGTTTTGGGTCGTTGTTCTATTGTTACATAATGTTAAGAAGGAAGCATGATGCTGATTATTGAGAATCAAGTATTTCATATAAAAATGTATGTTTTGCTTTGTGTTCAAGTAAATTATGTTAAATTTTTTTATCAGGCTGTAGTGTACATGTACATGTATGCAGTATATGAGTTGGTAAAATAACTGTATCATGGTAGAAATAAATATGGTAAATCTATATTGATTTTTATTTGTTATGCAACTAATATAGATAATAAACATGTACAAATGTGAATAAAATCATTACACAATATCATAAAACATCCATTACTATTCATGAATAATGTACATTAGTTTTGGTTTTGTCCAGTTTTATCCAGGTTTTTATCCTGTCATCTAGGCTTTACAGTTTTGTACAATTTTGAACGTTTCGCACAAGTTTTGTACAAGTTTCTGCACACTTTGGTACATAATGTAGTAGGGTACCAAACCAGTGTTAGCCCTATGAAACCAAAACCTGCATTCAGCTTTCGATGATTGCAGTACATCCAATTTGGTACATTTCCAGATATGTTTCTTTTTTTTCTTACATCGCCAATAGTATTTTAGTAACACATTTTCAGTGCTTTGGGGGCACAATTTATAATTATTTCTTTTTATATTCTTGTGTCTATTTATCTGTTAAATGTCTTGCCCAAATAATTTCCTTATTATAGAAAACTTTTATAATTTTCAAAGTTGTTTACTGTTTCGTTGGTATTTAGATATATCATCTGGAGGAATAGGTGTTTTAATGCCATCCTGGAATGAAAAATCATACTATAGTTATTCAATAATGTATTGCACGTGCCAGGTAAATTCAAGGTTGTATTGGTAGTCATATTTATAGAAATATGCCCTTATATAAAGATGATATTTTGCTTTGTGATCTTTTCAAATACTCCACGTATATGTATGGAACTTCCAGAATTCCATTGAAGGGGATTTGACTTTTGATTCCATGGGCCACAAATGCTCAGCTCCAAACTACATGTCTGTCTCGGGAAGGGGTTGGGGGTGTCTCCCATTATATGGTTTAATAGGAACATACCACCAATAGGGTATACCTTTTCAGCCCTGCTGGTGTAGAAATGGGTCCTAATTGTGTCAAATTGTTATGGAAAAGGGTCAATATCTTTCTAATTTGAAACAGCCTCAGTACCACTGGCAGAGCTGCTTTGTATAAAGGTAAGAATCCCAAAACAATCTAGACTCAAACCACATCCTCCATACAGATCCCTCCATCAATCCATACCACCAATACTTCAGTCAATAGCCCATCATTATATAACTTAATCATTAAAGAATATTGACACATAAAAATAAAACCAATAACAAGAGCACTTCTCTTGTCATTATATCAACAAATAATCCCCAAACCCCCTGGACTATAACTTGACACTGGCTTGACCGCCACAGTATACAGCAAGTAGTGCTCTAAAATTATGGTTACCAAAAAACTTGTAATTGTTCTGATTGGAAACCCTTTAGAAAATGCACTTGGTGTTGAAAACTATGTTAACTAATTATTTGATCATTTTGTACTAACAGTTGACTACTGGTGGCCAAGCAAAAAAAAAAAATCATGTACAATTGGTTTTATCTCATGGCATACATTATGCTATTGGGGGTGTTGTTCCCTGTTTGAGCAGTTACAGGCTTTATTAGTTACAAGATTTTTATTATAGACAGAAGGTCTTTTGGCTCAAAGCTAGGTGCAGTTAAGGCATTATGCTAGTGTTTATCAAAATATGATATCAAACATTATGTACACACATATATGCTGGGGCTGTTTGAGCCGTGTGCCAGATGCAGACAACACCCCTTGTTAACATCTGATTGTATTCTACTGTAGGATGCAGTTGATGTCCTACATTTACAAGGTTTGGCGTTTTTTTTTGTTTGTTTGTTTGTTTAATTTGTTTGTTGTTACATATTTTTGATGATTGTCCTTTCAAAACTCAAAATAAAATGCATGGTATTTTGCTCTTAGACCCCTGCAGTTCAACTCCATGCCAGAATGGTGGAACTTGTACCCCCAGCGCCTGACGGTTCCACATACAGCTGCTCATGCGGATCCCTTTTGTAACAGGCGTCAACTGTGAGAACGGCCCAGGTCAGTACACGCCGAATATTTGTTATAATCAGGTGTTTGCCGGTATGTCCCAGTGCACAGTAGGGCCAGGTCACTTTGACTTATGCTAAATGGAGAAATAAATATGCGTAGGTAGAAACAGTATCTTGTATGATTTGCATTCAGAAAACTCTGTTCATTCAAAGAGAAGTGCAGGGGAACCCTCTCCATTAAGACCACCCTGAGATTCTGACCTCAAGTGGTCTCAATAGAGAGGTAGTCTCTATATCTCTATATGTAGGCTCGTTGTGGTCTGTTTAAGACCATTTTTGATAGTGTGAAAATTTTTTGGCTAGTACAGAGGTGGTGTCAATATAAAGGTGGTCTTTTTTGTGGTTCTACTGTATAAAAGATGGATAGATATCCCAAATATCACACCATCTTGGCCACCAAGCAAATTGTAGAATTTACAATATACAATACCCATCACACTTCATAAACTTACATGGCACTTTTCACCTACAAATTTAATAAAAAAGCAACATAACCTCTCAACCAAACAATCCAAAACACTCAAATGTACATGTATGTGGATTCTTCTTATATTGCACTGTCTTTTTACTGATCTAACCAGTGCTTCCATTATTTTGTAGAACACATTGATACTCACCATGTTGTGTTATTTACTTCATTGATGTTGACCCCATCGGAACCACCTTTGTACAAATGTCTAAATTACAACATCGTGTGTCTATCTTGTGTCTGGAGCAATGTACAACCAATGAGGGATGCATTTGCTCAACACCCACAAACAGATTTGTCCGGGAATCGAACTGATGTCATTCTTTCCACTCGGCCACAGAAAAGGTGTGCCATTAATTATTTACATGTGTTTGTGGTGTTTTCAGAATGGATCATGAATGAAGGTAGATCCTATCATGTCCCCGCCACTGAGTGTAACTACACTGACTGCGCGCCATCTGTCACAGTCTCAGCGCGGACCTCATCTGCCACATCGACTCTGAAGCGGATCAGACATTTGCTGTTAGCGTAGCCCCATTTGAGTCTCCCCATGTTTATTACTTTACAAGAAAACGTTAAGCCAAATCACCAGCTTACCAGAATTTGTTTTCATATGTCACTTTGAATGCTTTATTTCAATTCCATCATGTTAAAATTAACCTAATGTGGTCAGTATGATTAACTGCTTTATATCTCAAGTGCTGAATATGGTAATAACAATAGTGTATAAACTAAGCAAGTAGGTCACATATTAAAGACATTCAAACATACCATGTGAATATATAAGGCATTTCATACAATATTGTGTATTATGTTTGCCACTTCATGGTAACTGTTAATTACAGCAAAGATTTTGCCAGGACACAGATTAATGCATGCCATGTATATCACAAATATATCTGTTGCAGTAAGATATTTGTGCCTCAATGTGACACCGCCATGTCTGTGTTTGTAGGTACATTCTGGCTGTCCATTTACAAGTCCACACCTAACGTCGCGCCCGGCACGTGGGTGGTCAACCCAGACAGCAGCCAGCAGATAACATACTCAAAGTGGTACACTTCTGGATCCGTATTGGGCCCAACGATAAAAAGTGCGATGTGTGCTGTTGCATCTGTTAACAGGTTATCAAT
>CM032661.1:3992950-4143195 GCA_019095985.1 Streblospio benedicti | reverse complement strand
TTTAAAACAGTAGGAAATATTAGTTTATAATTATCCACAACTGTGTCCGCATATGAAATGAACTTGAGAATCGACTTTACAAAGTACAAACTGTTATCACTTGCAGTATATGGATGATCTTATTGTTGTCTATTTACTCCCATCGTATTTATTACCATCTGCAACTGATAAGACGAGTTCATGAAATAGAACATTGCTTTTCAAAAATAAGGCTGTTGATTAAGAGTATCAATTAATGGGTCTTCTGGCTACAAATCATATGGCCTCATTTTGTTTCTATTTTTGTATATTTTCATTATTTTCTCTAATCTCCTCACATATTTGATAATACACTTAGATCAATTATTTTCATTTTATACCGTACAACTTATATATCTTATATATCTTCATGATAATCATCATTTTGTTAGATAATTAGAAAAATAATTCTCCCATAGTAAAAAGCAGCAATTCATACATTGATAATTCCACAGCCTATATTCAATTTCGTTACTTCCTAATTTCACGTTTTTCCTTGGTTTCCGTTCTTAAAGGTACTCAAAACAAAAATCTCTTTAACTGATAAAATCTGACAGTAACCTAGCAACAGAATTTATCTGATCAGGACTTCTGTGTTATAAATGTGTGCTACTGTGGCTGAGTAGATAGGGACAGGTGACCAGCACTTTATGAGTTCAATTCCCAATCAAGTCTAGTGGTGGGTGTTGAGCAAACTCATACCTAAAACAGCTCTGTGTCATGGTTTTGAGGTTTAAATGTATGAATTCAATGCCCGTATTTGGTGAATATTTAATTCATGCATTTCACCGAAAAAACATTACATATATTCATTATACCACAGGGCCACAGATAAGTACTGCCCTAGTCCGAGACGGGCATCTGTGTTGTCAGCACGGGTAATTTTTTTAGTTACTTGTCCTGTGGACGAGTATTCTCAGTCACCCCAGACATCAGTTTCAATTCAACTTACGGAGTTTTTTGATTTGGACGTGTAAATCTTGGTAAGGACTGGTATATTTTCAGAATACTTGTCAAAAGTATGATTTTCTCCTATTCGTGGCCCTGTACCACGACAGCCCTTCTAAAATGTCAAGTTCATAACAAATGAACACAAATTTACAAAGTATTTTTGTCAGAAATATTACGAAGCTTGCACAAATGTGCAGCAAAATGAAAAAAGTGCTCAATGTTTATGTTGTATAAAGCAAGTGAAACGTTTTTTGTGTCCTATTCAACCATGTTTTTTTGCAAGCAAAGTGTGCAGAGAATTAAACCTACACAAATTTCTTTAGCATTGACATACATTTAAAATGTGTACAGATGACCAATTTGACTTACTTATTTGAATAAACCCCTAAAATCCTACATTCTGATTGACTTTTACTTAGCTACAGAGTAATGAAATGCAAAAAAATCCATATTTCAATTTTAAAGGAGAGAAATGCCTTTCTCTCCGGGAAAAAAGCAACCTTGTTCACTGACCACACTCACTGACCACTCACTGACCGCTGTTCGCTGTTTCAGCTCCAAGTCCGGCAGCCACGGGAGCTGCCTGTCTCTGTCGGACCACGACCGGCTGCGGATCCTGGTGCACGAGTTTGTGGTGCGCGGCCTCATCCCGTGGGCCGAACGCACGCTGCGCACACGCTCAACGAAATGGTACGTGTGTGTTGGGTGTGTGTGTGTGTGTGCGTGCATGCGTGTGTGTGTGTGTCAATGTGATGGTACGGTGTGGGGTGGGGGGGGCAAGGGATAGTGGGGCTCAAGGGGGATGGTATGCTCAATGGGAGATAATGAGATGGTACGGACGGGTTGGGGTGGGGGGAGATACTATGTTCACTCAATGAGATGGTACGTGTGTGTGTGAACTCAACAGTGATGGTGCGTGTGTGTGTGTGTGTGTGTGTGTGTGTGTGTGTGTGAGCTCAACGAGATGGTACGTGTGGGGGGGGTGGCGGGGGTCGCAGCGTTGGGTTTTGGACAGTCCTAAAGCTGGCATTGGCATGATATAAGATTAATAATAATACATATTACTACGGCTTTAGACTATTGTTATTGATACTGATATTGAGACAGTTTTAACATAAATACTCAATCTTTCCTATCATAAGAAGAAAACCATGCAATTGTGTATTGACCCGGGCTAAAAACAAACAAACAAAATAACGCTAATGTAGGTGTATTTGGATCACTCAATGTTACGAGTGCTGAGTGTGAACGCTCAGTAAGTGCTCTGATGCGGTTTGTTGCAGGTGGTGCCGCGTAAAGGCCTGCACCGCTCGCTGTTCAGCGGCGCCAAGAAGTGGTTCGGGGGCAACAAGGGCAGTCCGCCCACCTCGGTCGCAGCAGCAGAGAAAACAAACGTCATCTACACGTGTACGTTATGATAGAGTAAATGTTTTCAGTGTCGGTGATAGTTGGATGTATTGGATTGATTCTAGAAGAAAATCTTTTGTAAAAAAATCAATGATTATATTGAATACATCCATGTAAGGGCTAAAGCAGTCTAATCTATGGGGAGATGATTAAACACTGTACATATGTACAGTATGAAAGAGATTTTTGGAGACAAATGATCCCTACATTTGTATATGCAGGCATAAGGGGGGGGGGGGGGTCATATTGGAACTGTAGCTCCATTTTCTATGAGGGTCCATTTGCAATCTGTAACAGTCACTTCGATTAATCACTTCACAATTTAGCTAGCACAGATTCCACTCCACCCTACCTGCCCTCCATATCCACCTTTTTCTGATAATTTCGGTGTCCAAATGGGTTGCATTTACTCCATCTAAGGCGACTACCTTTTATTATTATGGCCCAGGGAGGTATGAAAAAAAATGAAACTACAATGATTTTCAGGGACCTGCTCTTAAGAGAAATAATGTTTGAAAATTTCAGCCTCCCCCCCCCCCCTTTCCATCACCTGCTCCCCCAGTCCCTCACTCTGGTTCTAATCCCGCTGTCATGGTTCCAATCGGATGCAAGAGATGCAGCTTTGGCGCCTGGTGGATCTCACACTCTCATGCGGCCCCCATCCCCCCCCCCTTCCATCACCCCACCCCCACCCCGCCCCCCTCCCTCACTCTTGTTCTAATCCCCTCTCTGTGGTTCCAGCGGAGGTGCCTGGCAGATCTCAACACTGTCATTTGCCCCCTTCCATTACCCACCCCCACCCGTCCCCTCACTCGGACCTAATCCTTCATGTTCCAGGAGGCTGTGCCAGCTGGGGCTGGCAGACCTGGCCTTCATGTTCCAGCTGTACGAGGTGGCGTACCAGACGTACCACGCCGCCAAGCGCGACTTCAACAACGACCACGCATGGCTGCACTTCGCCGGCGCGCGCGTAAGTACAGGGTGAAAAACGGACTTGGCAGGTGCAAGTACCGTGTGAAAAACACACTTGGCAGGTGCAAGTACCGTGTGAAAAATGTGTAACAACATGGCCACGGATAAGAGAAAAATCATACTTGTCCATAGGACAGGTATCCTGAAAAATATACCCGTCCTAACTAAGATTTAGACGTCCAAATCAAAAACTCCATGTAAATGCAATTGGAATGGATATATGAGATGACTGAGAATACTCATCCATAGGACAAGTATTTCAATATTTTTACCCGTCCAGACAACACAGATACCAGTCTCGGACAATAGGACGAGTACTTATCCAATATCCATGGGCCTGAAACAGTTGGATTTGTAAAGTCATATAAAATTGGATTGGATTGGATTATAAAGTAATTTGCTTGCCTGCTATATATATATCATTGTTTTCAACTGATTAGCCAGTATTGGCTGGGTAATGATATTCATAATTTCGTACTTTGTTTGTATATTCTGTATATCACATGTCAGTATAATAAATGATTGCTTGACTTGACTTGTAAACTCATCTGGGGTGGCGGACATCAAATGTTCTGTTCACTTGGCAGAGGTGGTTAATATCGAGGTTTAGGATCATGGAGAGCCCTTTTGTAAATAATATACCAAAGTTTTGCGTGGCAATATGATGTAAACACATCATGTGTTCACAATGCAAACTAATGCGAGATTCATAATGAAATTCATCATTCATGAAAGTCATGAAACAAGTAAAATTCAGCAGTTTGCTTATAGCGTTGGCTTTGCATACACTTTGTATGGTCAATGACTCGTGGATTAATGATAATAATATAGAGGTTTTTTTTATGATGTGGTTGGATGACGTTGTTGTTGCAGGAGATGGCTGGCGTGTCCGTGTTCCTGCAGGGCTCCACCAGTCAGAGGCAGTTCCCCCACCACTACATGGAGTCCGCCATCTCCACGTACCTCTCATGCAGGTAGCCACCGTCTTAATTGTTAATGTCATTTTAGATTGTATTGATTTGATTTTTTCCTATTTATAGCTTTTTCAAGGGGTTTATAATGGAGGTGGAAAAGGAGAACGAAAAACAGTGTAATTAATGTAATAAAAATGTTTGGACTCGTTTTGGACTCTTTTGAACCTTTGAACAGCTGTGAAGAAAAGAAAATGGATAAGATTTTAAATGAGGCATGAAGCTGTATACCAAATTTTACATTACATACAATATTAATGTCAAGATTGAAATAATTGCAATTCAATTTCACAGTCAAAATTCTGCTGTATATATGATAATTGTTTTTTTTTGTAAATAGATTCATTGGAATTCTTTTTATTGATTTTTCGAAAAATCCATTCAAATTTACTGTCTTAATATTTTCGGACATTTTCGATGTCCATCTTCCGAGACTTTTTCTGTCACGTGCTTCCATCTGGTGACAGAAAAGAAGTCTCGGAAGATAATCATTGAAAATGTCCGAAAATATTGACGGTAAGTTTGAATAGATTTTTTGTAAAATCAATCAATCTACCTATATATAATAATTTGTTTTAGTTCATAAAAATTTGGTGCATGTTTAGGATCAGTATTTTGTTAAAAATGTCTCGTCCTCACAAAATACCTCGTATTTGTGTCAATCCATCCGTGTTTTCAGAGCGAATTGAATACTTTTGTGAAAACAACATAAATGTGAGAATCTCACTGTGGAGCGTTAGCCCTTTTAAAATAAGGGCAAAAAGCAGTAAATGTAACATGCTCAAAACATCCACAATGCGCCCATGTGTGCTAAAAAAAGCACTCTCAAAAATTACCATTATTCAGGTATCAATGTGAATACAGCTTATCTAAAAGCCCGTCCCCAAAATTGAGCAGGCGTGTATCTAAAGACCCAGAGCTTTTATGCGAGTGTGTCGTGTTTGCCGACTGTCCTGTGACTGTTTGCCGACTGTCCTGTGACTGTTTGCTGACTGTCCCGTGAACATTTGCTGACTGTCCTGTTGCAGGAACACACTGTTTGCGACGCGCGCCACGCTGCTGTACACTGAGGCGCTCAAGTCGAAGAGCATGTACGAGGAGGCGGCCATGCAGTACATCAAGATGACCAGCGAGGTGAGTACTCAACAACAACGCAGTACATCAAGATTGTTTTAGAGAAAAAAAAAAACATCGTACACAGAGAATGTCTTCAATAACGAAAGAATGAACAATGGAAAAACTGAATAATTAACGGAAAGTTTTCTCATGCATTAGCTTATCATAATGTAAGTAAATTATGGAGTAAACAACGGAAATCCTGTACAATGGAAGGATTTGTGACTGCAAATTTGGTTCTGTTGTTGAGGACATTCACTGCACATCAATACATCAAGATGCCATTTCAGCAAAACATTGCAGAATTGCGTGAGCGGAATATTGGAGAGTGAGTATTGTAGACCAGCAATTGAGTACTCAAGCAATGTAGTACATCAAAGTTACCTTTCTGTTGATTAGAATGAATGCAATACTGCTTTTTTTACATCGTGTTGGGTCCTTGCGTGGTTCCATATGATAAAAGTCAGTGTTGAAGTTTTATTGATGGAGGGTTGAGCTTATAATCAAATCCGTACGTATTGGTGGGTGTACTTGAGAATATGAGTGTTCGTGGGATGTATTATATCTTGTGCTTGGTTTGATCAGGTTTAATCCAGTTTTATGTCAGACAATTAGTGTTTCAATGCCACTGAAGTATATGTTTGTGTTTTCCAAGAAAGAAGGATTAGTCCATAATAACGAACAAGGAAATAATAAATCAAACTAATAACTACCTATGTGGGCGATGATTGGTGACATGTGAATTTAATTTCTGATATGAGACTGCGCTAGCTGAGAGAAGAAGTGTGAACTGTATGGAAATCAGTGGGGGATACAAACATCAAATGTTCTTTATTAGAGTTATTACTTTAACCATCCAAACTCCCCTTTTCCCCCATAAATTCCTTTGAACAAAACGGATTTCTATAAAGGTCACATTCTTTGGTGCATAATTAGTAAGGGTAGTTAGAAATCATAGCTTGATTGTCCAAATTCTGACCTAGAAGTAGCTACGTTGAGTTTTTGTGTATTATTCAGCATAATTTTGGGAAAATGCAGTGCTGTACATTGAAACTGTTACGTTATACGTACATAACATGTGCGTATCACTTACGTAATGTATTCTAAAAGGGTCAAAGTTCATATCGTCACATCCAATGTATTTCCTGGTCTAAAGACTACATGTGTTAGTCCACAAACACTTAAAACCTGCTATCTTTATGGAGTACATAATTAAGAGACAAACTATAGCAGCAATAGTTGTTAAAGAGTGAATATTATAATATATTACAATACAATACTAAGATATCAACAACAAATTTACAAAAATAGTGTTTCTGGTGCAGAATATGAGAGTAACATTTTTACTCCACAGTATAGTTAATTTTGTAAGTATCTGTTATTAATTTCTTTCAGTAAAACGACAAATAACATCCAGATATTGAACAATTACAATGTTCTGTTGAGAATAGTAAACTATTGCATTGGGTTAAAAAAAAATTTCTATTCATAGTACATGTTTATGTCCCTGATACAGAAGATCTAGCATGTGTATTACACTCACGTCCGTCCCTGATACAGGAGAAATAGCTTATATACTATACTCTGTCCCTGATACACCATAAGTCTTGTTCTCCCTGAGGTGTTTGTCATCTGCTGGCATGTCAGCCTTGACAGCACCACGTTCTATTTAGAGATCCCAGAAAACGAGCCTCGATCAATGCTGATTTTGCCATGGCGGCAGATAGCCTTGACATCACGGAGGAAGGTGGGCACAAACACCATGTTGAGCACGAGGTTGATGGAGTGATGGAGGCTGATCATGAAGTGGGGCACCTGCAACAAGCACTTAGTATCAGGTTTTGCCGTGATTCTGGGTATCACGTCGATTGAATGTTGCATTTGTCAATCGGCTGTCTCAAATATAGCAATGCATCATCCATTAATAATGTTATTCAATCTTATTATTGTTTCATTAAGTAAACATATAGCCTATTAATCTCTAGATTGTTTCCTCTTGCTACGTGCTGTCGTTTCGTCAAACATATGCGTTCCCGTCGACATATACTTGTTAATCAACCCTACGTTGGATGTGCCCATAATTTGAGCACAGCCCATAATTTGAGCACTACGTCTACATAGAAATTACTGCTGACCAAGTACACATACAGTTTCTATTTAAATGCCAATGTTGTTTTGATAAACGTTTGGTTGGTTTCACACAATGAATCAATGAAGATAAGCATGGATATCCAAAAATGTGAAGAAATGAGACCATTACTTAAATATACAGTTTGTAAAGTTTTTTTTTTCATGGAAGAAAAACTGGCGAGTACCGTAAATGAAGGTGCGTCAACCCACCAAATAATAATGTGCACCGTAGTTTTGTGAATATCCTCGCACGGATTACGTACTGTTCTGTTTGATTGACCACTGAACTTATCTCTCCTTTGTTGACTTGATTGGTGGAGAGCTTCCAAAATCTGTCAGCATTATTGCTGCTTTTGAATAAGGGCTTATTTCCAATAAGTAATAAGCCCGAATTGATAAGGATGCTTGTCAATAGACTCATCGAAGCCGAGTGTGCAGTGCGTGAGGGTTCAGGGGGATCTCCCCCACAAAAAATTGAAAATGATTAATATAGAACACATGCTATGCTCATGCTGTCAATCTATTGCAAGTCATTTACTTGGGCGATATTAGGGGCTCACGTACTTCAGCCCAATAAAAATGTAATGTGCCAGTCGCATATCCTGTGGTAAATTGCGTTCCGTGAATGTATTTCTAGTATTAACAGGCATGCTGCTCACTAATCATCGCCCACATAGGTAGTTATTAGTTTGATTTATTATTAATTACTTCACAAGGAATGGAAACCGGCATAAAGCTGTTCAGAGAAAGTAGCCTGATTAGTTCACATTTTGAACCTATTGATACAAATTTGCTTCTGACGCCAATGATTTAGTTTCATTACACCTGACCTTTTATGCTTTCTCAATACCTTATTGTATAGATACTCTCTTATTTTTATTTTAGCTATTCCCACTTAACTAGGTATCATGTTTGTAACATTGATATCACCATTCAAATGTAGACCTAATTATTCAATGTCACTATACTATTTGTCAATATTGAGAATAGTGTTTATCAAATACGTAAAATTGTCATCCAGTTATCAAAAAACCCAGCATTTTTATTACTCAAAATAATTTTTCTGGTCCTGGCACTGTTTTAAAACGCTTTATTTGTATCGCGGCAATCAGCGAATTAATGAAATGAAGCTCAGCAATGAGCAATTAATTGAATATGCGATGAATCACAATTACAGAATATCACCATTCGCCACATGCTGGAGCGATTTTGAAGTTCAAAAGTTTGAAATTCAGCCATTCTATGCAGAAGTCTAATCCACAGCTACAGAAACCGTCACTTGTCAGTACCTTGTGTTACGGAGGCCACGGTTATATCATTGCATGCAGTATGCTATACTACTTGACAAAATGTATGTCACAGTACTTATTCAACACTTGTACACCATTATGACCACCGGGCAATTCAGTCTCCCATTTAGTCACTAGTCCAATCGTCCAGACTAGTAGACATTGGACTCGTGCTGAATTCAAAATACTCCTCCTGCATACGAGTAGCTGCTAAGCCAAAACACGTCAGGATGAGTAACGTTTGGATAGGACCAGAACCTTTTAAAGTCACTAGTCCTGCTGAAAGGAGTAACTATTGCGGCCTAAACCGGCCATTACCTCCTGTGCCACAAGCTGCTCCCAGCTGCTGCCTCGCTCCTGCGTCTCTCCCGGCGGACCGTTCAAGATGGCGCCCAGCGTAAAGATGGCCGCCGAGAAGAGCAGGAAGTCGATGGAGATGACTCCGCAGAGCGCCGTGATGTCGCGGCCTTGCCGACTCAGCCCCGTCGCCTTGGTAACGGTGGGGGTCCGGTCGCACCACAACGTGGTCGCCGGGGGCGACGGTGACAGTGCTGAAACAGATGTGAAACGCTCGTATTGATGAGTAAAACATTGCGAATTCTGATCAATTTTGCGTATATGGATAGAGTTTGTGCGAAAAGGACAAGCAAATATTTTGGAGGACAAGTAGATTTTTGTGTCACTTGTCTTCCTGCTGATGAGTGGCACTTCCCCACCTAATCCTGATCCTGCACGTGCGTTATCATGACTACAATTATGAAGAGCAAAAATGCAGATTATGCAGACCTTTCTAAACCCTTTTTTTTATCACTAAAGATTTGAAATGAACCTTTTTGCACAAGTGTTTTTTTGAATATGTGTTGTTTTTATTCAAAACAAAGCTTATTAGCTGACACAGTTGGAACCTATAATGAAGATAGAAGCAGCTTTTGGCAGATAGAAATGAAAAGAAAACGTGAGGAATCAACACGTACAAAAGTTAGAGAATGTGAATTTAAATACTAAGTAAGTGATAAACTCACCATTGGGGAGGATGTCGTCCGACCCTGCACGTTTGACCCTGACAGAGCCACTGGGACGACTCTCGCTGACATGTGCTTCAGTGTCCGCCACTCGCACACCGATCTCCTCTATGTCAACAGCCCGCATGCTTTTCTCGTCATGGGAACTTGAGCTCCACTCCAGTTCAATGCTGTGAGAATCACAGTGCAGATCAGGTGTGTCAGCTTCATGGACGTTTGTCTCGCACTCATCATGGTCCTCGCATTTCTCAATGGCGGTGTCAACATTTGTCGTATTTTTGTTGTCGATCTTAGCGGGACGTTGCATAAAACCATGGTCGTCAGGTTCACGGACGTCTGTATCATCTACACGGCCGATCTCCCCAGGTTTTATGTGAGGCGCGTCGCTGGCATCTTCATGGCGGTCTGAGGGCATAAACAAATTCACTTTTGATGCAATTATACAGGCAATTGATGTAGGAGGTTTAGAGTCTACTATACATCAACTTTACATCTTGTATGGTTTATACTCAACAATGGTGACATGCTGCGGCGGAATTAGCATATTAATGGTTAAAAATATGCGATGTAAGTATTTGACTTTGTGACTGCCACAATCTCACGATGCCGGCAAATCCTGTTTGGAAGTCGCTCACAGAAACCGTTTTGCTACCAAGATCACAAGTCATACAAGAAAATCTCATTTACATTGAAAAGAGACGTACCACTGTTGTCAGCTTCACGGCTGGGGATCTCACCCAGTGGCCCTCCTGGCAGATCACAGACTTTGTTTGGTGGATGCTGAAAAGCGTTAGTTTAGTATTAGTCACAATATTATGATGTTTATAGCCGTAGCAAACTAATTTTACAAATTCACAAGAAAAACACATTGTGATCTGTGAAATATGAAGGAAAAAAAGGTCATATTTACAAATTAGCTACAACAATATTCCCAAACAATCAAAGCAGCCATAGAATATTACAAATGTCTTAATGATGGTTCCAGGCAGAGCTTTTTTTTTGTATGAGACCATGAAAAATGCATTATTGTCAAGTTAGTCTTAGTGTCTTGATTAAAAAGAATAAACCGAACAAACTCATTTACTAACTAGCAACCAGAATAAGCCAGATAAAGTGCGATTCTTAAGAAAACAGTCACTTCCTTTTGGTTGACAACAAACGCACGTGTGCAGTATTGACGTAAACAAGAAAACATCTGGAACGTTTTGCGTATTTCTTGAAAATGGAAAAGCAGCGTTTGGCGCACAGGGGTTCACATGTGCATTGTGATTGTTTGCCAATATAGGAAACTTATTAGCAGCCTCTACACTAAAACCTGAACAGTATGTTATACAATAATACGTACATGTATTAAATGAATTTTTATTCACAACTAACAAAATATAGCACAGAAATATCACGTCAAAACGGCCAAGTTCCCGTGCATTTGTATGACACTTGACAACATTTTCACCTCACTGGTGTGTGATCACGTGACTTGTCACGCAAGGGTCTCCTTGAGAATGGCATAAGACTGTCACAAACAATATGGTTGATTAAGGCCGAACTGTTAACATGCTACTTATTCACCTGACTGTCTGCGCTGATCAAGTTGCCAATGTCCGTGGCGGCCGAGCACGTTTTCCCCTCTCTGCGAGCTCCCACTTCCTTTTGTATATGAGCGGCGTCCATTTTGATGTCCTCTCCGTCTGTTTCTCTTATTGACCACGTGTTTGTGGTCATCATCTCGCTGTGGTCACTGTCTGTTTTTGTAGTGTCTCGGTCTATTTCTCGTATCTGACCATCATCATCATTGTTGTCTGCTTTGTTCTGCCTGTCTGCTCGTGTTTCCTGTCTCGTGTGCATGGTGACAGCGCACAGTGCAGCTTTCTCGCTGCACGAGTCTTTCACAACCTAAATGGATAATGACACATTCTAATATGTGTTTTTTCCCAGGCTTCAATAAGAATTGATAATGACACAGTCGAGTACAGTAATAATTTTTCTATGGCTTCTGGATTGTTAGAAATGGGGCTAATAATGATTGCAGTTGGCATCAGAAGTGTATATTATATGTTTACTCTAATGATTTGATTGAATCAGGCTTATAAAATTTACTCCTAGACGCTGACTAAAATCTTCCAACCCATTACTGGGGAGAGTTTACTCAACGCTCACTACTTGTCTAGACCAATACTCAAACCCACGACTCTGATCACCAGTCAGACTTCCATCCACTCACCTTGGCAATAATGGGCATGTTAGTAGAGTCTATCGCTGTGATGTTTCATGCACATCATTGAGATTCAAACCTACGACCATTTGACCATGAGTCCAACTCCCTATTAGTATCGTAGACTCAAGACTTACTTCAGCAATATTGAAGACGTTTGCGAAAACCATGACAATAATGGGCAGCAACAAGAACAGCACTGGTGACCTGCGGCCGAGTGGATAGGGAGTGGTCCTCGTTGCCAGAAGGTCAATGGTTTGATTCCCAGTCGTGTCTCGTTGTGGGTGTTGAGCAAACTCATACCTAAATAGCTACACACACCTCCGTGGCACCTACACGTTAGATAGGTACAGATTATTGGATTGAAAGAGTGTGTGAGTGATATTGTGAGTGCGCATTGTGCGCTGAATGTCCTGCAGCTGGTGCAGGTATGTGAGAAATGATCAATTGATGCAAGACTTGGATCACGACTATAAACCAACACATTTACCATCTGGTTACAAATAAGTGTAAATGTAAATGTGGTGGTTTATAGTCGTGATTTTAATGTGCTCTCACGACTTAACATTTTACACCAGGTCATTGACACACTCAATAATCAGCAATTGATCATTTCTCATGTACTTGCATTGGCAGCGCATTCAGCGACCAATGCTAATCACTCACACACTCTTTCAACCCAATGACCTGTACCTAATTAATGTGTAGGTGCCACAAAGCAGTGTGCAACTATTCAGGGATGAGTTTGCTCTACACCCACCACCAGACCCGACCTGGAATCAACAACTGTACCTTGGCGATGAGGAGGAGGTTAGTATGTGAAAAATGAAACAATTGATGATCAATAAGTGTGCCGATGACCTGGTGTAAAATAAAAAGTGTGTACCTTTGCGATGATGAGGAGGTTGGCGAGCACGGTGAGAGCTATGGGGAGGACGAGGAAGAGCAGCGCGTCGAGGGACAAGGAAGCAGTGGCAGCCAGGCCTCCTTGTAGGTGTGGGCGGCGGGGAAGCGACCCACGCACGACCCCAGGTGACCCTCACCGGGGGCGTCGCCAGGGCCGGCAGCTAGCGGGCTACACGAAACGAAAAAAGACTTATTTTTCTGAAAATTAGCACAAACATTAAAGAAATAGAAAACTGGACCAGCTGTGTACATGTGAATCAGGGCACAAGATCTCAGCATGCAAGCTTTTTTTACATGGAAAAGTGATATTTTGGTATGAAACCTGACTGATGATGAAGGTCGAAGAATTCATGATTTTCATTTCTACATAAATATTTGCATGAGAAGACAATGCGATTGGCAAGGTTATTATGGGCAATACATTGAAAGGGTATTAGCATGAAATTTCTCGTCAGTAGTTCAGATGTTAGGGACAAAATAAGTTGTGAGGTAATGTAAAAGGGGATTTTAACCTGGGATATATGGGTACTCGAAGGCTCTTTCATTGTTGTGAGTTTTCTATATAATAGAGTATATTTGGTGACAACTCACGAAATAGAGAGGATAATAGGATGTCCTATATGACAAGTTGGGCCCTATGTACCTGACTGCTAGATGAATATAGATAGTTTTGAGTTTGATGGGGAGACCTTCATAAAAGAGGAAGTTTGTTTTCGACATTGCTTTATTTGGTAGCGTTAAAGTCTTGAGTGTAAAGTGCCATACTCTTGAATGATATCTCCGAGATGGACCCAGTTGAATGGGGAGACCCTCATACAAGAGGACTCCATAATTTTTTATTTTTAACATTGCTACATTTGGTAGCGTAAAGTGCCATACCCTTGAGAGCTCCGAGACAGACCCAGTTGAAAGCGACGATGATGATGACCAGAGCGCTCACGTTGATGGACGCCTGCAACAGACACGCAGAGGATCATGGATAATGACAAACCCATGGTGAGGATTAGCCACTTGTCCGCTCGTATCAAAGAGTAAAAACTTGTGGAGGACAAGTAAGAAGTTTTAGCAACTTGTTCTTTTGACCAGTACCAATTCTGGTCAGTTTAGCATACAGGTATAGAGTTTGTGCAAGGAGGACGAAAACATTTTTTGCAGGACGAGTTGCTATTTAAGGTTACTCGTCCTGTTGACGAGTAGCACTTTTCTACCTAATCCTGATCGTGCAATCGTCATGCTTTACGGGGATTTCTTCTCGGCCACATCACTGCCATATAACTGAGACATTTAATTGGTTGTCAGCTACTGCGCTGAATTCTTTACTGGACCAGAGGATTAACTTCATTATTGGCTGAAGGACACCCATCAAGGAAGCCCGGCCTGCTAAGTTTTGCCTGTAGGTGGCTCGAGGGGCCATCAGTTTTTGCCATTGACACTGTTATCAGTGCCTCAAATATCGACCCACCTGATTTTCTAACTAAGTGACCCTGATGTCTTCTGCCTCATCAATCGTTACATCAACCCCTGCGTGACCTCGCACGCTGACCTCGCACACTGACCTCGCACGCTGACTTTAAGTCTTTCAAAAAACCTTATATCTAATAGTTGTTTCCTCTATTATTACAAAAAACGCTCATGTAAACCATATATATCAAGTGCAAAGAAGAAGAGCAAGTGCAATGCATTGTGACAGCCTCAAGCTCTAATATATATAAGGTCTTTTACAAAACCCTGGGAATCCCACTGATTTTAAATATACAGCCTCAAACATCCTGGCCTGTTATAGCCTATAAAACCAGAGTATTCGCTAGCATTAGCTGCAGAAGCAGCAGCATGCCTGGGTGATTTACCAGGTAAGAATTAGCCAAGACATTAAGTATTATATCATCTTGATCAAAGCTTCTCCATAACAAATGAAGAGTACCGCATGCTTAAACAGGAAAATACCCAACTACAGCTACTCTGAAAATAGATTGCTGTTTCTAAAATTAAAGCCATGTGCTTTTAGTAAATGACGTCACTTTTGCAAGACTCTTAGCAAAATTTGCGTCATACAGAAGCTTTTAGAATACATAGGCGTTCATGTCAGATCATTTAAAGGCCTTGTGATAGGCTAACTGACCTTGCGTGTGTTGAGCCACCTGTGGGCGCGGAGCGGGGCGTACACGGCCACACAGCGCTCCAGGCAGAAGGCCGCGATCACCGCGTTGGAGAGCAACGGAGGCAGCTGCGACAGCAGCGGCAGCAGCACGCAGTCCACAGACCTGGGGGAGAGATAAGGAGGTCCGTCACAGTGATCGGGAGGGAGAGATAAGGAGATCTATCGCAGTAGTCAGGAGATCAGAACATCTGTCACAGTGGGAGAGATAAGGAGATCTATCGCAGTGGTCAGAAGATCAGAAGTTCTGTCACAGTGGTCGGGAGGGAGAGATAAGAAGATCTATGACAGTAGTCAGGAGGAGAGATTGAGAGATCTGTCACATACATGGGAAGATAAGGAAATCTATCTTTGGAAGCATGTAGGACTACCCCTTGAAAGACAGGTTAGAAGGCGTTGAAATCATAAGGATGCAAGCGGACACTATGATGAACAACAAGATGGACCACATCCAAACTGGGATCTGAAGAATTGCATTTTCCGGACTTGTATGATGAAATTGAAGGAGGCATTCCAGGTAGTAATGAACTGCAGTACATACACTCAGTGGTATAATAGAAATGTTTTTGGAAATGCTTTGGGAAATGTATTTAGAATGTTGTTTTGTCTTTTTTCTTAAAATATTTTGAAATGTTTTTGAAATGTTTTAAGTTTAAAATGTTTTAATTAGTAGTGTAAATGAGAGTACATTGTGTCAATTAGGTAAGGTAATATAAAAATAAAATTTTATTGATAGTGTAAATGTGAGTACATTAGTGAAGAATATATAATGTGGTAACAGATGATAGCTGAAGGATAGGGTATGGAATGGAAGCAGGGGTGATTGATTGGAATAGGAATGAGTGTATGTATCTGAAGATGTATTTCTCATTTACAAAGTGGTGGATCGTCTACTAGTGTAATATAGTATAAGGTAATATAATATGATATTTTAGTGTAGAGATCTTATATAAAATAGGATTGTCATTGCTGTTTGAATTTGGTTTTTATAAAGTTGAGAATCGCACTGGTCAAGATCAGAAACATGTACAAATAAATTTTAAATTTAGAATAGGACTTTTATTATTTTTCGGATATAAGGCAGCAGAAAAAAAAAAAAACAACAAGAACTATAAAAAATCTATCTTGAGTTAGTTAGTTAGTTAGTTAGTAAATTAGTTAGTTAGTTAGTTAGTTAGTTAGTTAGTTAGTTAGTTAGTTAGTTTGTTAGATAGTTAGTTAGATATTTAGTTAGTTTATTCAGGGAATTAATGTTCCTAGGATAACACATGAAAGCCGCATGTATAGTATTGCTTATTTACAAATAATGGTCCTATTTGTTTGGCAGGTTAGGTAACTAACTTTGAGCCTCAGCGGTGTGGAGGGATCACGCTAGCTATTGTTTCAAGGTAGATGAGTTCTTTTTTTGCGTGCAGAGGGTTGCTCTCCTGTACCGCGGGACATGCCTTTTAACGAGGCTTCCGACCTTGGGCTTGGTGTCACCAATGTCTCGTATTATGCGACAGTGGTGACACGCTGTGTGGAGATTGGCAATGCAGTGGCAGATGTAACACGTAACGGTTTTAGGCGAAACTGGAGTCTGCCGTGGGCCCGGGCCGTTGAAACTCAGCGCAGGCAAATCACGTTTCAGAAGTCCTACATGCTAACCACTGGACCAACAATCCCCACGAGATAAAATGGGTCCTATTTTTCTGATTCTGCCTCAGACTTGAAGATAGGGAAAATATATATTGAGATGTTCTGTAATCAGTTGATATTCCTGTCATCGTCAATTAATGTCAATGACTTCTTGATATATTGAAATGAAAAAAAAAAGACTAGTATTTTTGAAAATTAGCACAAACATAAAAAGAAATAGAAACCTAGGAGCAGCTTAAAGACAGACGCTACTAATTGATCCTGAACTGATTTTTCATTCAAATTTCCCATAGTGTATGCCAAGGTGTTACTGGTGTGGAAAATAGACGCAAAATTATAGGTTACCACCTTTGGTCAGGAAATATGAGCGTCTCAAAACATGCGTTTTTTCAAGAAAAAGGCATGAAAATCGTATAGGCAGCTGTAATGGACTGACTGCAATAATGTTTGTTTATTATGATTTTAATTTTATTTGCATACTTTTTTTTACACATATTTGTTCTATAGTATCACCCGAGTCGCCAAATGCTAATTTATTTTTAAGATTCACATATATAAACACTGTAACAGCTGAAATACTTTCTGATACTCTCTTTCACAGTAGTAGAAAAATAGTGACTCCGTAGTACAAAAGTGTGATTTAAAAAATATTGGCAACTGATTTTTTAATGAAAATCTCACACAATGTAGAGAACCAACCACTCAGCATATTGAATAAAAAAAAACATGGGGTCACCTCCCTTCTAAGCAAGTTATATAACATGGAATATTTGACTGTACTGACAAATTTCACCACCACCCGAACGCACAAACGCACATGTAAACAAAAATAAACAAAAATAAACAACTAACTGTGTAGTAAGTAATTCATTATTACCAGCAATATATAAAAATAGATTTGTTTGGTTTTTTAAAAGAAAATAAGTATAATAAATGTAAAAACAATATATATGGCAAGTCTATAACGTACATTTCCAAACATACATATGCATCCCCATGTACGTGTACATCTCAAATGTCATGTATAAAGTCAGACGTCATTGCCAATAGAAATTCCCTTACACCTGGTAAGTTTACAATATTTATTCTACATGTATGTAATTGACCACCTGCAGAAATTGTAGACGTTTTCTTCTTTTGTGCAACTACATAACTATCTATGTACACGTATCATTTTGGACGTTTGACGTATATTCACATCACACAAAGTCATTGATTTTCAGATTTTATTGTCCTAGATACTGCGAGTTCTACAGGTATACTGAAGAGTCCAAATAGTATTATACTTACACAGGAGACATGACATGCGATTTAGATTCTTATTTTCACACTTACAACTCATATTATTATACGTTTTGAAAGAAATCTTAATTATAACCATCCGAGATCTCGCTTCTCGATTCAAAACATTGTCATTTGACAGGCCGAGGCGGTTTGGTATTATCGCATGACTCTATGATGTAATGACTTATTTAAACTATCAATCAACGCAGAAAGGCATGCTAGACGTTATGGAACAAAAAAGAAATTATTATCAGAACCAAATTTAATTCACAAAACTAACGATTTTCTTGATGCTTCTTACCGGCTTGCTAATTTTTCGTGTCGCACTTGACATTGTTTCCAATCTCCCGCTGTGACGTAACGCACAGGCCAAACATGCTCTTGCGAAAGATGACGATGCTTCCACATCGTATCCGCCAAACAGTGGTGGATTTTATAGATGCCTCCATTTCATCATTATCGTTGAAATCTACATTTTACAGAGAAATATTTTCAGTCTATGCTTACCACCATATTAGCTGTCAATTTCTACAGCGGAAATGCTTGTGATTGGCTGAAACAGTAGCCTTGCCCCAGCATGCGTGTTTTGCAATGCTGCTATGCTTGTTAAACGCTGTTGGCAGAGGCTACAGCCTCAGAAATGGGCGTAAACACACGAAATATAATGAGGGAATAAATTATTTTTGTGAGGTCAGGGTTCACCGCATGCTAATGAGATGTTTACAAACAGATAGGAAAATGGTAGCCGATTCTTTTGACATAAAAGCCGATGGGGGTTTCTGACGACAAATAATTAGATTTAGTGGTCAAAGTTGAGTACCGTAAACTGGTATTTCATCTCTAAGTATGTCTTCTTTGAAAAACATATATTATTTACTATAAAAAGTGGTTTATATCGTAATAAGGTGATTGCTAATGAATGGAGTAGGCGATTTTGATTCACCACGTGGTCTTGTACGATGCATGTTACAAACACTTTGATAGATACGAGGGTTTGAAGAAGCTATGTTTTAGGCTCATTTTTCGGCATGCATTAAGGCATAAATGCCTTTCCGACCGGCAAAGGGTTAACAAACGTTATGCTACGCTGCTATAACGAATCTATCACTAAATTTTTCACTTCATTTTTTTATTTTTTATTTTTTTTTTTTTTAAATCGATAACACTGTACACTGCTTTCATATCTTGTGGTTCTTTTAAAAAAAATCTTCTTAAGCACTTTTTTTACAGATTATCCATTACTATTCTGAATAATTTGCCAGCTTTTCTTAATTAAACATCCTGTGTTTAATTACAGTCTATTCACTGTTATAATCTTAATGCAATATGGTGATATCACAGTACCAAATGTCCAGAACCGCAACACCAATAGATCATTATTTTCACACGATTTTTTAAATGACAATGTTTCTGATCCGCAAGATTTGCCAATGTCCACTGAGCGAGTGACAAGGTTTTTATATGCTGAGTCGCGGCAAAACACATCACTACTCGAACAGTGAGTGTAGTGCGGCATATATCTTATAAGGATTGGACTGATTCCTTATCCTGACAATCCCTAATGGTGCAGGCACTGTGCATCTCTTGTGGAGTTCAAAAAAAAAAAATGCTTGGACAGGTTAAAAAACCCCCCTTTTTTTTTTTTAAATTGCCAAAAAGGTTTAAATTTCAAAGCATAGCGTGAGCCAGCATCCTGGGTGATTTACCAGGTAAGAATTAGCCAAGACATTAAGTATTAGTCATCTTGATCAAAGCTTCTTCATTTCAAATGAACATTTTACATGCTTAAACAGGAAAATACCCAACTACAGCTACTCTGAAAATAGATTGCTGTTTCTAAAATAGAAGCCATGTGCTTTTTAGTAAATGACATTTTTGCAAGACTCTAGCAAAATTTCGTCATACAGAAGCTTTTAGAATACATAGGCGTTCATGTCAAGATCATTTTAAAGGCACTTGTGATAGGCTAACTGACCTTCGTAAGTTGGAGCCACCTGTGGGCGCGGGCAGGGCGTACGGCCACAGCGCTTTCCAGGCAGAAGGCCGCGATCACCGCGTTGGAGAGCAACGGCGGCAGCTGCGACAGCAGCGGCAGCAGCACGCAGTCCACAGACCTGGGGGAGATAAGGGAGGTCCGCTACAGTGATCGGGAGGGGAGAGATAAGGGAGATCCTATCGCAGTAGTCAGGAGATCAGAACATCTGTCACAGTGGGAGAGATAAGGAGATCTATCGCAGTGGTCAGAAGATCAGAAGTTCTGTCACAGTGGTCGGGAAGGAGAGATAAGAAGATCTATGACAGTAGTCAGGAGGAGAGATTGAGAGATCTGTCACATACATGGGAAGATAAGGAAATCTATCTTGGAGTTAGTTAGTTAGTTAGTTAGTAAATTAGTTAGTTAGTTAGTTAAGTAGTTAGTTAGGTAGTTAGTTAGGTAGTTAGTTAGATAGTTAGTTAGTTTATTCAGGAATTAATGTTCCTAGGATAACACATGAAAGCGTATGTATAGTATTGCTTATTTACAATGTGGTCCTATTTGTTTGGCATGTTAGGTAACTAACTGAGCCTCAGCGGTGTGGAGGGATCACGCTAGCTATTGTTTTCAAGGTAGGTGAGTTCTTTTGCGTGCAGAGGGTTGCTCTCCTCTACACGGGACATGCCTTTTAACGAGGCTTCCGAACCTTGGGCTTGGTGTCACCAATGTCTCGTATTATACGCGACAGTGGTGACACGCTGTGTGGAGATTGGCAATGCAGTGGCAGACGTACGACGTAACGGTTTTGGCGACACTGAGTCTGCCGTGGACGGGCCGCAAACTCACGACGATGGCAAATCACGTTTCGTAGTCCTACATGCTAACCACTGGACCAACTAAGGTCCCCACGAGATAAAATCGGTCCTATTTTTCTGATTCTGCCTCAGACTTGAAGATAGGGAAAATATATATTGAGATGTTCTGTATAATCAGTTGATATTCCTGTCATCGTCAATTAATGTCAATGACTTCTTGATATATTGAAATGAAAAAAGACTAGTATTTTTGAAAATTAGCACAAACATAAAAGAAATAGAAACCTAGAGCAGCTGTGATCATGTGAATCAGGGCACAAGATCTTAGCATGCAAGCTTTTTCTACATGGAAAAAGAAAAGTGATATTTTGGTATGAAACCTGACTGATGATGAAGGTCGACATAAATGTTTGCGTGAGGACACGTATGTAAAAAGAGGATGGCTATCATGGGCAATACATTGAAAGTCTTATATGTAGTTAGATCATAAATAAAAACAATGTTCTCATGTGCTCGTAAGTGTTGAAGTCTAAACATACTGATTATGTTTTTTGAAAAGCTTAAAGTTTCAAACATCATTTGAGAACGTTTGGTGACTACAAATAAAAAGATCATTGTTGTTATGACATCAAAAGAGCAAGCTGCCCCAACTAACCTGCAATCTGCTCTTGCTCTCCATTCCCATCATTAAGGATTGTCATCACATTAATCACAATACATGTGGCTTTGTCTGCCCTGGGTTTAATAACTTTCCAGACGGGCTGTCAGTCACTCACCTATAGACCCCCTCCATCCTCCCGTTGCCGTCATCAAGCACGGACATGACGTTGACGATTACGACGGCCGCGCCGTCCGTCGCCGCTAGCGCCATCAAGTACACGTTGCCGGGCACTGGCCGGTTGCCATGGCGATGCCGGAACACGGCGAAGAGGGCTGCGTTTGTGGCGACGCCCCACACGATGAAACCGGTGCGCGTGGCGATGCGGTACGCAGGCAGCCACCAGGGGGAGGGAGAGGTAGTGTTGATACCGGCTGAGAGGTCGTCAGTGTTTGGTCGTGACGAATCAACGCTTTGTAAAGAATCAACGCTTTGTGAAGAATCAACACTTTGTGAAGAATCAACACTTTGTACAGATGTAACACTTGTAGAAAGATCCACGCTGGATGATGACAAGCCTGCTCTGGGCTGTTGACTACTTCTGAAGTTATCTTCTGAAGGAACAGTTGTCACTTTGAATAGTTCGTCATGATGCGCGAGACTGCGAGTGTGAATTCCCTCCTGTGTAGTAGCGTTTGCCTGTGTGAAAGGCAGTGTTAGATTTTCATTTGATGTTGTGTTCAAGAAGATTAAGTTCCCCTCATCCTCTTTCTGGGCGCTTGTGAGAAGAGCCAATAGGACAATAATTAATGCGGCAGCGGGAGCGGACTTTTCTTTTGACATTTTATAGTGTCATTTATTAAATTATAACAGAAAAGTCCTATGAACAGTAAATACTTGCGATAAATTTGTCCCTCTGCAAATGTCTTGAGTATTTTTCATCACAAAATTTTTCACTTCATTGTTTAAAATTTGTTCCTGCTTCAAAGTAAAAAGATCAGTAATAGTTTTTTTAAATCAATAACACTCTACACTGTTTTCATCTTTCCTGGTTCTTTTTTTAAAAAAATTCTTCACTTCACTTAAGAACTTTTTTTTTACAGATTATCCATTACCATTCTAAATAATTTGCCAACTTTTTTTTATCGAATATCATATTTAATTACTATCTATTCACTGTTATCATCTTAATGCAATATTAGGAAATCACATTATCAACTATCCAGAGCTGCGATGCCAACAGATCATTATTTTCACAAGATTTTTTAAATGACTGTTTCTGTTTTGCAAGATTTGCCACAATGTCCACTGAGCGAGTGCCGAGTGACAAGGTTTTTATATGCTGAGTCGTGGCAAAACACATCACTACTCGAACAATGAGTGTAGTGCGGCATATATCTTATAAGGATTGGACTGATTCCTTATCCTGGCAATCCCTAATGGTAAAAAGGTGCGCACTGTGCATCTCTTGTGGATTTATGCAATGATAATGTGGATGACGATTGGCATGCTGCTAATACGGACAAGCACATGTCATCTGCTCTTTGAAAGTGCTAACCAACTCTTCTATGAACGCATCAATTCTCGATGGCTACCATCATAGCGACACTTTATATTATGCAATCGTTTATAAATAGTATTATTGTTATTCACCATGTTAAGTCAATGTTTTGATTTAATTAAAAATTGCACAAGAACACAATTCTATGTAACAGCTAATACATAATTGCTCATTATTTCCTGATATATCAAAGTTCTGATAACTCAAGGTCATCACTCACAATTCCCCTTCAACTTTGAGTGACGTGTGTCCTATAGGAATATCTTTCTACATACTGCAGGTATGTTTAATATCTGCAATGTATATTTCAAATTACTTGGGAATCGAATAATGAGCTCGGAATCAAAGCCAACTGCATCAATGGATTTGATATTCTTTTGAAATTGGCTTTGAAAAGATTTTTAATTATTAGAATTTAATTATTCCATTATTAATTGCCCATTTCAAAAGACATGTTTCATAGCTCACATCCCCTGATTCAGTTGCCTTTGCTCGGAATATATACAATGGTGCATAAAATGCACACAGGGTATTAATAATTAAACAATCATTACGCACATTATGCACATAGGTATTAGGTAATGGGTTTGTAATGAAATTATAAATGACTGTACCCAAGTTTAATTTCGATTTGCTATGCAAAATAATGTCGATCTAGCTATCTTGATATTGGCCATCACAGTTTTTTCTTTAAGCACCTTCAACTTTTAGATAAAGGGTGTCTATTGTCTACATCAAATAGCTGCTGAATGTGTCACTTTGACACTTTACGTAACAAGTTTAAGTAGCTTCTCTAGCTGTGTGGCCGTTGATTCTTACCCAGCAAGATGAATGCTGGGCTGCCGTGGGATAAGTAACTGTTTATTGTATCTCAATTGATCTTTTGTGTTGCCTTTTTTGAGCTACAAACGACAGACGATAACTGCCAGCTTTGTGCTGATTTAATGCACATTGCCAGAGACATTTAAGATGATGGAAAATTATGTCATTGCTCATCAAATCGTCAAGCAAAATCTGTTAAACTTTAATTTCTTTAAGATATCTATAGCAATTTTCATGCTTGCGTGCCCTGCATTCAATGAATGCCATCTAAATACATTGATTACTTTAGAAATAATCTCTGAATTCAGATTTTGGTCAGAATATGAACACTTCTGTAGGTGTTTATTTGGGTCCTGACTCTTTATTGATGCTGTTATTGCAGCCGAGAATTAAGCCTAAAATAAGCTCAAATTTACTGCGTTTGAGTTAACGAGACCTCCGTCTTGGTCAATTCGAACTTCTTTTACTCTTTTTATTAAACTTCAGTAGTAATATTGTTTACTACTCCATCCCCTAGTGGGTTTGTTTGTTTGTTTGTTTGTATGGATACTGTGCACCCATCAATTTGCTAATGATTATAGCAGATAGGCCACCTGGTGTTGGGACTTTAACCCATAGCTGTTGTTTTCAAACTCCAGGAGTTGTTTTGCGTGTAGAGGGGTTGCTATCCACCACTACACAGCACACGCCTATTAACAAGGCTTCTGAACCTCATTAACGATTTTAACAAGCATCATCCTAGCAAGCATGGTCTTTTTGTTACAGTTCATTATATGAAAGTGTGTGAATGAAAGTCCCAAGGAAAATCAACTTGAAATCAAGTAAACAATTAACAGTTTATGAAGGTCATATTCTGAAAATTACATAACTGTATATACCCGTAGTAGAAGTATAAGTTTACTGTAAACCTGATTCATCTCAAAGGTTTATGTGTTTAATTGGTGTCCTGTGTATATTAAGTGTTTATTATCTCATTATATCTTATAAGGTATGTATCTTTAGATATCTTATTAATGCAGGTTTTCTTGTCATTTCAAAGTAAATGGCTCTATTCTCAAGGAAACTATCACTTTCTTTCCGATGAAAACAAACGCATTTGTGCTGTATTGACATAAACACACACCTGCATCAGCTCACTATTACGTTAAACAGCAAATATGTTGAATGTTCAAGCGTTCACATATGTTTTTTTATAACATAGGAGGTGATTTCTTTGCATTATGTATGATTTAAGATACAGTAAACTTTTTCAGCAAGGTCTTGTCAAACTGCAACTGCATCAATAGATGTGAGTTATGAAGGAGCTTTTAGAAAATTGATAATGAAAGAATGAAAAGGTAACAACTATTAACCTGTAGCCATACCCTGAAATTTTTTCTGTCATTTCAATCTTCATTTAGAGCTTTTTCATAAAAGAACATCAAAGTGCTGTGGCAGTTACTCAAATTTTATGCTCTGTGGCCAAACAAGTACCCGTAGGCTTATAGAGAAGCATTATGATGTGATCTGTGCATTCTGACAGTTTCTTTCATTTAAACAGTGTATTAGAATATCTAGAACAATATAAATACCCTGCTATAAAAAGCCAGTTATGAAACTGCCAAAACATGTGATAGCGCAAAATGTAAACCGAATGATTTTCATCAGACGTAACTACAAGATGCACGTAAGAAGCAGCCTCTTTCTGTCATGTTAAATTTCACGTCTGCTGTTGGAAATACCATAGTACGTCTGGCGAAAATCATTCGATTATCCAACATCACATGACCTCGTGTTTTAGGTAACAAGACAGCATGGTATTGACATACCTCACAACCAAGTCTTATTATGTGTGCCAGGATTTAATCAATGTCAAATGAAATCGTTTTATGGTCATTGATTGTGTATTTTCTACTTTCCTGTATCAATTTCACAGGAGTGCTACGGTTTTGAAATGAGAGTTCGCAATAGATAGCCTTCAAGTGTTGTTTTGTTTCACACTAACTTTATATTCAGCTTATGTTGCCACATTTTGTGATCACATTTTTTCTCTTTCCAGGACTCGGACCTGCGTTCAGCCCTGCTGCTAGAGCAAGCTTCTCACTGCTTCATCCGGATGAAGACGCCGATGGTGCGCAAATACGCCTTCCACATGATCCTGGCAGGTAAATACAGTACGCCTTCCACATGATCCTGGCAGGTAAATACAGTACGCCTCTCACATGATCCTGGCAGGTAAATCCAATTCGCCAGTGGTGAAATTGAATGATATATCAGATATTGAATTTCCAACTGAACCATGTAGAAGATGCTGTTGCTGTTCCAGACCTACATAAAGCCTAACATAAGCTCATTACATTTACCCAAGATGGGTGTTAGAGTGAATGCAATCTCCTTCATTCACCAGTTTGTATATAAAGATAATCGGAGACTATCATAGTACACTTTTTTTCCCTAGGTGGCATATGTCAAAATAGTTAGTACTATCTTAGTACCATTTTCCCTATTAGGGAGCATACATACTTGTTGCTTGTGATACAACGGCGTAGCAGGAGGAAATGATAGAGACTATATATTGTGCGTCTAAAAAATACCCCCCAATGCAATTGTTTGGTGGTGAAAATGGTACTATGATAGTGGTAGACTTGTATAGCAGGCATCACCGTGCGTGTAACGTACGTTTTCTGTGTTTTTCAGGTCACCGTTTCAGCAAGTCTGGTCAGCGTCGCCACGCGCTGAGGTCCTACGCCCAGGCCCTCCAGGTATTGGTGCGTCTCCGCTTTGCTTATTTTACGTTTAGTTTCCGTACCTCTAATCTGCACGGTATCATAGATAATGCCATGTGTTTAGTTATGTTTTCTGTTTTTTGTGCGAAAATTGAAGCAATAGGTTTAGGTTCCTCTTTAAACCTGTTTCAATCAATTGAAATGGTTTCAGGAAGAACCAAATTCTGATTCAAACCAAAATGACCTTTAGTGTTTGGAAAATGCTTTATGAATTCATTCAAAATTGATTAAAATTTGAGGGATTTATAAAAATGAATAGTTAGATTTGCCATGGAATGAAGCAGTGTGCAGATTAGACTTTGTGGTGAATTCATTATGGAGCAGCTATTTTCATCATTTTTCCTTGCCTGTGTGTTTTCCTCACCAACTCTATTACTAGGAATTCACACTTCTTCATCTTTTTAATTCATGTCCAAACATTTGATGTATAGATGTTTGTTAGGTTGCCTTTTCCCCCTCAATGTAATGCATGAATTTAAAATCCAATTGTTTAGACTATTTCACTGATGAATTTTCATCATTGAATATTTAGACTTGTTAACATTCTGTGTTAAAATAATTCCCAAGCATCGATGAAAATAGTGCTCCAAAAATGAATTCAATTTTTAGTTAAGTGTTGCAATGCAGTAATCGAGAGCTTTTGATTATACCATCGTACTATTTGACATTTCATTTGAAGTGTCAATCATGCCATCACTGATACTTCGGACAGGGAGCTACCATTTATTATTGGGGGGGGGGCATTATGGCCCAGAGGGGCTATGAAAAATGAAACTGTTATGGTATGGTTTCAAATTTGTTTGAAAATTTTCAAGACGCCCCCCACCCCTAAAAAAACAGAATAAGATAGATAAATAGATAAATCAGATTGATTTTTTCAGCCTCCACACTAATTTTTTTCATGCCCCTGCTGGGCCATATTTGGACAAAATAGAGCTAACGTGAAAAATTTTACAAAATTCAAGAAAGATGAAAATGCTTGAAATGAGATTAAATGTGCAATTTTACTGCATTGTAACAGTGTAACTTTTGATTTTTATGGTTTACTATATGTGCTGCTCCTATGTTTGCTTGTGTGGAATGTTGTTCAGAATAGACTTCTACGTGTTATTTACAATTAGATTTGGGAATTTTGCCTTTATGTATGATTTTTACATGGTGTTCTTATCATGTACGCTCTAATAAATGTTGATTTTTTATTTATTTACATATGAACATGATCTTCATTTACTATTTGCTGGCTTTAGTTATAATTTACTAGTTTACTGTTACATTTCGTTTACTTTTTGTCGTATAAGTCTTGCGTTCCATCTAACTGCCAGAAGTATTAGTTGTTTTTGTGAGTGCTATATTACGTCATTGAAGTGTTTTTAAAGTGTATGCATAAAACATCTACATGCAATACATAAAGCATAACCCTGCATGCCATCACCAATTATTCTCTTATCTGCATTTGTACGATGTTGCATAATGATTTCCAACAACTCTGTCATCCTATCACTGTATTGAATAACAGTCGGATGTTAGTAGCAGCCGTATATTGTCTGCCCATAGAATTTTCAAGGCCTGAGCACCATAGATTTACTGGTCGTTCACATATTTTTCGGTATACAATGTACAAGCAAAATCGAGTTTACTAATTTCTGAAACCTACCACAGTAATAAAGAGTAGTTATCCAGAATCTACATTTTTCAACCTATGATTAGGCATGCAATACAAATCTTCGATCATTGTGATACTTTTGTTATTTACATGTTTATTTTTACTACGGGAGTTTACCTTGTAAACTTGTACTGCAGAAAAATGCATATCGATTTTATAGCGTACTCTATGATATTTACGTTCGATTTCATGTTTAACGCACGAATTGGTTGAGGAGCATACGTTGTTTTGGTCTTGAGTCAAGAAAGTCATCACTTTGTAAAACGTATTATTTTGTTCTCATTGCTTATTTAGGCCCCAATAATTATGTTTAGTGTTTGTAAATGTATCAAGCATTGAATGATTACCTATAATCGCCAGTAGTCACATTAAAAATTTAGTTTGAATTAGATGACAAAATCAGCGCTCCCTAGCTAGACTAGAAAAACGTGAACTGTGTAAAACGTAAACAAAGGACGCCATGACGGTTGGTGAAATATTGCCGATTCAGAAATGTTTTCTCCTTACATACAGTTGTGAGAAACCTTTTGTTACGTAGGTTGTTTGGGCATATTAGGTTGTAAAACATAGTTTTACCAGGAATACCAATGGATGCTGGATGTTGGACATGTGAAGCAAAAACACAATATTGGCTGTTGATTTTAGCCTTGGCCAGCACAGAGCGGAGATGTTGCGATTATTGTGAACAACATATTAGAAAAAAAAATCTTTAGGTAAATAATTACTAGGTGATCCCCGACCGTATATAAATGTACACTCCCACAGACTAAAAAGTCCACAGGTGACTGTCCTGTGAACACAATGTCCTCACATGACTCACAATGTCCCCATGCCATTTCTGTATGCAATGGCAATGCAAACATCTGCCATTATTAGAAAAAAAATACTATCCACATGGGGCTCGAAACCCAAGTTATAACGCAAATAAAAATATTATCCGCACGGGGCTCAAAATCAGAGTTATAACGGCAATAAACGGTGACGCGTTTATTGCCGTTATAACTCTGATTTTGAGCCCCATGTGGATAATATTTTCATTTGCATTATAACTTGGGTTTTGAGCCCAGAGTGGATTTTGTTTTGCCCAAGCCATCCACAATGTCCCCCCCCCCCGGTGCTGCCGCAGGTGTACAAGGGCAAATCGTGGTCGCTGTGAACACAACGTCCCTCACATGACTCACAATGTCCCCATGCAATTTCTGCACATGCACACAATGGCAATGCAAATATCTGCCATTATTAGAAAAATAATATCCACACGGGGCTCGAAACCCGAACTATAACGCCAAAAAATCGCCATTGCCCACTACATCCACTATGTAACCCCCCAGTGCTGCCGCAGGTGTACAAGGGCAAGTCGTGGTCGCTGGCTGAGGACCACATCAACTTCACGCTGGGCCGGCAGAGCTTCAACCTGAAGCAGCCGGAGACCGCGGCCGCCGCCTTCAGACACCTGCTCACCGCAGAGTCCCGCCAGTCGCCCGCACAGCAGGCGGCATTCCTCAGGGAGTTCCTCTATGTCTATAAGGTGAGTGGTCAGTCGGTGGTCAGGGAGCGGTCAGTCGGTGGTCAGGGAGCGGTCAGTCAGTGGTCAGTAGGCAGCCTTCCTACACGAGTTCCTCTATGTTTATAAGGTGAGCGGTCAGTGGTCCATGAGTCAGTAGTGAATGGTCAACTGACTCTGACAGCCTTCCTCTATGTTTATAAGGTGAGCGGTCAGTGAGCGGTCAATCGGAGAGATCCATGAGTGGTCAGTGAATGGTCAGCAGGCTGTGTTCCCACGTGAGTTCCTGTATGTTTAAAAGGTGAGTGGTCAGGGAGCGGTCCATGACATGTTCGCAGGCTGTGTATCAACAAGGTTATAAAGTGAGAACAAGAATTAAAACATAGAACATGTGTATAAAAATGTGAGCACAGTGCATATTTTTTTACATGGTCTTCATGTCAATCTCATGTCTCCATATATCACCGTCTGCTCTGTGAGTCCATCACTTGATACTCGGCCGTTTTGCAGCAGCACCTCACATCGTCGTCACCAGACGGCGCCACGCTGCCACAGCTCCCCCTGCCGGTCGCCGACGGAAACGCTACCAAGATACTCACATGCCCCCCAGCCGACCCCAGCAACGGTGAGTACATGGGAGACTTATGGTGCATTCATGTGTACTTCCCACCTCGTAAGGATACGAGCTTCCCATGTCGAAAGTACACGCCATTTTACGTTCCCAGTTAAATGGCTTCGTTTTGGTAGTTGTGCGCTCGGTGTGCGCAAATAGTTACCAGTTTACGACTCATAATTACTGGGAACGTACGCTCGTGTGTACTTTCGACATGGGAAGCTCGTATCCTTACGAGGTGGGAAGTACACACGAATGCACCATTAGTCCAGTAGCTGGGATGGTCAAATCTTGTCCAGAGAATTTTTTTTCATGTTCAGAGCATGTTTGAGCAATAAAATCATCAAGGTAGACTTTTCCTACTTCATCACGGAGGGAGAATTTCAAAATGGCCGCTGAAATTTCAGACATTTTAAAGAACCCGATAGCAAATCTTTCAAGCATCATTATACCACTTTTATCCTTCACTTTGCTATCTAAAGTTCGGTTTTCATGGACACAAAAGGTTGTAGTATTTAGAAAAGTGACAAAAAACAACACCCACAAAAATGTTTCAAGATGGCCACCAACATATTGTACAAAAAGTGCCAAATTCGTCTTTCTTTTTCATATTCATTTTCTGTTGAATGTGCTTTATTGTTGTTCAAAGCTTTATGAAAATCACTGAAATTTATTGAATTTTATTTCTAAACATTTTTGACTTCGGTTCCATTGCCATCTCCATATCCTGAATACTATCGTTGCAATATATCTGTTCACGTGTCACCCTTGAAAAGGAAAGATGCCAAAAACGTCAAACACATGATAATGCAATATGCCATCAACCTTGCATAGCAAATACTGAATAAAAATTCCTCTCCCGCTCTCTGGTAAAACTTCATCCCTTGTTCATCCCTAGAAAATCTTGGAGAAGCTATGAAAATTGCTGTAAAATTGATGAATATGAAGACGTCATTGCTAGAAAAGATATGAAACCAATTATCACCATATATCATATATGTTAAATAGAAAACATTGTGCACACTGTCAAAAGTCAGTACACTCATCATCGCCCGCTTAGGTAGACTAGTACCGTACAGTAACACGTAAGAATCCATGGTTAAGAAACTGTGTAGTTCTATATAGTCAAAATCCAATGCTTATTCATCTCCGTAATGGGGGTGGACGTACTGTTCGAATATACACCCCTGGGCTTGTAAGTGGGAAATTTTTCCATTTTCAATAGGTCAAAAATGTTCTGTTTTGGGAATTCAAGCCCATGGGCTTTAATGCGCGGGAATACGGTACGATCGATGAATTCATAAAGGCATGGAACTTAAAGATGGAGATGGCAATAGAGACATGCGGAGAAAAAAATTAGGAACAGTCATAAGCCACACGCCCTAAATAGGGATTTTAAAAAATGCTAATGATGATGCTGTTTCTTGCAGCTCCGTCGAGCCTCCATCAGCCTGCGTCGTCGGTGGGTTTTGGCTCGGCGAGCGACGCTGACGACGCTGCTGACTCGGACTCGGCCGCCGTCTGGACCAAGCTGGAGCAGCTGGCTGTTGCCGCGGCGACCGGCAGCCTGCCGTTGTCGTGGCGACCGTGTGTACAGTGTCATACGCAGCGCACACAGAACAACGCCAGCCCAGTCGCCGTCGTCAACGGTAACTATAACATCCCACCGTTGTTGTCAACTGCATCACAGATTAATCTATAGTAGTAATTTTGTGAAGTCTATACACAGCATATGGTCTCATTTTTTGAACTATGTTCTCTTTCAATGTTAGAAGTTCAAAATGTAACAAATTTCCAAAATGTTTTATGTTTTCTGAAAGCTTTTCAGCTCTACAGAGCCCTAATCATTATGTCATTTTGATTATTACGTTATGCAACGCTATCATAGATTATATGTACATATAACACTCAAATGGTCGAGGGTATATTCATTTATCATCTGGCGTGGCGTGAAGGGCAAATAGATTTGCCTACCAACTTGCCCGGCATAACAAGGTACCCATTATTCTAAGTGTAGACCCCTGGACTAGTATTTTTGTTGATTCAATTATATAGCTACCTATTGGAACCTGTCATTTTGTCTTTGGCAAGACTTTCGCTCTTGTCTCAAGAGCTTCGTCGGCCCAATCAATTTTTATATAATGGATCCCAATAGAAGCTTACATTCTGTGAGTATTTTTCGTCGTCCTACCACATGGCCTAGTAAGCTCCGTTCCGCCTGTAGAGTGCGTGCTGGTGGAGGTTCGGCTGCAGAACCCTCTGAAGATCCCCCTCATCCTGTCCGACCTGCGCCTGCTGTGGAGCTTCGTGGGCTCCGGGGACCCGGGCGCAGCACCGCCCCCAGCAGTCTCCAACGAGGGGCCACACTCACCAAAGGTACTTACCGTAATGGATCTTATTAGCGCACCCCCCCAATAAGCGCACACCAGATGCAGATTAGATATTATACAAATCTTGCTCTTTTTCCCGGCGCCATATTGTAGACTATAACACGCCGGTATTATTCCATATTCGGATTACCACATAACCATCCAGGTGCGTTGTGTTATCATGTTCTGTGGGAGTTAAAGTGAGAAAAATGCATAAACCGTGAAAAATTGTTGTGGTGCGCTTATTATTTTTTTTTGGTTTTTGCTGAAATTTGTTTTTGTAAGCGGACAGTGCGCTTATTAGAACGAATACAGTAAAGAGATCTCTGTATACCATCTCTACATAATGACCGCCTCTAGAAGTGAACCCTGATAGGAATGATCAGACTGAATTACACACCCTGCCCCCATTTAGTTTGCAGTCTCAAACCCCTATAAAACAACCATCTCTGGAGCTGGCCACTAGCAAATTCAGGTTTTTGGAAAAAGGGTGTACTCAAGGGATTTTAGGGGTTTTGTATCCGCGTGTGGGCGTGTCTCTTGCCCTTACATCAGCCTATGTTGGCCTAAACAACGTATCCAACCAGCAGAAGAACAACGTATCCAACCAGCAGAAGGGGGAGGGGGGCAAACAACAGTTTGTAACATAAAGTGTCTAAAGTGATTGTGTCAATCAGAAAAACAAGGCACTATGCAGCCCACAATTTTCCCTGACATAACGAGTGCATTATGATTGGATTTTATAAACTCACTATTTCACACTAATCAAAGGATATGCAAAGCAAAAGGAGATTCACATAAATGATTTGATGAGAGAATTATGAATGCAAATATTTGTATAGCAAACTATCTAGGATATCTAATTGGAAAAGAATATTTTTAGCAAAAAAACAGGGATTTTTAATTGTACTTGAATTTACTAATAGTGAAAATGTAGCACAAGAGTGTATCAAATACTTTCCGAAACAAAATGAACAAATATTTGAAAGGTGTTAAAACTTAACACCTATAATCTAAAAGAATAGTATGTGTCATGAAGTAATGCATTAATGCAAATGCAAAGATTTTGCTCAGTCAAAACCATATTTGTTCTGTTTTTTATTGTGATGACATCTCAATTGCCTTTTGGCCAGGTTGGCCCTAACAAGAGCTCCTTTGCCAGCAGTGAGCGGTCAGCCTCAGCAGACGTGACAGACAAACTACTATTACTACTGGCATTCACACTATCCTTTACTGGCTGGATTTTTACCCATGTTAGAGAAGATGTCTAACAACCCATGTATGTTTTTGCAGGAGTCGTTAAGTTCAGGGATCGTGGAAACTGAGAGTTTGTCAGAGGTCACCATCAACGGGTCAGAGGTCAAAAAGGTCAGTACTGGACGTTTTCATGGATTCCCACAAGGTCCTGAAAGTTTTTGTAGTAGCTCATAATCCGAATGAAGGAATTGTCTCTAGAATTAGTATTATGTACTTGATCGAAATTTTTGTCATTTGCTTGTTGAATATCGTCAACGGACATCTGTGAAGGCTTCCTAAAAATCAGACACGTATTTGATATAGTTTTCCATACAATATGTCCAAGATAAAAATCTCAACTTTTGCACCCACAATTTATGTATTATATAGTATATAAGGCAGAAAAGTCAGGATTTTTCCTTTGTCTATAAGATAGTAGTTCCTAGTTCGAGTCTACTAAATAACATGTCCAGTAGATCTTTACATGGTATAGCAGTGGGTCACAAGATTTTACTAATATCTAGCGGGTTTGAACCTGTACATGCTGGAGGTTCAGAACCGATAATAGTAAACAGATAATAAAAACATTAATTACATTTAGACCTAATTCAGACCATCAACAATGAGCATGACTCCGATCATGAGCCTCCCGTGTATTGCAGTTGGTGCTGCGTTTGACCCCGCGTGAAATACATGCAAAAGAATGATAAATAACGTGTCCAGATATGGTATAGCAGTGGGTTGCAAGATTTTACTAATAACAAACAGATATCAAAACATCAATTACATTTAGACCGTCAACAATAAGCATGTATTAGCCGAGATGTTAGTGCGATCATGAGCCCCCCGTGTGTTTTAGCTGGTGCTGCGTTTGACCCCGCGTGAACCCGGCGACCTGCACATCACGGGGCTCGCATACAGCCTCGGTACGCCGGCCCCGCCCAGCGACACAGCAGGCAACGCCGCCGACGCAAAGGCTGCAGCCGCGCTCACGGGTATGTCACATCGTAGCGCTGACCAATAACTGTCCACTAATTGACCGACCACTCGTTGACTGACCACACTGACATTTTACTGACCACTTGTTTAAACACACAATGACCACTCATTGACTGACCACACACTGACCTCTTATTGACCACTGGCAGCTCACTGAACACCAGACTCTCCAAAGACCTCCCACTCTCTCACTCACTAATTGACCACTCACTGTGCCTTTGCCTTTGATCTCTTTTCACCGATATATTTTTATATGTATTGACGTATGTTTGAACCTTGAAGTCGAAGATGAGTGTTTAGCAAATAGAAACACGTTTCTGTTGTCATTTTAGCCTCTCTGGTTACAACGGACTGGAAAGGGAGCGACAGATATAAAATTCTGTATGAGAACAGTTCACTCAGCTAAATATCAACTAACTATCAGTGGGAGTCTAGATCTCATCTTTGTACCTGAAAAGTTCATTTGAGTCTTTTTCTGTAGATTAATTACGAGACACATACACAGTATTTATTATCCGACCACTCATTTTGCCAATGGCACAGTGAAAATAAAATCTCGTTTACCCAACGGCTTCATAGAAACATTGTATTATTGTGAGACAACGCGACCTTTGGGAATGCAATATTTGAGGTCAGGTTCGGTTTCATTCATAAATGAACCGACCTTGATTAATCAACACATGGTGTTTACTCTGCATCTTACATTATGCATGTTGTATCCAATGCACATTGTGTAGAAATGTGTCTCGCGTTCAGAACTGATTACTTTTCTCTACTACTGCAAAGAATAAATAATATGCATCTCATGGCATACACGCATGTCCAAATGCTCATCCTGTGTCGTCGTGGTTTCAGTGCGTGGGAAGGTGAACCTGGAGGTCCAGGGCCCGAGGCTGAACGGCAGCAAGGACGAGAAAGCGGCCAAAATGTACGGTCCGGACCGCCGGCTAGACCTGGTGGTGGTCCCACCCGCACCGAGGCTCGAGGTACGTGTACACAGCTAGACTCACCCCACAGTTAGAGGGGTGTCTCACGATACGACATTGTCATCATCGTGGTCGATGTTACTGTCTATCCTTGTCAGGGTCATGATTAGGTGGAAAACAGCTACTCGTCAGCAGGACTAGCAACCCTCAAATATCTATTCGCCCTGCAAGAAAATGAACTCATCGTCCTTGCAAAAAGCTCTATATTTGTATGCCAAATTGACCAGAATTGCTACTCGTCAAAAGGATAAGTAGCTAAAACATTCTACTCGTCCTCCACTAGTTTTTACTAGTCAATACGAGCGGACGAGTGGCTAATCCTGACCATGCTTGTAATAATGGCATCCAAAAGCCTAAATGTGTAAATGTCCCCACTTCCGCAGTAATATGAGGTTTGGAAGCCTCATTAAAAGGTGTGCCCCATGTAGAAGAGAGCAACCCTCTGCACGTAAAAGAACTCACCTACCATGAAAACAATAGCTAGTGTGATCCCCCACCCCGAGGCTCAGTTGGTTACCTAACCTGCCTCTGGAGGTACATGTACCAACACCACGTGGCCTCCCTCTGCTATAATCATCAGCAAGTTGATGGCTGCGAAGTATTCACACAAACAAACAAAAACAAACAAACAAGAGAAGTTATAGGGGGGAAGGTGCAGTAATCACGTTAATCACGCTAGTACAGTAGAACCTCCAATTCTGACCACCCCTATATTGAGACCACCTCTATAATAAGACCACTTTTCACAGTCCCATACTTTCATAAAGCAAGCAAAATGAGCCTCTGTATAGAGACCACCTCTCTATTGAGACCACCGAACATTGGTCCCAAAGGTGGTCCTAATAGAGAGGTTCTACATGTAATGATCAGGTGTGGCTGTCTGCGGTGCCCCCCACCCTGCTGTGCGGTGAGGTGCGTCCGGTCGCGGTCACGCTGCGTAACGCCGGGGCCGCCCCCACCGCCACGGGCGGGCTGAGGGTCGCGTCCACACACCCGGAGTGCTTCACGTTCGCTCCACCAGGCGGAGACACCAGCAGCAGCAGCAGCGGTGAGTTGTTGAAAACCTACGAGCATTGATTTTACCATGCTCTACTCAGTGTCACAACTCTATTTCTTGCATTCTGATTGGCTATCACCAGCTGGTGTATATCTCAATGCAAGGAAACTTGATCATGAACTTGGGCAGACAATATTTACTGGTCAAGTTAAATGAAAACATGCTCTTCATTCAGTGTATATTTTTCACTCTTTATTCTTTTAGAAAGAAAAAGAACGTTAAACTAATTTCCTCTGTAATTTAGATCTCATTACTCTTCTTTTGAATAAGAAAGTAAGCTATATTCCTCTTTGTAACCCTCTATATGTAAGCCTCTACGTCAACACTCACTCTAGTCGATTAGTGTCAATACATCCACGTTATAAACGGGGAAGACAGCATTACACTGTACATTATGGACTTCCATGGCTGAGTGGTTAGGGAGTTGGACTCGTGCCCAGACGGTCGTGGGTTCGATTCCCAGTCGCATCTGGCGGTGGGTGTTGGGCAAACTCAGCCCTAAAGCAGTTGCACACTGCTCCTTGGCATCTACATGTTAATTAGGTACAAGGTCATTGGGTTGAAAGAGTGAGTGAGTGATCGTGTGAATGATTAGCATTGTGTGCTGAATGTGCTGCCGATGCAAGCAATTGAAGATCAATAAGTGGGCCAATGACCTGGTGTAAATTGTAAAGTCGTGAGAGCAAAAACTTGGATCACGACTATAAACAACCACATTTACATTTACCACATTTACAAGACGGTCGTCATGACGACAAACTGAAGAATGCAGACCGGAAATTCGTGAATGAATGTTGTTCTGATTATAAATCTGGTTTTGAACATTTATCATTTCACATTGATACACTGAAGATATATTGAATGTCTACGTTGTTGTTGATGTCAAATACTTTATGACATTTCCATGACGTTTGATTGAAAAAATTGTTAAAACCACATTATCGGAACAATGTTGATTCACGTATTTCCGTTTAGTAGTCTGATGCTCTTTGTGAAGTACTATGTGAATTTGAGTAGTTTTTTTTTGAGTTTTCACGACTGTGTAGCAAACAAAAAATATTTTCGTATATAACACCATTTTTTGCCTTCTCAAACCTCCATTATGAAAAAAACATAAAAACCTAATTCGAAGACAAACAAGAACAAACTAACAAAAATAATAACTGTCCATAATGTCCCCCTGCCAGATGCCGCCGCGCCTGCTGTGTACTCCCCAGCTACCTCCGACGCCGCGGTTTCCATGGTTCCCTCGACGCCGCGCCACGTGACCTTTCTGCCCGGCGTGGGGTCGCTGGCGCCGGGTGCCTCGGTCACCCTCCCCATGTGGGTGCGCGGCCCGGCAACGCCCGGCAACCACACGCTGAGACTCCTGTTCTACTACGAACCCGACAGTGGCAGCAGCAACGGGAAGGGGGTGAGGTGAGTTAGGCTGGCTGACTGGCTGGGTGGCTAACTGATTGGCAGTCTGGCTGACTGTTTGAACGAGTGACTGAATGACTGTCAGGCTGACTGGCTGATTGACTGGCTGACTCACTGACTGATGGGCTGACTGGCAGAATGAGTGACTAGATGACTGACTGACTGACTGACTGACTGTATTCATCTGTTGGTCTACTAGTACTACAAAATAGATGTTGAATCACTGCATATTAATAAGTGTGATCACACGGTTTACATCGCAGATGTGTCAAATTTAGTTATATGATGGAGTAAAAGTAGCAAATGTGTGTCCTCTATCGCTGTCTCCACCACATAACAAGCCTCTCGTGTTTTCTCAGACACCGCGTGGTTCGGCACGAGATTCGTGTCGCCGTGTCTCCCTCATTATCACTCACCGCCGCCGCACGCCGCGCAAACCACACCACACCCACAGAGGTCACGCAACAGGGGTCAGCAGAGGTCACGTCGGGGTCAGCAGAGGTCACGTCAGGGTCGGCCGAGGACTCTCTCACTGTCAGTCTACAAATCGCGAACGTCGCAGCTTCAAATGTGAGTGTTTGGATAGTTATGTGGAAACACATAGTCCTTGATAGAAAAGAGTGGTTTTTTTTAAAGTAGTGATGGGAAAAGTTATTAAAAAAGGCTATTAACAACATTACTGTCTATGGTAAAAGGCTAAGAATAAAAAGATAGCATTGAGATTTGTGCGTCACTGTTATCTGCCGTATGACTGAATGGACGATACACTGCTACCAACACCGGGATACTGTATCAATTGACCCGTTACAAGCTGTTCTTTCTCTATGTGGCTATAGTAGTAGGAGGAGGAGTACCACCGTATACTCCCCTGGGAGAATAAGCCGACTAGATGCTAATATGTGCGTTTGTTCGTTGCCTCTCCAGACTCCTGCAGTAGCAGCGGACTCCGCGCCACCTCCGGCCACCTTCTCCCTCCTGCAGGTGTCGTGTGCAAGCACCTGCGGCTGGCACCTGCACCACCTGTCGCCCACGACGACGCAGCAGCCAGGTGAGAGCTCGTCGCCGTAGCAACGCTTAGTCGAATTGATTTCTATCCCATTAACAATCAGGGCACAAAATTGGGGCTCACCCGTCGGCCCTGTGCTGGCTGATTTTAGCAAGGGCCGGGTTGTTTTTAAAAGTTCAAAACTGAGTGGGCAGACTTTTTCAGGGCTCTCAGTAGAAAGATGATTCAGGGTCGGACACTTTTATAGTTGCCAGACCTGCTGTCCGTGAGCACATTTTTACGTGTTTGATGCACTGCTTAAATGTGAATATTTTGTGAGACCATTATGATTTCTCTGACCGCAATGCATTAGGGTAAATCAGATGTCCATCTCGGTAAAAGTTAGCTTATTTTAGGTGCTACTCAAGGCTTCAATAGTAGGCAATAAGCACCACTTTTGGCCAGTACACTTTTGGCCAGTAAATCGTTAACTTTTATATCTGTAATGTGGCCACACCACAATCTCAAATTGATGAATAATTAGGGCTTGTCCAAATAGAATAAGAATGTGATTGATTGAAAATCTGTAATATTTTAGTGAGTCTTGTACATGAGAATGCTCTAGTTGCTGACTGTTTCCATCTCAGTAAATTTGAGCCCATTTTAGGCTTTATTCCAGGCTTCAATAGTAGGCGTCAAAGACTACTTTTAGCCAGTAAAGACTTGACGGTTATATAAAGAGTTAACTGTTAGGGATCGTGCACAAATGACGTCAAAGGGGGGTGTAGTTATTTAACTGTATTTGAACTAAATTCTGACGTTTTAAGTGAGTTGTATACTAACTAACTAGTTGAAATCACATTGCCACGTTTGCTTTATGTCCTCAATACATTTGTATAATGATGTCTAAACTATGGACATATATATTCAAATGTATTTATATTATGGCACAGTTAAATCAATGTTAAATGCCATCGCACGTGCGGGGTTGAGGTGGAGGGGGGGGATGAGGCAAAGATGACGCCACTTACCAGGGGGGGGGGGCTGCTTCCAAGATGACGAAACGTGACAAGAGGGGGAGGGGCGTAAAAAAAGGCCAAAAATTAGGTGACGTCATTTGTGAACGATCCCATATGTAAATGGTTAAATGTTATGTTAAATGTTATGTCGAGCCAAAATCTGCACTGTTCTAGTGAGTCATACATGAGTTGTTGACGGTTTTTGCGCGTGTTGTTGCAGACGTGTCGGGGGGTGAGAGTTCTCTGATGTGTCTGCGCGCCACCCGGCGGCAGCACCAACACCAGCACGGGGACGTTCTGTTCACAAACGTCGCGTTCGGGCAACAAGAGGTGAGAATAATAAACAAGGCGCATTTGAAAAGAGCCGTTTTCATGCTGCTTAAAAGGAGGTGGGATGGAAAGATGAGCGCCCAGTGCCGAGGAGTACTCAAGTATTGAAAAGATTGAACCTAAATTAACTTGCATATATCCATGGGTGTTTTGCTTGCTGAAATGAGAGTCAAACTTGAGTGTTCCCTCAGTAGCTGTACATTTGGTTGACTCCAAAATTACCTCGTCTACAGTCAACTTATACCTGCTGCGGCTCATTATTGTTTGGTCACCTCTGTATAGTGGACACCTCTCCTACTTGGACACTTTGGCATCTCCAAAATTTAGCTAGGCGATAGTGGTTCCAATGTTTTGTCAAATAACGCCTTTGAATACTGTGCAAAAAATAAGTTGTAGTTAAAATGATTTTATGAAATCAAATTTTAACTACCACGGAAGTGATCACATGAAATGTCTTTGTACTCAATCAAATTTTCATTTAATGTTAAGTCTTGACAACAAGAACATATAAAATACAATGAATAATACCTTTCAAACAGATAGAATACAGCGAATAAACATACCATTAAAAGTGTACAGTATTGTAACAAGAAAAGTAATGAAATACAAAGGATGTAACATAATGTTCACTTAAGAGTAAAGACATTAGTCGTTGTCTTTTTTTAAAACATTTGCTTTAAAACTTTACTGACATGAAGTAAAAGTGTTTCTTCCATCCTAGATCGCGAGTGCTCAGTCTCCGTGCAGTGACTTCTACCTACGCTCACTCATCCACACAAAGTTTGACGACGTTGAGGTTGAAGTTCCAAAACCAGCCACGATCATCGAAAACACGCGACCGAGCAGAGCGTCGAAATTACAGCCGTTAAACTGCGCGCTTGAGGCTAATCTTACACTCATCGTTCTGTGGAAGGTGGGCAGACGTGATTTTTCTTTGGGCAGACATGTTTTTTCTTGTGTAGTATTCAATTTTGAACCAAAGATTTTTTAAGTAGATCCTTGATTGATGAGTATTTTGTATAATGAATATGAAATTTTTTCTAGAAATCTAATTTGCACTAAGACTTATTGTTCATCATAATTTGATTCAATTGGTCATAAAACTAGCGATCAGGACCTTACGTATCACAGATTCAGCGTGACTGGTGTATTATCACAGACCAAGTATGACTTGTGTGAGGCTGGTTTACTATCACAGATCCGGAGTAACACTAGCGCATTGTGTTTGCAGGCGTCTGTGTCTGGTGAGGAGGTCCGCGGCCAGCACCACGTGAGCCTCGAGAGACTGGACACGCCGGTCACAGCACCCAACGTGCCCAAGGTGAGACACAGGCCGCTACACATAACCGAAATACAGGCCGTTACGTGTAACCCATCGTCAGATCTCACAGCTGTATACTCAGTATACTCAGGGCCTTATATAATGACCTTGATTGGATATATCGTTTCAGATATTCTTTTATGAAGCTTTTATCTATGATTTTGTATTTTACCAAAAAGCTATTTATAAATAGTTTTCTGAACTATAATTTTTAAAATAATGGTCGCCATTTTTAAAATGGCCGCCGTAGGCATTATAAGGGTACTCCTGGTGCAAGTCCATCACGTGGAACGGTATACTAGAAACGTTCAGCTATTACATGAATGTGATCATGGTGGCAATTAGTCCCCTTTTGATACTGACAAAATGGATGGCTCATAGGCTATAAAGGCCACTATTTTGGTTGGACGTATGGGCCGGTTTTGAATGGTAGCTAATCGTAATGGACGCACCTGTTAATGCAATGTTAAAGACTACACCATTGTAATGAGCAATGTTTAGAGCCCCTCCAAAAACATACTTCTCATTGATAACTTCCTTGACCGATAAAACTTTCATCCATTGATTGGTTGTTTTAGAAAAGCCACTTGATATCCATATTCTCCAGTAGTGTAAGTATGACTGGTTTAATTTGGTTTTGTCCATGGTAAGCTGATGTTTTACATTTGATTTAAGTGTTGGATTCATTTTTTTCACCACGACATACCCAATGGTCAATCATTCCAAAAGTTGGTTCCTGCCTTGTTTTATGGAGGCGTTTTGCTTACAAGTACGGAAGGGGGACTGTGCGAATGACCTACAAACTTACTTTCGTGCTGGGTTCTTATGTATGATGCTTGCTACTTAGCAAAACCTCCACCCGCTGGTGTAAATGCAACTTTACTTCAGGTAGACAGGAAATCTTCCTGTCGTCTGCTCTCAAACAATCGACAGAGTGGTGAACGTACTCGGATAATCAACAATATTTATGTGAACCTCTTCACATCCATCTAATGAAGACTAATCGATGTCTACAGTTCAATGTTTACAATTCATATAACCATTCAAACACACGATAAAATTCATGTTTTTTTTCGTGTCCTCAGATTTCACTGGAACAAGCGACCCTGAAGATCATCAAAGACGAGCCGGCTGACGACCCTGACCTTACCTTGACCCCGGAGGTCGCGGGGTCATTGCTCAAGTACAGTCTGCAGTACACACAGAACGTGACGCACGATTTCTCTCACAACAGGTAAAAACCAAACGTGTCTCGGACCAACACTGGGCAGGTCTAACCCATTTAGGGACTGACATGTCCCAGTGTAACAAGATAGACACGTATGAGCTCAAACCATCTCCAGAAGTCATTTTGAATTTCTATACTCTTAGAATTGGTTGCATGTATAGCAGAAATAGAAAATGGTCCATACTTATTGATGTTTTTATCTGGATCTCTTCTGAGTCGAATTATTCATAACTTGAATAAATAACCATTTTCCTTCGAATTTCACTACAAATCACTCTGATAACACAGATTTTGTATGCTCGGTCCAACTTGCAGTGTGTGCGTGTTTTCAGACTCTGCCCCGTGGCCGTCACCGTCACGCTACACAACTGTTGCCGGGAGCAACTCAGTGTCGACGTCTCCACGACAACGCACCAAACAAAAAACAGGTACTTCACAAATGGCCGGGTGAAGCTGGTTTATCATGAGAATAGCTAACTCCACCCCCCTACTGTGACCAGGACAGGGAATGCTTTCTAATCATTCATGTATGTTGAATTCTCATCTGCCCGAGTTTGATGGTCAGCTTTCTTACGTATGTGAATCAACTTTCATCAATATATCATCGTTACATGAAAAACACGTGCCTGCTTACATTAGAGCTCCACATTGAACGCTACATTTCTTATTTCAATTATATTTTGTCCTGCTCGTTTACATTAACAGCTCTCTATCCGAAAACTTGATACTTGCTTCCGTTCTTCTTCCCTTTCATGGCACCGCATTATCACCATCAACATGCTTTTTATATATGTACAGAGCAATTTTAAGATAAATTCAGTGTTTAAACTTACATAGAGGCCATCGTATCTGTGTGACAATTGGTAGGTGCTCTGTTCATAGCCTCTAACGTTCTTCTTATTATGATACCTTAAAACGATCTCAATCTCGAGGATAGTTTTCAGGTGGCAAGACTAAAAATTTCGAAGTACAGTAGAACCTCTTTATTAGGACCACTCAATGGAAAGGTGATATTTATACGGAGATTCCCAATGGAATCATTTTGAATGATTGGGACCTTGAAAAGTAGTCTTTTTATGGAGGTGGTTTTATATTAGAGGTAGTCTCAAAAGGAGGTTCTACTGGATTTATCTTAAAATTACTACACATTATCAGAAGAAATCCAATGAAATTGTATGATCCAATACTATAAACAACCCCTTCCTCGCGTCTCAGCCCGGCGACCGCCTCTCCCTCCTCATCGTCCGACCTCCCGGCGCCGTCGTCGTCGCGGGCAACGGGTGCAGCCACCGCCCAGCCCGGCGCCATGTTCCTGTGGGGCGGACAGACGACAACACACGCAGACGTCGCAGCCAGCCACACACAGCCTCACACTCAAGGTAACACACAGCCTCACACTCAAGGTAACACAGCCTCACATTCAAGGTGACACACAGCCACACACTCAAGGTAATGTGCTGGCTTACTTGTCACCATTTATAATACTGTATTTACATGAACAAGCCATTTCATAAATAGAAGTGACCTCATGAAGTCCGAGGTCAAGTGTGAGAAGTTTGCATTATGGACGCATGATTGGCTATAGTACAATGAATGAATATCTAAGGTTAGGTCATAAAACCCGCAAATATACCGGTGCATCAAAATCATCCGTTTTCAAACCATTTGTAAATGACAAAAGACCAATATGTGATGGATTTGACAACAAGAAATAATAAATCCAACAATTATAAGTTCGTCAAATATTAGTTTCAGAGATGTGTGAAATCCGTTCCATTAGCATCTGTCAATTACTTACCTGGAAATTCTGACGGAGATGCCAATAAAAAGTAGTTAATAACTTAGTTAATTCTCTTGGGAATTGAATGATATTAAGTCACCTATTGTGAAACAAGTGTAGTAGTCCATATTTGAAGTCAAGAGATTATTTTTTTTATTCTGCTTGCATAGCTGTTATTAAACCCCCTCTAAATCCGGTGAAAAATCTCTGTCATGGCCGAAACCTTTTGTTTACATATTTTACATAGGATTTGCAGAAGCTTTTCAGGGGCTGTTTAATGTCTTAGAGACCATTCTTTATTATAGACCGGGACGTGTGTGACTGTAATCCATCAATGTCTGATCTCCACTGTAAAACAGGTCTCTGTGGTTCTGTTGTGTTCATACATAATGTGTACGACAGTGCTCATTATTGTAGTTATGTTCTAGCGGTAAAGTATACTACCATATAATAACACTTGTATATTATGCACCAGTTATGCGATAAAGGATATTTAAGTTATAAACGATCAGTTCATGTTGTTCTCTTCTAGCCGATCACCTGTGTGTTTGTTATTGTAGGCGATCATCCCCGCGCCAGGCGTGTACGATCTCTCGGCCACGCTGTCTGTTCACGCTTCGCCGCACACGGACGCTTCTCTGCGCGCGCTGCAGAAACCCAGCACTCAGTACGTCGTCGTCGTGAAAGACGAACGCCACGGCTTGTAGCAAGGCTAGACAGCATGGCCGTGGCTTGTGATAGGCTAGGTGACGTCGGAGGGGCTGGTATCAAACGTGGCTTGCAGCAAGACTCCAGCAGCAACACGAAATGGTGTCAGTTTGTAAAAAGGCTAAGTGACAACCAGCTGGTGACAACATGGCTTGTGCTAAGGCTATAGATAGTCACACATTGTGACAAGACTAGATGGTGTCCGCTAGACAACGCCGTTGCTTGTAACGAGGCTAGTCAATTCCATGACTTGTACTAAGAAAGACTAGCTGCTTTTACAAGCCTTTCATAGCAAGACTAGGTGATCTATAAACGCTTGTAACAGGACTAAATGCTCATAGCAGTTGCATGTATAGAAATGAGATGAAATCAAGTCGTTCACATTTGGTAAGGCTACAAAATAATTATATAATAGAAATGGTTTATAATTGGTGCATTCAGTGTGCAATTGACTCTTTGTAAGTGGTGTGAAGCCGCGAGTCTCATCTTTGTTACCAACTTGTTACATTCGTTATCTTGAACTTCTTAAGAAGTGTGGTGTTTTTTCTAGCATTGAATGGATAAAGACTACGAAAATATGTGTCTGTACTGCATAGTACCAGTCCCTAAATTGTGGGTGCAAAATGTTCTAGAGTGTTAATGTACCAGTACAGAAAAACTCTGGTTGACAGAGGATACAATATAAAGAAGGAATATACAGCAACCGTACTTCCGAGGATCAAGCTTCATTTTCAAATCTGCGATTGTAAGAAAACTTGTCTCTTCATCATACGCTTATGAAAATCTAGTTATTTATTGATGAGCGCATTGTGAATTTTGTCTAGGTAGTTGTTTTGTGTGCTAGTAAAGTTACTTGACGTCACACCGGTCATCTGCTACCATGAGAACGTTGTGTTTCCAAATGGTATGTACAGTTAGAAAGTTTAAAATATGCAAGACAATTAACAGATTATGCATAAGTATGCTAGTGATAAATATTTGTAGTTGCAAAACATTTGCCTAAAGCATACCGCTATAAAAGAATATTTAGAAAGCAGTCCTTTTTTGTTTTCAAAGGCTTCATTGCTAAATTTCCAATGTCCATTTAAAGTTGAGTCTGTTGTCCTATGTGCCAATGTTAACTCTTCTCTATAAGTATGACATTAGATTTGTATAAACGCAATGAATTTTTTAATGTTTATTGGTGTAAGGAGTAATACAATACTGCATCAATGATTCTCATATTTTTCTTAACCAAAGTTGGAAGATGCGCTTTTCTTACAGTTCAAGAATGTTTGTCTTAAACAGCAAGAAGTTTTCGCCTTTCAAAATTTCATGTTCGATCATTTAAGTATAGAAATGGCTTTTAGGAAAGTCTTTCAAAAGATTATTTATATGTAACATATGAGTTGATAAGACATGGTAAAGTCATAAGCAAACATGAATAATATTGTTAGTTTTTGTGCTTCAATTTAATGACATTTTCAGCTTTACTGGTGTTCAACATAAGTAGCTAAAGCACAATTAAATCCTACAGTGTCTGCGCCTAATCATGTATTTATTAATGAAAGTACTCAATAATGTTGTTATATGAATTAATTTGTATTAAATGGTTACTCAGGCTGTACAGTACAGTACAAAATTGTATGTTTTTAGGAACTTTCGCATGGAAGGATTGACACGTGTAAATCAATCCAATCCTGTTGAAAGTCTGTTTTCTAAATTAAGAGTTGGACGGATGGTGTTTTAGCTTAGACCTAGACACCATGCATAGAGACCATTCGTAAATGTACCTTTCTCTATAATATACATGTAGTATACTATAACCTTAAATGTTGCATAAATTTCAAACTCAGTTTTGGAAATGGGCTTGCCATATTTTCTATTCTATCCTTGTTCCCTTTGGATAACATTTAAATCATAGGAATCTGAATGGGCTTTTTTCCATTTGTTTTGTATTTTGTGATGTTCACAAACTTTCTTAACATCAATGATGTGTATGAAAGCCGATTGGAAATTATTTCATATTTTTCGTTTGTCTAATCATCATAATGTGTGTAGAAGTAGCAAGTTCTGGACCTTGTATGAGAGTGCGAGTATTTTTTTTTTTTGATTTCTAACCATTCATGATAGAACTTGATTTTATCAAATGTATTCATCCTGTAGAATAGAACCTTGAAGAAAATAAATAAATAACATTTTTAGCTTATCTTAGGTAATTTGAACATTAGGCTATAAAGTTGTTGTTTGGTTTGTGATTCTTCATTATTTTCTCTGAAGTACATTTTATGTACTGAAAGAGTTACAGGGTTTGTGTTTTTGTTAATTATTTCAGTCATTATTTCGTTCACTATCATTGATATAAGATTAAATGCTCCATTTTCATGTCACTAAATATCAGCATTTCATCATTTCAATGTATCGTTTGGTGTAAAGTCATGTAAATATATGTAAACATGATTATTCCCCAATTAAGGAATTCATTTATATTAGTCACGAATATTGTAAATTTTGAATACTGTGGTGAAAAACTCATGTAATGAATAATGTAAATATGGATTTGGATTGTTTACTTTCTATGATGCATTCCCTAAATCTACTGTGGTATATGAGTGCGAGTTTTATAATGGGAGCAAGTTCTTTCATTGTTTTTTGTCAATTATTATTGTTTGATTGTTTTGCGAGCTGCATGTGTGGACTTGTACAAATCTAATCGATTGAAAGTGGATTTTTAGCCAAAATACAGTCTTTATTATTATTGCTTTGTGTATGATTGGTGTATTAAACAATAAAATATTCTATTCATCGTATAAATAAAATAAAATGAACCATAAATATCTCGCTTGAAATTACAATTCTTTCATATTTGTTAAAAACAAAGTTTTTCATTCATTATTTTTATTTTTATTTAGGGTTTTAGTGATACCAAATATTTCTATGTACTCTAATTTATTCAAACAAGAGTTTTGAACAGTGCAATAGCGCCATCTATGATGCGTACAAGATCCTGCGTAAGAAGAAGCCAGTCGAAGGGGGCATGTGCCCCTGAAACGTAGCAAACATAAATATACAGTCTCTGGGCTCCTAAACCAAATGTTAGTGTCTTGATAAGGGTTTTGAACATTCCTATTACTGTTCTATTATTCATCTAAAAATATACAAGTATTTATGTATATCCTTGAAAATGTATAAATTTTTAGAATTTTTTAAATTGATGTTTGGTACAGCCTGAGTAAAAATACTAACATTTTGATTGAATCCTCACATCACTAAACATCCGTGGTAAGTTGACCAAATGTTAGAGGTGCAATGAGGGCTTGGGCGATAACATTTTTTTTACAAAAACTAAATAAAGCAAATAACAACTTGTATGATTAAACTAAACTAAGTCTAAACTAAACTAGATGATGAGTTCATTGAAGTAAAACAAAAACTCAATTTTATGGATGTATTGTTCTGTTCGAGAACTATTTATTATAAGAATTGACATACTGATGGAATACAGGAATCACAACGATTATTGTTTCTGAAAGTATTGATTTCAGTTTATCTACTAACAATTGATATACAATGTACGTAGATCACATAATTTAATATTGAAATTGAATGTCACAAAAATTAACAGACGTGATTACTTTTCCTAAGACTTTGTAGATAGACTTAGTAGTAACAAAGGAATCAAATACTGCTAATTGCATTCACAAAAGAAAAAAAAATGTTATCTTTTCAAAGGCATATTAATCTGAAATCAAATCAATCATTTAAAGCATTTAGGAAATAATGTGAAAACTGCTTGACCAGTCAACACAAGAAAGTTCTAAACATGGCTACAAAGTCATCACACGCTATTGAGTCAAAGCCAACTAAATACAGGATGTGTTAATGAATGTATCTTAAGAAGTATATATATCAATTTTTTGTGTATATCATGTTTTGAAATAATCCAAACTTATCCTGATAAAAAAGAAAATTTATTTTTAGTTTGATCTACAAACTTAACACATAATTTTATTTTATTTTTATCAAAGTTTAATCAATAGCTGTAATATTTTTTCTTTACTTTTAACTCTTAATTTTTGTGTTATGTTTTCCAATGAAAGGTTAAATAAATAAATGAATAAATAGATACATAAATAAATACATGAATAGATACATAGATATATTAGATCTAGGGGAGGAATATTGTCACCAAGTATATTTCAATTATTCAACGCCAAAATTCATAGTAGATCTAATGTACTTGATAAAACCAAAAACCAAGGCTTTGGAACGGAACTGGGCAAAAAAATGATAAAAATACATAACATGACTAGCATCAAATGACAATCTACAAACATTATAATTTTCTTCAGCACACACCAGAGCACTGAGTACACATCCTTTATATTGCCTTTTTTTTTTTTTTTTTTTTTTTGAATGGTGCATTTACATGCAAGCAGCTCACACAGAAAACGAGAAGCTGTAACACTGAGTGCGTTGTGTTTAAAAATATAAGTTGAATCAAGATAGTATTTTTTACTTAAATCTGCATATGTCGGATAAAAGCAAGTTGCAAAATGAATACATATATAATGTTACATTTTTTGAAAAGATGTAGCATCTCTTAATGTCTTTTGTCAACAAGCAAAGGCGTTAATAGGTTTGGAAATTCACATTTATTTCATTAGAACTTCAATAGGTGGTGTCCCGTATTATTTTAATTTTATGTCATCCTTCAACTTCCGGTTAACAAAAGTTTGTTAAAAATGTTGATATCTTGGTGAAATCGTGATCGGTTAACACTTTTTGTTGGATATGAAATCAACTAAGGATGTATATAATGTCGTAGCAACCTATTTATTAAATAAATTTATTTGCAAAGCCTACTCTTGATAGGATAAATCACCTTGTCAAAATGGCAGCTGAAAGGATAACACTCCCTGACGCGCTACAGGTTAGACTATTTCCATAGCTAATAAAAAAACACCATGGCCATTTAAAATGAAATATTAAGGTTCACATAGATAGCACGATTGACGTATACGCAAGTAACACAATGGGAAAGAAACTAACATGAATCACTACTCATTCCCATAGTGTCTCATTGCTTTGCAATTCCCCTCAAAATTACACAAAATTTGAAAATCCTACATCAAAAGTTTAGAATGCTGAAGATGTACAATATAGAACAGTAAACTAAATCACCCTGTTTTCCTCTATGCCAGTCATTCATCTACGCAACAAAATTCTATCATCGTGAACCTACTTTCTGCTTAAATGAACTAAAACTATTCTTGATTATAAAATATAATGTCAGGGCATCGCTGATATTTACAATGAATACATTATGTTATGTCAAAATTCCATGATGGTGATTGTGAAATGTTTAATTGGCATTCCTAAAAGTAATTAACGTTCATTCACACACTTGTAGTGACCATCCATACGTTATTTCAGAATGTGGACGTGTTGGATGAGCTTCCCCTGCCGGACCAACAGCCGTGCATTGAGGCCGCACAGCTGTCCATCCACTACCAGGCCAACATGGACACCAACTTCGAGGACAGGAGTGCGTTCGTCACTGGTGTTGCCAAATACATTGAGGAAGCAACAGTTCATGCCAAATTGAACGAACTTTTAGAAGAGGGAAAAGAGTATGCTGTAACCCTGTATACGTGGAGGTGTTGTTCAAGAGCCCTCCCGCCTATTAAGTCTAATGAGCAGCCTAATAGAGTGGAAATTTATGAAAAGACTGTGGAGGTGCTTGGTCCACAGGTGCAAAAGCTCATGGACCTCATGTACTTTCAGAGACGAGCGACGGAACGATTTTGTGCCGAAGTGAAACGATTGAGTCATAAAGAGAAGAAAAATGACTTTGTATCGGAAGCATATTTGCTGACATTGGGAAAGTTTATCAACATGTTTGCTGTTCTCGATGAGTTGAAAAACATGAAATCAAGTGTAAAAAATGACTATTCTGCCTACAGACGGGCGGCGCAGTTCTTGAAAGTAATGTCAGATCCGCAGACGCTACAAGAATCTCAAAACCTTTCCATGTTTCTGGCAACTCAGAACAAAATACGAGATGTGTTGAAAGAGACATTGATGACAATACCAGGTTACGAAGAGTTGCTCTGTGATGTTGTTAACTTGTGTGTGCAAATGTTTGAGAACAAAATGTATTTACTTCCAGAAGAAAAGCACATGCTGGTTAAAGTGATGGGCTTTGGGTTGTTTTTGATGGATAGCAAAGAGGTGAATATAAATAAATTAGATGGGCGTAGACGCGTTAACCTGGCAAAAATAGATAAACTTTTCAAGCAGCTGGAAGTTGTACCCTTGTTTGGGGACATGCAGATTGCGCCGTTCAACTATATTAGAAAAAGTCCGAATTACGACTCCTCAAAGTGGCCAATGTGCAACTCGAATGCTATTAGTCCACAGTCAAATTTAATGGGTCATCTTGACCACATGCGAGAAGATCATGATCGTTACATTTCTGAATTGAGCATGCACTCCAACGAAGTGATAACAACGCAGAGAGAGCAGTTGCGCAGTGATGCCGAAAACAAGGAACTGTGCGATCTCGCTCTACGCGGTCTGCAACTTCTATCCGCATGGAATGCACGGATCATGGAATTGTATTCCTGGAAGCTTCTCCATCCGACGGATCACCACCAAAACAAGCACTGTCCACAAAATGCCGAAGAATATGAGCAATCCACTCGCTACAATTACTCGAGTGATGAGAAATTTGGTTTGATTGAAATTGTCGCAATGATAAAAGGACTACAGTTGCTGCTTTTGAGGATGGAATCAGTCCTGATGGATGCAATCCGCCGTAACATATACGCAGAAATGCAGGACTTTGTTCAGTTGCAGCTTCGTGAACCATTGAGGAAAGCCATCAAAAACAAGCGGAAGTTATAAGAAGTATTATCGTGTCGGTTCGTGAGACGTGCGCAGATTGGTTGAGAGGCAGTGGAACCACAGGATGATCCTGTGTTGAGAGGGAAGAAGGATCCAGATGAAGGATTCCATGTAAAAGTGCCTCGAAGAAACGTAGGACCGTCAAGTACACAGCTGTATATGGTGCGCACCATGCTTGAGTCCCTCATTGCAGACAAAAGTGGAGGCAAGAAAACGCTGAGGAAAGATATTGATGTTTCTCATCTGATGGCCATTGATAACTTCCATAAGAATTCTTTCTATTGGTCGTACTTGTTGAAATTCAATGAAACCTTGCAGGAGGCTTGCGATCTAGCTCAACTGTGGTATCGAGAGTTCTTTTTGGAGATGACGATGGGTCGGCGCATCCAGTTCCCGATAGAAATGTCACTGCCATGGATTCTCACAGATCACATCTTGGAAACAAAAGATCCATCGATGATGGAATACATCCTCTATCCACTCGACCTTTATAACGATTCGGCACAGTATGCGCTGCATAACTTTAAGAAACAATTCCTCTATGACGAAGTAGAAGCCGAAGTGAATCTGTGTTTCGACCAGTTTGTTTACAAACTCTCCGATCAGATTTTCTCCTATTACAAGCAGTGGGCTGGAAGCATTACTTTGGACAAACGGTTCCGTGCCGAGTGCGCGGCATTTGGTACGAAAATTCCATATCCTGTTTCCAATCGGTACCACACGTTGTTGAGACAGAGACATGTTCAGCTTCTTGGCCGCTCGATCAACCTGAATCGCCTCATTGCACAGCGCATCAACTCGGCGTTGCAGAAGTCTCTGGAAGTTGCCATCAGTCGGTTTGAGAGTGAAGATCTCACAGGAATCATGGAGCTTGAGGGTCTGATCGAAGTGAACCGCCTGGCACATAAGTTGCTCTCCAAGTACATGAGTCTCAACGACTTTGATGCGATGTTTCGAGAAGCCAACCACAATGTGTCGGCTCCGTATGGAAGAATTACACTCAGGGTGTTCTGGGAACTCAATTACGACTTCTTGCCAAACTATTGCTACAATGCTGCAACCAATCGCTTTGTAAAAACATCTATCTCCTTCACACCACCTTTGGAAAGAGAAAAGCCACCGAGTGTCTCAGTACAGTACCTGTTTGGAACGAAGGCACTGACGACTTCATTCAATGCCATCTACAACTTGTATAGCAACTTTGTGGGCGCTCCTCATTTCCGTGTGATGTGTACGCTGATGGGATATCAAGGCATCGCTGTCGTCATCGAAGAGCTGCTGAAGATCATCAAAAGTCTGCTGCAAGGAACAGTGATGCAGTACGTGAAAACTTTGATGAAAGTGATGCCCAAGCTGTGTAAACTACCTCGCTATGACTACGGTTCACCCGGTGTGCTGGGCTATTATCATGCCCAGCTACAAGACATGATACAGTACCCAGATCTGAGAACGGAAGTGTTCCAAAGCTTCAGGGAGATTGGAAATGCCATCATCTTCACATTCCTCATGGAGCAGGCACTGTCTCAGGAAGAAGCCTGCGACTTGAAGCATGCGGCACCGTTCCAGAACATCATCCCCAAGCCGTTCATCCCTCTCAAAGAAGGGGACAACAAAAAGGAGCGGGAACAAGAACTCAAAATCATGATGAAACGCTTAGAAGCAAAGTACGCAGCTCTGCAGGTGGTGCCGGTGATTTCCAAGCTCGGGTCTCCGCAGCAAGCCGATATAGCGGCCGAGGGAGACTTGCTGACCAGGGAACGACTCTGCTGTGGGCTGTCCATGTTTGAAATCGTCCTGACGCGGATCAAGTCCTATCTGGATGACCCGATTTGGAATGGAGCGCCTCCGGGTAACGGCGTGATGAACATTGACGAGTGCACAGAGTTCCATCGGCTGTGGAGCGCCATACAGTTTGTGTACTGCATGCCGGTGGGAGACAACGAGTTTACGGTGGAGCAACTGTTCGGCGAGGGGCTGCACTGGTCGGGATGCGCTCTCATCGTTCTTCTCAACCAACAGCGGAGGTTCGAGGCTCTCGACTTTTGCTACCACATTCTGAGAGTGAACCGCGTCGATCAGAAGGACGAAGTGAGCAAGGGCATCCCGCTGAAGCGCATGGTCGACCGCATCAGAAAGTTCCAGATCTTGAACAACCAGCTATTCGCTGTGCTCAATAAATACCTCAAACCGAGCGACTCAAACAACCTGCCCGTCGAGCATGTGCGATGCTTTCAACCACCTCCTTTTCACCCGAATCCCAACAGTCTGTGAGAAGCTGTAAGTCAGTAGTGTAGATGTTGCCGGTTGATGTTAGTATTTATACAAATCGTTCATGTTACAGTGTACGCTTCTTTTAAGCACCAAACTTTGATTACTTTTTTAAGCTGCCTCATTGTAGTTGTCTGTCGATTAAAATTGCGTTGAATTTTATCGTCATTATGTACAGGATGTAGAACATGAATTTGCTATCATAGATTCAACTCTCATGCAGTAATGAACGGGTTCTTTGAGCTGTATGAGTTTGCTTACACATTAAAATCAGTGTGTGGTGGTAATGCAGTAATATTACATTTACTTATCACAAATGCGTATGCATTAATGGTGATGGTGGTCTGGCTACTCCCCTGTTATAGTCTTAACACATTGCTAATTTATAGTTCAGATGACAGGCCTATTACAACTGATAGAAAATGTCTAAAACAGACGATAGTTTCATTTCTGTTTTAATGAACTTTTTGTGAGACTTGGTCACTTTGCTACACTGTGGAATCGTTATTGTTGTGCAATGTTGTCACTAGTTTGTACTGGTAGTTTTTTTGGTAGATTTTGTACATTTAAGACTGAAATAGTATTGTTCATGTTACAGTAAATTATTTTGAAATGTATTGCGAAAAGTTTTGTGGGGCTTTCGAATTAATGTACATGTTTTAAAAAGCGCGTGTTCATGTGATGCAGTCATTGTAGTCTTAGAAAAGTCTACGGTCGGAATTGCTGGTTGTAGAATGACTTAATTTGTGCTTTACAGCTGCTTTATGGCATGTAGAAATAATGATATTGTGGATGACATGTAATCAAAAGTTTATATATTGTAAAATGGGTGCTTAAAACTATTGACTAAGTATAAGTATATGCTGATGGTAAAAAAGTTGATATTGCTTCTACGCAGAAAGTTGATTATTTTTTTTTTGCATCTAAAGGTGCAACGCTATAATACTACAGCCCACACTATTTATTGTGTAATGATTTCTCCGGTGCAAGTTTGAAGTATTTGTGGCATTACAGAAATAATCTCAATAGTTTGCATCGTGGCAAAAAGCTGGTTTTGTGATATGGGCACTACGTGTATTTGTTTGTCCTCTACTGTCACGCTGATAATCTTATCACAAAGTTTTAATTGACTGTTGTGTTACGTCTCATGAACCAACCTACTTTGTAAACAACAGTTTTCTATAGATACTTTTACAATTAATATCCAATTTTTGCATTTTAATCATGTAACCAATTTTTCTTAAATGTTATTGAGAAGATTGTTTTTTTAAATCTGCAATTCAGCATTAACAGTTGTAATCATGAATTTAAATTGGCTGATTTGAATTCGAAGATGTGTTGTTGAATTATGAAATGAAGTAAATACTATGATAAATCTAAATTGTAAAATTTCTTGCATATTAAATTTCCGTATATGTTTCCCATTAAGATAATTACATGTTCATTTTTATAAGTAAGAATTTTGTTCATTGCATTTATTGCACATTTCTCCTGGTGTATTTTTTTTTAAACTTATTACAGCACTGCATTATATTTGTTTGTTTTTATGGATATTATAGTGCATTGTAATTTATGAATATATTGAAAATCATGCATTTAATTTCTTTATTTTTACATGGTCATCTACAAATGAAAATATGATTGTTGTGTTAAACGTTTTAGAGAAAACCATTAGAATATCAACATATGCAATTGTAAAATAACCTCTGGGTTCATATGCTACAAGGAACTTGAATGAAAGCAAATAATACAGATGTACACAATTTTATGCATGTCCCTAAATAAATGGATGAAAATATAACATTCTTGTCTTCAAATCTTTTATGTCTAGTATGCAACACAAAAATGCGCTTATATTATATAGAAAAGAATATAAATCTTTTGATCTCAAATGCACGCCTGTAATACTGATGATTTGAAACTGTCAATAAAGAAGAACCCTAAATTTTGAAGAAATGCGCATGTATTAGATTTGAGTGTTTTGTTCGGCCAGACTAATTTTTTGGCCTGGGCAGTTGATTGGTTCATATTGTCACATGATGGGGTCATAGGTTATTTAAAATCATTTAAAGTATCCCCAAAAATGGGGTGATAGGAAACTAATCGGCACTCCTAAGTTAGTGCCATCTTTTGGATATTTAATATGAGCTGTACAAAATAGTATAGTTAAGAAAAAACGCATTTTATTAAAATCAATATACAGTACACAAACGTCTCTGACAACACAAGATATTCGTATTACAGATTACATGTAAAAACGTAAACACTGACTACTATTCTCGATTCGCAAATATAAAAACAATTTACACAAGTATCATGAAGATAGATATTCTATTTACATGTCAGATGCGATTTTTTTGTTGGAAAAACTATTAACTGACACTTGCTTTTTATTATGGTCCTATATGCACAATGGATATTAGTGTTGATCAATAGTTCCCGCAACATAACTAACCAACCATCATTGAGAGTTCAATTTTGATAGCTTTTGCTGTTATAAATTCAAATGCCAAAAATCGTGTGAATAAACTCAATATATACCAGTATTAATAGTTTTTGGATGGACTATTACAATGTCTCAAGAAAGTATCTTTTTTGAAGGAAAATCATGGAGCAGATTTTATATGTTTGGATTTTAAAACATGATAGCATTTTCTCCTATTATTGATATTTAATTTTCTTGGATGAAATAGTAGAAGGAAATCGAACACGGTTATGTTGAATACATTTTTTGAACCAGGATGTTTTGTACTTTTTAACATATATTTAAAAATGAAAAAGCTATGGACAGGTTTCCTGTAGGCAGATGTTGGGTTAACCCGCACACACAAAACGTCTAAATGGCAACTGAAACTGAAACCCCTATCATGGATTAGCAGAATTTGAACTTTACAATAACTATCTGGATCAACAGGTTTTTTGTTTGTTTTTTGTCTAAGCCACAATCATTCTTTTTTGTTTACAGGCTAATAGGAAGTATTCTTCGTGATCAGGTTTTTTAATTATCCTTATAATTTTTCTACTCATTCTTCCTTGTGTAATTATCAAATTTAATTGTAGTGTAAATTTTTGAAATTGTATGGACATTTAAAAGAAAAAGGTTGCATTGAAGATAAACAGTTTGAAGACACCTAATTTTTCTGTAAATCTTTCTAGTATTTTGTTTGTTTATCACTAAAAAGCTATATGCACTATGAGAATTAAAAAAAAACACCATATTGTTGAATATATTTTCTTAGAAAGTCATATTTTAACATAATACATGCATGATCTTTAAGTGTAGACTTTAAACAACAAATAAGTCAAATGGGAAAAAATGGTATCAAAAAATTCTATTTGAACACAAAAAATGCACGACTTATCACAATGGCTGAACAGAATTCCACTGATTTTGAAACAAAATCAAGTTTTTAACAGCCTGTCCATTTGAACACAATATTTTAAATGCAATTAAGTGGGCAAAGTCATCCTTCAAAAAATCAATCATTTAACGCTTTATACTTTTTGTGCTTTTTTTTGAGAACATGTAATACTAATTGCACAAGATGCATAAATAACAAGATACATATTAAAGTCAATCAGATGCACAAAATTCAATACAGAATAAAGATCATGATAGTCAAAATTTACCACAGATTTGTTGCAAATATTGTTTGAAATTCATGATGTCCAAAATTGAGAAGCTGTTTTGTCACGCAATATAATACAATAGAAATGCACTGAATATTCATAAAAATGATGGAACAAATCTTAAAAGCAATTTCTGCTCAAAGCTAGTTCTTAGTTTCAGTTTGCCAGTTGCAAATATTGGTGTATAACCTTTAACAATGCTGTCTTCAACCACAAACCAAACTGTCTCTAGTAAATAGTTGTCCTGAAATAGAAAAACTTTCCAAAATGGTACACTTCAAAAATAAACTTGATGGAAACTACATTGATGTCATCGTATCATCATCGGAGTAAAGTTCATGGCTAACTGACATGACGTCAGAAGCTTGTCTATGTACAAAGTTCGCTCAGTGTCTTAAGCACCTGTCCTTGGCACCTACTACGCAAGTGGTCGGATAAGGGCACCTGTTCGCACCAACTCCCCATCTTCCTCCAGATCTTGTATAGCGTCATCAAACACTTCCTTGGTAACATACTGAAATGAAAAGTGATTGTAAAATATTCATAGCAAATCGTAGAAAATATACACGCCATACTGAAATCAAACGGATACATAATAGTTAACACCAAACAAAGGTATCTAAAATTACCATACCAAATTAACGATTTCCCCGACTTTTCACATTTTTAGAATCCCTGTTGTATTTCCACAATTCAATAAAATCAGTTTTCCCTAACTTTTCAACTTAAATGCCAACCGTGCCAAAAAACCACATTCATTCTCTCCACCCCTATGTTTACCTTCTCTCCTTTCTCCACCAGTTTCTCCTTGAATTCCTCGTACAGCTTCGTGACCTTGATGGTGACGACCTTGCCTCGTGAGCGGATCATTTCGCGCAGCGTTTTAGCGCGATCCGCGCGTTGTTTCCGGGCCGCCCCGCTGATACCGGTTGTCAGGATGGAGATGTCGATTTTGCCCGTTGTCGGGTCGACGGCTGCCTGCTTCAGAGCCTCTTTTTGAAGTCTGAAGAACAGGAGCAGAAATCGCGCCATAAATAGAGATGTTGGTAACGGATGATGAACAGGGCTCAATATTGGCAAATTGCAAACTGGCGTGCTGCATTAGTGACTATATCTTAGTGGACTAAGAAAAAGGTGTTTGCAACCAAGTGAAAATGTTTTTTTTTTTTTTTTTTTTTGCACTTCCATAAAAATTAATAAACAAAAAAACTTTGATACTTTTGTCTCATGATTTCTCACTTTAACCACAGTACAGAATTGCGATACAGTTAAAAACTGCTCCTCATTGAATTTTCCCCCCAACACGTGCGTGGATTACAGACCTGCGCGCCTCTGTGACGTCCTCAACCTCCACCTTGCTGCTCAGCCTCATTCTGGCGTGGGCCTCGGCCAATCGGATGAGAGACTCGAGCTGTCGCGGGTACGCGGACACCTGACCACGCCCACTGCCAACCTGAAACAGCAGACGGCATTCTGTTGCATTCAAATACTTCAAACTTATTATTCAATTTACACAACAAACCATTGAAAGTAACTTTGTATAAGGTCGAGTAGCCCATCATTTTTAAGATTATGTTATTTTGTTATAATTTCTTTTTTTACCTTAAGCAACAATCAAACATACACAAGCTTTATACTTCAAAAACTAGTAAGTTCCTGCAGACGCCTGTATTTTATTTCAATCATCTGAACACTTGATCTTAATCCTCATTTGAAGTAGGCTTTAATAGTAGCACAAGCGTGGAGACAAACGGATGTTTACAAGACTGAAAAGCAACTTGGTGGCCATCTTACATTCACCAATCAGGTGTTTACACTAATGAGCAGATACTGAGTAACTTAGCGGCCATCTTACTTTCCTCAATCAGATGTTTACACTAGTGAGCAGTTACTGAGTAACTTGGCGGCCATCTTACCTTCCTCATCTCGACGTAGTGCTCGATGAGCGACTGGGACGCGTCCTCTGACAGTTTTGGCTGCACGTACGAGCGAGCATACGACAGGTAGTCACGCAGGATTGACATGTCCAGCTGCTCCTGGGCCTACAACACAGACACACACAGGGATAATTCTGGGCGGCTGCATTGCGCCATAGGCACACAGTTTTTCTGATTGGCACATTCACTTTAAGCTTACTGAGCCACATTAGATTGTGTTACACAGGCATGTCTTTTAAATGTGCAGCTCACACCACTACTATTTTACTACAAAATAGTATTGGTTGGCTTCACTGTGGAAAGTAGAAGCAGCTCACCTGATCGTCAGCGCCCTGGTAGTACAGAGACACCAAGTGGTTGGCGAGTTTGCGGTCGAACAGTTCGTCCTGGGGGTCAAGCATCAGGAAGATCAGGTCAAACCTGCCGCAGAGAACAGTGCACGGTCAATACAGTGCCACAAATCAAACAATTGAAGTCGCAGGGCTTGAATGACATTCAATTATTTTTTCACAGGCACGTGATGGACCCAAATCCAGTTGCCCTGACGTAATTTTGAGTTGCCTTGATTCTTTTTAAAGGGAATTTTCTTACTAAATTATATTGGAAATATAAAACTTAATATTATGTACTAACAATATTGTTTATATTCCATATTATCAATAAGTTCTTATTAACTATCAGATAAGACATAATGGACGTTGTCTATAAGTTTCATTCTAGAGTCCAACTCCCTATCCATCCATTCGGCCACGGAAGCACAGAATGATCCTGATTATGCGCACTCTAGAATCATCTAGAATCTCTAGAACGATCCCTCACCTGGACAGCAGTGTGTGAGGCAGCTGGATGTTGTCGATGATTGTCTTGTTTTTGTTCCACTGCGACTCGATGGGGTTGGCCGCAGCCAGGATTGAGGTGCGCGCATTGAGCTGACAGATGATGCCAGCCTTGGCGATGGAGAGTGTTTGCTGCTCCATCACCTAAAACAGCCCAACGGTAACCATGGAAACGAGTGCTATATTCCACTAGAGCGTCAATCACGCTGTTCAGTCATGCACACAATCTGTGAATTGTACGCATGACGTGAGCTCCCCCTTTATAGAGGTCACCAAATTTCACGTCAGACGTAAAATTCACGGTTTATGTGAATGGCCGGTCTTAGTGATTGGTGATCTAAAACATTACCTTGTCAGTCTTAACTCCTTAACGGTCGCCGTATTTTGGACGTGTGACGTACATTCACATCACACAATGTCATTGATTTTCAGATTTTGTTGTCGTAGATACTGCGAGTTCTGCAGGTTTACTGAAGAGCCTAAATATTATCATACTTATCCAGGACATGTGGAATGCGATGCAGATTCTTATTTTCACACTTAGAGCTCATAATATTTTGAATTTTGTTAGACATGTCCGTCGACGCCATCGCATGTTTTATCTCTCGATTCAAAACATTGTCATTTGACAGCCCGAGGTGATCTGATGTTATGGTATGAATGCAAGGTGTTTTGTGACGTATAACCTACCATTTTCCGCAGAATGGCATACAACATAATGTGAAATTGTTAATATTAATATCGGACATACGTTTCATTCACAAAATAAGAGATTACAGTCCTGTTGCTTTTGCCGGGTGTCCATTGTTGAGTGATCGCGCACTTGCTGCCAAATCTCCCGCTATTGCGACATGTAGACTAATAGTACATTCCTGACACTTTCCTTGTGTATTCTATATCGTGTCCGCCAAACACTGGTAGATATTATAAATGGTTCCATTTCATCATTATCGTTGAAATCTACATTTTACAGAGAAATATTTTCAGTCTAGCTCCTTCCATGCTTACTTCCATGTTACCTGTCAATTTTGTCATCGGAAATGCTTGTGATTGGCTGAAACAGTAGCCTTGCCCCAGCATGCTTGTTTTGCAATGCTGCTATGCTTGTTAAGCGCTGTTGGCAGAGGCTACAGCCTCAGAAATGGGCGTAAACACACGAAATATAATGAAGGAATAAATTATTTTTGTGAGGTCAGGGTTCACCGCATGCTAATGAGATGTTTATAAACAGATAGCAAAATGGACGGCCGATTGTTTGATACTAAGACCGATGGGAGTTTACAACTAAATATTATTATATTTCGAGGGCAAAGTAGGGTTCCGAAAATGGGTGTTTCGCCTATAAGTATGCCTTCTTTAAATTTATTGTATTATTTGCTACAAAAAGTGGTTATATCGAAATATTGTGAAGACTAATGAATGGAGTTGGCGATTTTGAGTCACCACGTGGCCTTGTATGATGCATGTGACAAACGCTTTGATAGTTACGAGAGTTAGAAGAAGCTATGTTTGAGGCTCATTTTTCGGCATGCATTAAGGCATAAATGCCTTTCCGACCAGCAAAGGGTTAAAAAACTGGTAAATTTCTAGACTAGGTGATGAAATCCAATCATGTACTTTATTTTTGATGAGATGTATAGTTTTACTGCTAAAAGTAGTTATCTAATCATCAAAAGGTATTCATTTGTTTATCTAAATTTCAAGTCTATAGACTCATCCAACATCGAAATATATTTGGCTGACATTTCGACCAGTCGTGACCGGTCCCGGCTGGTTTCCACTCACCTCGTGCAGCACGGAGCGCGTGCTCTCGTTCATCTTGTCAAACTCATCGATGCAGCAGACGCCATTGTCGGCCAGAACCAGAGCGCCGCTGAAACACGAGAAACAGACATCATTACAAATCTATCATAAAATTTCATCAGATTTCTTCTGATAGTATATAATAGAATGATTTATGAAAAATCCAGAGTTTACACTTACAATTCAAATTTTTTGGTCTTTACACCTGAAGAGGGTCTTCAGGTGCAAAGACCAAAAACTTTGAATTGTAAATTTATACTCTGGATTTATCAGAGTATTCTATTATTATATGTGATTTATGTCATTACGTAACCACAGAAAAGAGGCAGGTTGATAACAGATTTTCAGAATAAAATAGAATTTATTCAAGCACAAAATGCCATTTTATAGCAGGTTCAGTCTGCAAGTGACACAGGGTGAATAGCACATTTACTTTTCTTCTCCAAAATTTATTTGTATAAAAATTACTATAGGAGTTACCATGGAATATAAAAAGACTATTATGGTAAGATTTTGAGACGCCCCTGTCCACTGCCACATTTTTTTTCATTCCCCCGCTGGCCAACATAATATAGACGCCACCTAAGATGTCCCTTTGACATTGTGGTTCTACTCTATTGATGGCAGCATGAAAATATTCTCGCGGCTTCTCGTACCATATATCACTTAGAGAGTTAATTAAAAGGAGAGGTGCAGCTACTGTAGATACTCACGTCTGCAGCACGAGTTGCTTGGTCTCTGGGTCCTTGGTGACGTAGGCTGTGAGGCCGACGGCTGATGAGCCCTTGCCGGACGTGTACTGGGACCTCGGCAGCAGGTTGTACACATACTGCAGCAGCTGGGACTTGCTGGTGCCCGGGTCTCCACACAGCAGGATGTTCAGCAGACTGGGGGACAGTTGCTGGTATCGTTTTTCATGGTATATTGAAATAGCCGCACATAGATCTCCAACAGGATGTTCATTTAATCATAGAAAACTCAGAAAGCAGAATCTGAAAAAACAGAGAAAACAATTAGAATTGAACTTAACATCTAGTCACTAATACGCTTGTCCAGACTAGTTGGCAGACTAGTTAGCAGGATGTTCACCTCGGACCTACGGGAAACAACAAAAATTCAAATCTAACACTGGATAATTGATATTTTGTGTTTGGATTTCATGTTTTCATGCTACAGCAGCATGTTTACCTCAGATCTACAGCAAAAAACGCCGGTGTGTATTCATTTACAACGATTGGAATTTACCACTGCGTAATCGATATTTTGTGCTTGGATTTCTTGTTTTTGCCATTCAAAATCATGCTACAGCAGGATGTTTACCTCAGATCTACGGGAAACAACGGTTGCGTATATTCATCAACAACAATAAGAGTAACATTGAGTGAATATTCGGGTCATCCTGGGTTCCATTGCAGCCTTCATTTTGAGTTTTTCCGCAAGGTCAATCAGATTGACCTTGACATGCACAGAGATTTGGAAAATGGCAACAGCAGTTGTTGAAACTGTCAATCATTGTAAGAATTTTGTGTGTTGTGTTAAGATGAACTTTGTAAATATATATGGATTCCAACACGATGAACACATTCAATGATCACTGCGCGTTGCTACGATACCTGAAGTGCCCGCGGCCAGGTGGAAGAGAAGTCCTTGCGTGCGCCTCCGAACAGCTGCATGAGGATGCCCTTCTTGATGTCCTGGTTTTCGTAGATGGACGGTGCCAGTGCCGACGCCAGACGCTCGTAGATGCCCTCGCGCTTGGATAAGTCCTTGACCAGTTCCACGCGCTCCTCTTTCATGTGACACTCGGCGCTGGAGAGGGGGAAGGAAATTTAAAAAATTGTCATAATGCGCTCAACGTACTACACAGCAGGTTAGAAAGTGGCTGGATCAAACAGTGGGGTGTTTGGTGGTCAAAAACTGCATAATGGTGCAGGGCAGGTTAGAAAGTGGCTGGATCAAACAGTGACAGTGTTTGGTGGTCAATTTACTGCATTACGGTGTATATTTACGTATTATTGAATTGAATATATGCACTTTGAGATTTCTGTCATTGTCATGACCCATAGATAATTTAAAAATCCTTATATATATAGTTTAAATTAACAAAATGTCACAAATATATATTTGTCAAAAAAAAGTTTTGAAGACAATGTAATTATATTTTAAAATTTGTTTAATCTTAGGCAACAGAGATGGTCTCATTGTTGGTTTTTACACAAACACACAGAAAAAGAAGAAAAAACCAACAATGTAGATTCAACAAACCATATGGTGACTTGTTAAATAGGTACATGATACATGTTAACACTAATCCACAAGACTCAGCGTACCTGTCATCACTGGCGGCTCTCAGCCTCTTGCTGTCAAGTTTCCTGTAGTGGACCACGTCAATGTGCGTCTTGTACACGGCCTGAAAATACACAATGTTATTCCATATTAAATGTGGTCTTCTTACTTTTTATTGATTATCATCTCGTGATAGTTTTCTGCGATTTGCATGTTCAAATTTTTGTTCTCAAGTTCCTATTATAAAGTCATGGTTGATTCTTCAAGATTTCCTTTATTTAAATGACGTCAGTTGACTTAGTATTGGGAAATATTGAAATATTTCCACTCATATTTCCACTCAAACTGTCCAAAGGAAAAGTGAAAGTGATGACATTGTTTTCACGCTCACTAAACACTTCCTAATTACCTAATGCCTACCCACTAACTGACCACTAACTGCCCACCCACCTTGACGTTCCTCTGTCTCGGGTTCACCCTGAGCGGGGTCGCGCGGTAGATGCCAGTGATGGTCACTCGGTCACCCGGCTGCACTTTGTCCACGAGGTCGTTATGTGCGAACAGAACGACGGTGTGAGGCGTCTGACCCGCCGGCATGTCCTCTGCAAACACAAGGTTTTTAATGTTTTGCTTGTCTATATCATATTCTACGTTGTTGAACAAGCTAACTTTAGCTGTGTTAATTCATATAATACAGTACTTTCTTCATATCAGCAGCTATCAAAATTTACCAATATATAACTCAATATTTCGACAACAAATCTGTTAGTCTTTCTCAAGAGTGTGGAGTCTTGGGAAAGGCAAACAGATTTGTTGTCGAAATATTGAGTTATATATCGGTAAATTTTGATAGCTGTTGATATGAAGAAAGTACTATTATATTCTACTTTATTTTCAAGTTGTTGTAATGTGCATTTTAACATGTTTGATTATGAATAAATAATATCAAATCAAACCTACTGGAGTTTAGAGTTAACAGTCATAGTCTCAGTTATCTTCAAAAGTATTACAAGCATTTTTATCAGTCCCAATAATGTAAAACTAGAAAATGTAATTTATGCGGTGTCCGTACATTATATATATCAAATAATCCAGTGTCAACCCAACTTGGTAAATACAAGCTTATTTTCAACTTTTTCTAGACTACATGATCACTCAATTCCAATTTATCTGAACATTATGCAGCCAAACGTCCCCTTCATAGTTCATACCTTTAAGTCATTTTGCATCTGCTTAAACCAAGCCCAGATATGTGTAACTGTGTTTCTGTGTAAAACTCCTTTTTTGGTTCATATCTCTTTTTCACAACACTATTTTACCTTCATGGTCAGTTTCGCCAACTGCTGTTGGCATCATCAAAGTGACTTTCCGCGCATGTCAGGAGGTCAAATCTGCCGATCATCGCTATTTTATACAAACACAATGAACACATTCAAGAATATATTAATGTCCTGTTTGCCAGCCCGACTGTCCCGACGTCTCACCTGGCGACTCCTGCAGCTTGACCATCTGTTTGTCCGAGAACTGTGAGCGGTTGTGGATGAGCTGGTAGCTGTGGTTGGTGTTGCAGTGGGTACACAGTGTGGGCTCCGCGATGCGCCCGCGCTCGATCTCAACCACGGTCGTGTTCTTGCAGACGTGACACTGAAACCAGGCGCCAGGAGTGTAATTACAGAAAGTAAACTTCTTTTGGGTGCATTATATAAATATTGATTCAAATATATAGCTACCTATCGAAACCTGTCATTTTGTCTTTGGCAAGACTTTCGTTCTTGTCTCAAGAGCTTCGTCGGGCCGAATGAAATGATCCTCTCAATGGGTCCCAGTGATAGGATCATTTCATTCGGCCCAACGAAGCTCTTGAGACACAAACAAAAGTCTTGCCAAAGACAAAATGACAGGTTCCAATAGGTAGCTAAATATTTGAGGAGTGTCATTGGTTTTTTTTCACATTTTTTTCAATTGATGATTTTTTTTTACATTTTTTTCTTTTTTTTTTTTAATACATAGAGCATCAATCGCACTGTTCGGCCAAACACACAATCCGTCATTAAATTGCACGTCATACGTAAAATTCACGTTCTATGTGTATGGCCGGTTTTAGCGATTGCTGCTCTAATTCTTTACAACTCAAAAGAAAATTAGAAAAGCTTGATTTGTCTCCCATGTTTCTTTTTTCATATCTCAGTACAATAAAAAATGGTGGGAAAAAAATCTGTTCCTGTACAATAAAAGCATGGAAAAATAGCAGAAAATACGGATCAAATGAAGAAAATGTGAGAGTACCTGGAAGAACGCCTCACGCATCTCTGGGATGAGCGTGGACAGACGGATCACCATGCCGTTGATTGTGATCAGTTTGTCGATGTCTGAAAAAACACAGCGCAATGGGTTGTTTCTCTTAGTAACTTTCTCTGAAATCTATACATATATACAAGTTTTTATTTTCAGAGACGTTTTCAACGTCATTTTCAATCTCCACACCTTGAGGATTTGCTCAGTATTGAATGATAGGAAAAGCAAGCTTTCAGTAACTTTAACTACTTTGGATTTGTTCAAACAAAGGAAATTTGAAAGAGAAAACAAGAAAAAACTTTCTATTTTCACAGTAATCTGAGCAGAACCATAAATATGACGACATGGAAGTTCTTAGTTTCACACAAAGCTTTCAAATTCTAACATGTAACTCTATAAACAACATCAAGTTAAATAATTCTGTTAAAGTGGTCAGAAAAATGGCAATGGCATGTTTTAGTGTTGAGATAAGTCTATCTAAGCACGAGTGGTATATTTGTCTCCAGAAGTTAGCACTCACTTGTGCAGACAAAGATACCACTCATGCATAGACAGTCTGATCTCAACACTAAAACATACCATTACCCTTATAATTATAAAATCCCCATCGCCCAGCAGCCTACCTTCTGGGTTGAGTCCGCGCATGTTGCTTGTGGACTCGGCGTTGTACGGACGCACTTGGATCTGATGCTCGAGCGCGGTGTCCGGGAAACGGTCGAAGAACATCTCGTTGACGGCCATGTCAAAGGTGGGGATCACCTCCTGGGGGTAGTTCACCAGCTGTCTGCAACACACCGCAGCAGCAGGCATCAAAAACACGGCACGGTTCCCACAGATTTGGCACATTAAAGTTCAATGATTTTTGAACACAGATTTTAATTTTTCCAAGAAAGTTTTCTTGATACCTTGCTTCATTTAAACAAGCTCAAACTAAAACATCAAAGAGGACAATATTACAAAATGTATATATTTGATAGATTTCTATACTTTTGCACACACCTGCAGATAAAGATTTCTTATCAAATAATGTGGAGTGGGGGTATCGCGCGAAGCACGCAAATATTAAGACTTTTGGAAGATATCAAGGTGCCGAATGTTATAACATCAAAAAGCATGAACGTTCACTAAACAAATATTTATGTACTCTCGTAGATTGTTCTGTCCACTACATCCAGTTATAATGTAAGGCGTACAAGCTACTATTAATAAAAGCAAAGAAAACAGTTAATTTATTTACCTGTAGAGGTCGGCATCAAACTTCTTGAGATGCAGGGAGTTGAAATTGAGGAACGGCTCCCCAATCAGGTTGATCTGAAAACATTAGATGCAGATAGTTAAAAAAAAACAAAAAATGTTTGCAAATATAATGAAATAGAAAATAATTTTTTTAGCTGATATTGAGATCAAAACTTAATTACTAATCTTTATCATCATGAAGCTACAAATTTTTTAACATGATCTAAAATGGTTTCTGAGAACATTTTATTGTCAAACCTTTTTTAAACTTAATGTATATTGGAAAACAGTTTGGACAATTTGGACTTAAAGCAGGTATAAAGAACTGTCATTGTTTTGACTACTATCAAATAAATATGATCTAAAAGAGAATGAGACTGAACTCTGCCGCCCTCCTTACCTCCTCGAGTCTCTGCAGGTACAGCGGCTGTGTGAGATCCATGCCCTCAAACTGCTCATCCTCCTGGGCCTCAGGGTCGCAGAAAGTCTCCACGAACCGGCGGAACTTGTCCTTGCCTGGACGACACAGGGCATGACACGCGTGAATTTTATGTCTAATATCGACTTTATACGGTAAACTGCATGTGATCTCATGTTAATATGTATAGTCTTTCTTCTTACCATGCAATACATGAAAATCCTAAAGTTTTTAAAATGTTTTATTCTGTATTTGAAACCAGTTTCAAGGCAACAGCCTCCTTTTCATGAAGAAAGACTACATATTTAACATATCACATCAATTTTATTTGAAGATGGACAACAGGCTCATTTTCCGCTAAGGAAAATGGGACACCGGCACATATTCTACAGGGTCCATTTACAATAGGACACTGGTAATAATAAATGTAGCTGGCCCTGATAAAAAGTGTCTGGTCCTTAACTATGTTCCTTTTGAGAGCCCTAAAAAAAGTAGCCTGATAACTAACAATAGATTTTATTCTTACATGATAAAACATGCTGAATCTCTTGTAAATCTTTAACTGATCACATGTTTCAAGCCTCCTCAAAATAACCTTGCACTGACTTTCAGACGTTCACATGAAGAGCCCTGACCAAAGGAGGGGAAAACATAAGAATACAGGTTGTTAGGTGTTATCGTAGTAAGTACACGTGCACTCACAGCTAGCGACAACGACGTCAGTTCCCCAGATCACCAGTTGGGGGCCACCTCCATTGCTGTCCGAAGTAATGTCAGACGGCATACGATTGCTGTCCTGCTGGAACAATAATAAATTTAGAACTGGGAACACATAAAATGTTTGTAAATTACCATTATTTCATAATTTGCTACGTTGTATGTTTATCACAGATTGATTTGTTATTTCATGGGTTGACATGTTTCCAGACTGCCTGATAACCATGAAATCAGATCATTTTGTATTATTCAAAATTTCAGAGCATCTGACTCACTTCTGATGTAAAATATCATAAAGCAAGCTCATGGAAATGGTTATTTGCGGAGTCTGACCCAAAAAAGTTCCAGAGTACAAGACTGCCGAACAAAATTACATAAATGAACATTGTTCCGATAAAGTGATTTTAACCATTTCACATCAATACACTGAACATTTATTGAATGTCTATGTTGATGCTGACGTCAAATACACTAACTTAATGTCAACAATTCTAAGACGTTTGATTGAAAAAAAATGTTTAAGATCAGGCAGGGCCATGGATAAGTACCCGTCCTATCGTCCGAGACAAACATCTGTGCTGTCAGGACCGGTAAAATTTTTTGAGTTACTTGTCCTATGAACGAGTATTTTCAGTCACCCCAGATATCAGTTTCAATTCATGGAGTTTGTTGATTCGGACTTGTAAATCTTCCTTAGGACGGGTACATTTTTCAGGATACCTGTCCTCCTACGGATAAGTTTGATTTTTCTGCTTTTCATGGCCCTAAGACCACACGATCGGAAAAACGTTCATTCACATATTTCACAAATTGAAAAGGTCTCTAGAAAGATGAAAAGCGGTTTTTTGTGAAATTGTGAAATTAAAAACTTTTAAAAACTTTTGATAAAAGATTTGGTTTACTTCAGTGGTAAGAATAGACAATCAAACATATACATATTTCCCGTACGGTATACTATAGCAATGTCATTAAAAGTCTCACGTTGCTGTCGAGGTTGACGGTCCTCATCTTGCGCTCACTGCGTACGTCTGGTCGCGCCCGTATCGGCGTTCCCGCGGCTCCCGGAGTCCGCGGAGTGAACGCAGCGCGACTCGATGGCGTGCCGTAGTTCAGAGGGGAACTCAGGTCGATCTCAGACGTGTTCTGGAACCTACAGAATCAATCAAAGAATGAACACTTGGGTTTCTTCATTCATGATAAAAACAAGAATTTTAAGATGCCATTGGAAACCAGTAGAACTCACTTTTGGCGAGGCTTTTGTTCTTATCGCAAGAACTTCTTCAGGTCGAATGACGTGTCATTCTTGTTTATACTACAGATATGAAAAATAATTCTGCTGGTTATGCTGGCTCCTGTAAGTTGTCAAATTTTAGTTAGAATTATACAAGCACAATTCTGAGCCAAAACACGTATCGCAACTTGTCGGGACGAGCAACTTTTGGAAAAGGCTCGTACCTTTTTACAGTTACTAGTCCTGCTGAAGAGTAACGTTTGAGGCCTTAACTGGGAGACAGAACAGACTATAAAAGTTAAAAAGGTACAAAAGTTTTATTAAATCACAAATTTGAAAAAGCATTGATGCGAAAATTTGTGATTTAATAAAATTTTCGTACCTTTTTAACTTTCAAATCTGTCCTGTTTTAACATGATACGGTACCAGCAGCTCCAAGAACAGTTTTACACTTAACTACGAGCCTGCAGTCATACCTGTTAGCGCCTGACGGACTGGAGAACAGCGGCAGTTCGCTCTGTAGCGGTGGTGACGACGGCATCGGCTGCAGCTCACTATCATCTGCTGTCGGCTCCACGCGGCGTCTAGACGTCGGCGGAGACGACACGTCTGCGTCACCACCACCACGCTTGGAGCGCGAGGCTGGAAAGGTCACGGATACAGTAGAACCTCTCTATTAGGACCAACTTTAGGACCAGTGATAGGTGGTCTCTATACAGAGGTTCGTTTTGGTAGCTTTATGAAGGTTTGGAGCCGTGAAAAGCAGTCTTACCTTAGGGGTGGTCTCAATAGAGAGGTGGTTTTAATTGGAGGTTCTTCTGTACTTGGGTGAGTTTTGGTACTTTTTTGGGTTGATTGTCATGAAAGACTATTTGTTTGTATGCTGTGGATAAAAATGTGCTTTGTAAAGGGTCCAGGGTCAGGATTAGCCACTCGTCCGCGCGTATTGACTAGCAAAAAACTTGTGGAGGACGAGTAAGAATTTTTAGCAACTCGTCCATTTGACGAGTAGGAATTCTGGCCAATTTGGCATGCAGGTATAGGGTTTGTGCAAGAAGGACGAGTACATTTTTTGCAGGACGAGTAGATATTTGAGGGTTTTCCACCTAATCCTGACCCTGAGGGTCCTCAGACACGTGTGTGCTTCGGGAGTTTGATGTGGGGTGTTATATGCATATGGGATAGATTTAGGCAACTGTACAAAGAAAGAAACAAAGGAAGAACTACTGAGAAGAATGAAAGAATTCAAAACGGTTTCTGTAGTTCTTTTGGAATATCTGTCACATTTATTCACAGCTCTTATGCTTGGGACAGAGCAAAGAAACATCAAATGATAATGAATGCTTCTTTACTCTCTCGCAGGTAGCAGTTTTATTCTCGACAGTCAGTCTTAATTAATATATAAAATATTTCTACATGATAACCAAGAACACATTGCGAAAGCTACTTACGTGTGGTGGCAGCACTGGTTCTGCCCGCTCTGGTGCTGCGACGGGAAGCTGCAAAACGTGAATATTACACAATTGACATAATCGCAGACTAATATATTACCAAGACCTCAAAATTCAATATAACACCTATGCTTCACAAACTACAATTGCTGTCAAATACATGTGACGTTGAATATACAGAAGTATCCAATGTACTCACGGGTGTCAGGGTTTGGAGTCTTGGGTGTGGATGGTTCATCGCGGCTACGCTTGCTGCGACGCGTTGGGGTTGAAGGATCAGACATTCTGCAAAAGTAAATTCATTTTCAGATTAAACCGTACATGGTAGATGCAGGCGTCAACAACTCGACATACGTACGTGACACACGTAGGCCTACATTTTAGAGACGCGACAATCTGCTGATGTATGTCGATGTAGTGGCAAGTGCATCTACATGATGTTCAAGTGTTAAATGTAGACCACACGTCTGCAACATAGCCATAGATCTATTGTTCACCAGAGACAAAGTGAAGACTGAACTCTGAAGTTTAATCAAGTTTTATAAAGATAATATTCACTTAATCTACATCGTTGGACAACATTCAGTACTACCTACAGAATGGCTAAGTAAACTGATTTTCAAGGAAAACTAGGAACAAATATTGGTTGCCAATCTACTGACACTATATGCATTTATTTCATTTGACAGTATGAGAATTTGACATAAAATTTTGATAGAAAAACTCTTCAACAATAAACATCAAAATATCCGCAACATCCATCATTTACTCTATGACAACACTTATGATTAAGAGTTATCGACCTATCTATAACCTAAGTATATCATAAAACACGAGAAACTAAGAAGGTACAAACCTATTTGGGTGATATTACAAGTTTATTTATCAGAGCTTTTATTTTGATGACACTTTCCCGCCAGCTTCTCAGTGGCTTTAAACCACGTGACAACCTCATTCGCGGGAACCTGCTGCTGGTTTTACATAACTGTTTAAACATAAACTAGGTAAATGTGCTCATTTTATTTGCGTGTATTTCATTTATACTAGCAAAGCATTTTGCTGTTTGCGTTGTAATTTTTGAATGCACTGATGAAAAACGCTGTTTGCATTGTGATTCATATGTCCGACGATTTCTCACAGGTTAAAAAAACTTGGATCTGTCAATTGTCACACTTATTAAGTTATGGTCTTTGTAAAATAAGATTTAGAATAAAAAAAAAAAAAGATTAAATCAAGATAACTTAAAAGTAGATTAAGATAGTTAAGATGAATTAAAAGCCATAGATCTAGTCACATTATATTAGACCCAAATGTTTTAGACAAAATGGACACTAGCTCCCTTATTCAATTTTAAAACCCTTTGATATGCAAAAAAAGACATTTTGAAGAATTATAAGCAGTTTGTGCAGGGGACTTAAACTGTCCGTTGTAGAGATTTAGTGTTTTGCAGGCCCATACTCACAGTGTCGAACTTAATGGAGTTATTGAGTCTAGTGCTGCCCACAACCTATTTTAGTTTCAATGACACTTTATATCAACAAAAGTTTGGTACTGCAATGGGCAGTCCCGTCTCCCCAATAGTGGCCAATTTGTTCATCGAACACCTAGAACAGACAGCCATAGCCACAGCAGAAATAGACATCAAATCTGAATCTGTTTATTTACATTTTTATTGAGACCATATGCTTTTAATATAGGATCTACCAACTACACAATAGTGTACAACTACATTTTTTTTCTTGTTATTTATTTCTATTATTTGTCAACAAAACATTTTTCTTTCAATTTAAATGATTGTGTTTTTAAATTCTTACAATTAGAATGATATTCTCTGAGATGATATTGAACACTCTTTTTAAACAAAATGGACACTCCCTCATTATTTAATTTTAAAACCCTTTTGATATGCAAAAAAGACACTTTGAAGAATTATAAGCAGTTTGTGCAGGGGACTTAAACTGTCCATATTTGCGTCGCTTCAGCTCAGCTGCTGAAGCAAGCATTGTGTTTCGTTCGTTTGTAACTAACTATGTATGTATGTATGCAGTGGCGTAGCTACTGTAACGCACACAACACAGTGCGTACACATTAATTCATAGATTTTCTACCCTAAGATGATACAGTTAATCAATGAAATTCAGCTTTTGTCATATGAAGTGGGTGCTACCATAATTACTACTATAAGACTAAATGAATGGTTTTGTTATGAAAAAAAATGTCAATAAGTCTCCAGTCTCCACTGATAATAGACTTATTTTGATTGAAATTGACAGTAATCATTTTATATGATCAAATTCAAATGTCAAAATTCAATCATGGGTGTGAATGATGCCAAAGTACCGTCTACCAGTCTGGGGATTATCAGTGTGGAAAACCAGACACCAGATTAGAAATCCTGCGGATAGAGCCCTGTGAAACTTTGCACAGTGATAAGCATGAGATACGTACATGACTTTAAATGGTGCTAAGTTTTCATGTGCGTTTCAAACTTTTAAAAAACTTTTTAATTTTGATACTTCGACTTCGTTACTATGTGGCAGAACGTAATATAAATAAAGTTGGACTCATTCGTCTTGAACTTTTGAAATTATGGATATCTCTAGCAAATAAGCAAAACCGATTCTGTTACTTTATTATTCAAACAACGAGTTGCAAACAACTCTAAATTTTGGATACAGCACACTTTTAATGCTTGATAATAAAGAAAGCATAAAGCTGATGGTTGGAGATTAAACATTTGTTTATTTGTTGTTGCTAAAACACGAGAGCGAATTGACCTTGAGACAATTGGAATATAAGTGTGAGTTCATGCACCTCCTCATCAGCTTCGTGTCTACGGCACTCGCTGCAGTGCCTTCGGCAATGTTTTTCAAAATGTAGTTGTGCATACACATCAGAAAATTCCCGCCTACGCCACTGGTATGTATGTTTGTATGTATGTCTCCGGACAAGCTAGCGGGGGTACCGATGAACTGATTTCGTTCAAAATTTATACAACTATGAGGTATGAGGTGACACCAAAGTGATTCGATTTTGGGCAATCTGCCAATTAAACTGTGGTTTCTAGAAGCCCATTCATGACATTCTGACTGATATTCAATGCAATTAAGCCAGCAAGAAAAAATCCATATTCCAACCAAGCAGCAAATATTGATTATTGGGTTTGAAACTGATATTGATTAGTATCTGTTATTCAAATAGTACTATTGTATTGCAACACAAATATCTTTTCCCTGGATATATTGATTCTCATTCATTCTGATGTTTTCTCCTCAAATTCATTTCTTGATTGTAAAGTATACATTATTTCAGTATATATCTTAATTGCCCATAAGTCAACGTCATTCTAGAGACGCAGTGTTCTTTCGTCTTTGAACACTTTTGATCTAGTTCTCTTTTTTCTTGTTCTGTTGCTGCTGCTGCTGCTGCTGCTGCTGCTGCTGCTGCTGCTGCTGCTTGTGTTGTTGTTGGCGGCAGTGGCATTTTCCAATTGTAATGAATAACCAATCACGAGGTTGCACGGAGGAATCCAGGCATTTGTGGTGAAATATGAGAAGTCGTTGGTCTATACTACAGGAATCTGATGGAGAGCCTGACTGTGAGTGATCTCTCGAATTACAAAGAAGATCATGGGTTCAAATCCCATCTAAGGATAGAAATTTAAGCAGGTCTGATTTCGTCACATTTTCATGATAGTGGTGTGTTCTAATGTGTTTTTTGCAAGTTTGCATGTGGGTTCAATTTTATTCTTCTCTCTCTCAGAGAGGTAGAGAGAGATGGAGAAAGGTGAAAAGAACTTCGTTATTTTGGCATTGAGGAAGCTATATCTCAACTCTTGCTATATCCAAATTACACAAGAAGAAAATCATGTCACCACAGCTTTGGCATCGAGGAAACTATATCTAAACTCTTGTTATATCAAATCTGAAATGAGAAGATCAAGGCACCATATTTCAAGAAGAGATCATAATGGATTTGGTTTATAGCAAGCTGTTTTGAACCTCTTGCCATATCATACGCGAATAATAATCGCAAATAATAAAAAAAGCAGGGTAAGGTGAAACAAATGAATGGTTGATAATGTTAACAATAACAATGAATTGGTAATACTCATATTCTTTGTATTTGGAAAATTTCATTGTTCTACCTTTAATCATTTTCGTTTTAGTTATCCTTTCTATTTTTATTTTTGTTAATTCAATCAAATCTCATATATGATCATATATTATATGAGTTAACTTATAATCAATATAGATTTAATTGCTTATACTAGAGACATAGCTTAATTTGACATATTGTACCTTCACATGAATGATACAAAATTTCATTTTTTACCTTGTTTGCAGGTTAACATCCCACTACCAAAGCAAAGGAAAAAAATATGCACGTTGGACAATTAAATGATTATGTCATCAAATTGTAATTGATGTTAGAATATATGTCAAATATCTAAAATGGCCTGACATGCGCAGTCAGCATTTTTGAAAATGTCTACAGATGTGGACGAAACTGTCAAGTGGTTAATCATTTTTATGTTTTGATATCTAAAGTAGTGTTTGTAAAGTGAATTTGCTCTAAGATATTCTGATAGTCGAAAGAAATTGCGCATATATGATATTTCTTTCTTCTTAAATGTTCTGCCCATGAACAGGACATAATAGATGGAAAAGGGAAGTGCTTATCTGTACATATTATAAGGTTATGTTATACAAAATTACCCTTCCGTGTAGTTTCCATTCAATGGTTTTACATAGATTTTCATACTATTATAATCAATACTCTCAGTGAAATCTGCCCAGTTATATATATTTTTTCTCCATAGGACAGGTAACAAATTAATTGTGTGGAGAGTAAAGTGCGTGAAAGCTCAGGTAAGTAATAACTCATAAATATTCCTTTTAAAATCTTAAGTCTAATGTTGCTTTCTCTTTATGTGTAGTAGATGCACATGTACATGCATGTACATGTACATGTAAAGTGTACTTTTCCTAAAAATAAAATTAGATAATCAGCAATTTAAATATAGCCCCTGATTATTACAATATACGGTATACAATATAAGACAAGGATATTTTTTACTTTCCCATTTATTTTGGCTCCAGTAAATCATGTGTTAATGCTATTAAACTAATTTAGAACTAGTTGATGGCCAAATTTGCAAACAGTGCAACTGTTCCGCATGATCTAAGTTGTGTGTCATCGCTGATATAACTCTTATCTCAGAATATTTAAAAATAGGCTAAATGACACAAGCGTATCATTTAGCAATACATATAATACATTATTTCCCTTTGACAGGAAAACGAATATGGCTTCTCACCACCACATTGGATTTGCCAGGTGGAGTTTTCTGCTACTCATCTTCCTGTGTCTCGTCACAGCACGGGCGTGGGCTGGGGCAAATTGCTCTATTTCAAGAGAAGATAATTGTAATATTGATGACGGAATTGCAGTTTGTAAAACAGCCAATCTGACGCAAACCTTGGAGATGCTTCCGAGTTGCTTATCAGAAGTACACATAGAAATAACAGCTCTGCCACTTGGATTTGCAAACATTATTTTCCCTATATGACCTCTTGCACCAAATTTGAAGAATGCTCGAGTCCTGCGTATCATTGCTTCACGGACTGTGTACTCTAGTGTCTATCTGGATATATGCAATAATAAAAACATCTTCAGAGGTCTCACTAAGATAGAGAATTTGACCATCCAAGCCAGGGTGCGTCGCTGTGGTCAACAGACAGTCACTGAGACAGTTATTCAAGATATGAAAAGCATCAAGACATTGGACATGAGCAGAACTCGATTTCTGAGCACGGATTTCTTCGTTAGTATGGGAGGTTTCCCTGTCACGTCACTCATTGTGAAACATGTTCAGGTTTTGACCTCGATCGAACCCGAATTTAATATGTACTTGCAACTTCTTGACATCACGAAGTTGTTGTGTCCCATTGGGAATACTGTGGAAGTTGTAGATCTAAGCTACAATGACATTATGATAGTGACTGTGAACATGTCAAGTGCATTATGTTTAACCAGGCTACGTGTGTTAGATGTTAGTCATAACATGATCTTCACCGCATATGCAAACTCAGGACCAGGTCTGCATTTTGCAGGAGCTTTACAAATCCACTTAATTGACATTGACGTTGCAGGTTTCTTATTAATATTCTCTGTGGAATATTTCTTAGCCGGGAACCAATTTGGCGATTTTGAAGACAGAAATGATAATATATGGGATGTCTTTGTGTTGCCTTCTGTTAAGCTTAGTGAAGAGACCGAACATGTCCCTGCCAAAGTAGATACAAGCGTTGTTGATACATTGAAACAGTATATAATATATATATTGAAAGAGTATATATTGAAACAGTATTCAGAGTATGACTTATTTAATAGAGTAATTGATTATTTGACAAATTTCATTATGTATTTGGCTGATAAATGTAGTGTTTCTATAACTAATGGTATTTCTTGTGCTCTCAGTCTCAAGTCGTCTAACTCATCTAAGTCACAGGATCCTTGTGAATATGCTAACTGCTTTTTCTCTCCACAGCATCAATTTGATCTGGACCTTTGTAAAACAAAATCCGTGTTAGATAAAATGAAGTTCATTAAGCAACACTGCGACTTTCCTGAAGAATGTGATGTATTCCCATTTCCTGTACCTCCTCGGATTCGTTATGTGGATCTTCATGAATACAAGGCGGTAGGTAAAGGGCCGCATATATTGCGAAGAGCTTTTGGCTTGAATGCTTTTTGTGTGTATGAAGAAAATCAGCTTCAAACACTAGATGTGTCTAATTTTTTTCATTCTGGTTACGGTGCAAATATTACCATTTTTGGACTGAATAAAACAACTGTCATAAATGCAAGTGCTAACGGTTTAGCGCTTGGTGACGTAAAACGAATACTGATCAATTTGCCAGGATTGCAAATTGTAAATATTAGTCATACTCAAGTGTCAAGCGATGGTTCTTGTCCACAAGATCTATTCCAGAACAATCCATATTTAAAGGAGGTAGACATGTCTGCGACGTCTATTGTACATATACCATATGAAACGTTTGCAAATTTGACATATTTAGAGACACTGCATTTAGACAACAATCCAATAATGGAAATAAGCTTTAGCATAATTGATACAAATCTAAATGAACTTAACCTGAGAAATTTAAAGATAATGACGATTTCTAGGGAAATGAGAGAACAATTAACTCTTTCAAGTGAAAAGCAAAACATCACCATAGATTTATCAGACAATCCACTCTCCTGTGATTGTTACAACCTAGAATTTGTTGAGTGGATTCAGAATTCCAGTAGTAAAATTACATTAAAGAATGTTGCATCGTACATTTGTTATAGTGAAAACAAAGGATATGTAATCGAAACACTGAATATTGAAAACAGGAAAAAAGCTTGTAAAGCTAATACTGACGTAATCATTGCCACGGTATTTGGGACATTAGCTGCTGTTCTGCTGATAATGCTTCCAGTAATAATTTACAAAAGAAGATGGGCCATCAGACATTCCATATTTGTAATGAGAGAACGGTTTTCAAAACTGAACACCAACGTCCCTTATACTGGATATAAATATGATGCCTTTATCATATATTCAAGTGAAGAAACAGACAGAAAATGGGTCCACTTTACATTAGTAAAGAAACTAGAAGATGAATTCAAGCTGAAGTTGTGTATCCATCACAGGGATTTCTTAGGAGGCGTGGACATAGCAACCAATGTACAAAACGCAATCCAACAATCACGCAAAGTTGTTGCCATTATGTCACCCTCGTTTTTGGCCAGTTTTTGGTGTAAAACTGAAATGCAAATGACACATGTGTGGGATGTAAATAAATTGTGCATCGTCATGTTTGAAGATGTTGACATGATTGTTGATATTCCAGACCATATATCATTTCTGCTTAAATCTCAAACTTTCATTGAATGGAATACTGATGAAAATGACAATGTCCCCGAGACATTGTTCTGGAAGAAACTTTTAAGAGTTGTGTATTCGTAATCCATGGAATTATTGGCTGGCACTATTATGTGTATGTGACAACATGTTAGTCATTAGTCGGGCAATAAGTTTGCGCTCACATCTGCCGTGCATGTGTAATGTGAAACCTCCAACTACACCTGCAGCTCCAAATTCAAAGTATTCAAGTCAGCATCTAAAGCCCCACCCGCTAGCTTTTCAAACATGGCTTTAGGCCCCATAGCCGCACCACCATATATTAGGACAACCCTCACAAAATCCTAACAAAACCCTCACAAAGATTTTGAGTTTTGAACCTTTAAATTTTAGTTTGTATTTTTAATCATGATCATTATATTGGAGTAAAAACAAAACACTTGCAGTGGGAGTTTATTAAGATTTAATAAACTCCCAGTGTGTTTTGTATGTCAATATGTATGTGTTATGTGTTCATTTGAAATCAAAATATTGACACATGATTTTTTTTAAATAGTCTTTTGATGATGACCTACAATGTAGGTAGAATAGATATGTTGTGGAAGATTTTATGTATTTGTACAGAATAACAATATCCTTGATAAAATTGAAATAATGAATCATCTTGCAGATATGAATTGCTAACAAAATGTCATATTCTAATGTAATGCTGTATATAATTATTATTTGATAAATACAATACTTTTTAATAATATATGTATATACTTTATGCAGTCTTAGTTGTGTCGCTTCAGTAGCTGAAGCGAAAGCCTTGTTATCATTTCGTTTCTATGTATGTATGTATGTATGTATGTATGTATGTATGTATGTATGTATGTATGTATGTATGTATGTATGTATGTATGTATGTATGTATGTATGTATGTATCCTATGTATCTATGTATCTATGTATGTATGTCTCCGAACAAGCTAGAGCTTTTACCATTACACCGATTTCATTCAAACTTTACACAGCTATGAGGAATGAGGCAATAATGAAGTGATCGCAATTTTGGGCGCTCTGCAAATTAAATTGTGTCTTCTAGGAGGCTATTTATGAAATTTTACTGATATTCAATGCACTTAGCCAGCAAGAAAAAATCAATATTTAACCCAAGCAGCAAAGTCAAAGTCAGTGTGATAAAGTCATTTGCCTGCTGCAAATTAATAAAATCAATACCGTGCACACGTGCACAGTATGATCACACTGTGATATTATTTGTGGCTAATTTAATTATTATGTACTTTTAATCAAGATTTCCATAACGTTTTCGTCAACTTTTAACAGTTGAACTTGAATAAGTCAACGTTGTTCTAGCGACGCCGTGTTCTTTGAACACTTCTGATCTAGTTTGTTGCAGAGATTTAGTGTTTTGCAGGCCCATGCTCAGCTTTTTGCAAAACAGTTGTTTCTGACCTATGCGTCCAATGATTACCTTGATGAGGTTTCTCTCAAAATGTCATAATGTGTATAATGTTATCAAAAGGAACCTTTTAAACCACCCTGAGCATGGACATGTTTTACTTGCATAGGCAGATCCAGGAGGGGCACAGCGGGCGCGTCCCTCCTTTTCCCCAAAAAATACTTCATTTTCATACCTGGTTTTTCATGAAATCCGTCTTTTCCTTAAGTGCGCCCCCTCTTTCCGAAAACCTGGATCTGCCTATGTACTTGATGTCTATTAAAACACTAAATCAGATAGAAATCTGAAAAAATGACTACCGGTAGTGGATCAACGGCCCTCAATAGAATGGACCTAATTTCAATTTCCAGTGTGTATGGTGACAATGCTGATGAGACAATGGATAGAAATAAACCATAACATTATTTTAATAATTTATTTGAGCAATTTTTGAATTTAATTCAATTGAATTGTGCAAAGACAATCTTTAACATACACATACATGAAACTATATATCATAATTTTACACTAATCTAATGCCTACTACATAAGATTGCTGACTTCACAAAAATAGCACGTTTCTTATATCACAAGTGTAAATGCCCAGCCAAGAAAAAAAATAACAACACTTTATAGAGTAAATGCACATAATGGAATATCACTACATATATTACTACACTATTTCTATGTATTGTTATAATAGCTAGGTAGACCATTGATTATTATAAAAAAAAAAATGAAACATTGGCCCTTGATACATACACCAACAAGGGCAAACACATAATCAGAAGCGGCTAGTTGGGAATAATAAGGTTTTAGTTGGGAAACTCCCTCCATTCAGAATGGTAAGCTTATAGAAATGGCTTTTGTTTCTTAGGACTTAGAGGCATACAGACACCTTGTCCATTTATTATCTATTGACACATATGGAATCCCACGGTTTATATCATCCTAAAACTACATTTTCTACTGTGTGATCAAGCTGTAGTAAAATGTGATTTTAATTAGTGTAGACCACAGCTAACAATCAATGTGAAAATGTCAGTCAAAGCCAAAATTTTCACTACCAGCAAACCGGGGTTGGTTTTTCTAAAAAGACTACAAAATGTTACACCATAAGACTTTTTTTACAGAAGTCCAACATGTGTTTACTACATGGGCATATCAGTATGCCTTAGAAGCAACAAATTTTAAACAAAAATAATTTTTACAAGCTTCCTAGCACCATTATATTCCGATGGAGATTCTCGACAAGTGACCTTCATATGCCCAACTAACCATACTTCCTGTTTGTGGGTTTACCCTGGTTGTTCACACATACACAAATACTTGGCCATTCCAAAGACATTGTCAATATCCATATAAAAAATGATAATCCAGTTAATTATGCAATAATTCACAGATAGACCCACCTTGTCAGCCCAGAGGCAGCTCATCCCCACCACATTGAAAAGACAAATGTTACCCATTAAATAGGTTTGTGCTTATGTTCTTTCCAACATGCGCATATCATTTGCACTTCCCCTTCTACAAGCACCTGCCGATCACTACCCTGATGTAATTATATATTCTTCAGCAGATTATGGAAATCCTTTGTCTAGTACCAATTCAATAAATACCATAAATAAATCTAAAATATATATTTTTGTCAGGATTCATCATATAAAAGCGATTCCTAACGAATATTGAATTTTGAATGACCATGAATATACAAAAATATATATATACCAAGGTATAGTAAAAGAAAACCATAGAATTCAGTGACAGGTCCAAGATTTTGAGGCACTCTGGATCTGTCACTGCTATTGATTGTTATATCATTTTAAAGCATGATTTCTTCCTTCCTATACAAAGAAACAGTAAAAACATAGCACAGAAAGCTGTATGGTATGTATAAAGAAATAATACACATTAACTAAAAACGCAAATCTGTTCTGAACACACAAAACGTTTCTAGTCCAAGGTCATATTTTAACAGAGCACCATCAGCATGAACATGACGGATGGAGGGAGACATTTGATGCCTTCACTCACCAAGCTAACGTCTACATTTACACCAAAAGTGATGATGTCATCTTGCAACAGTCTTATATAGTATACACTCATTGTTACGCCCAGGGTTACTACATTCAGTTCAAATTTCGCATAATGTTCCAAACATAACGGACTATCCAATCCTCACATAATGCTCTCTGGCATCTCTACTTTCTCTTTCATAATGCATTCCCAACACAACGTTCCCTCCAGTTGCTACACTTTATGACTTCAGTCAAAACACAATTTTCTCTTCACTCAAAAAAATATATATTCACTTCATTGATAACAACTTGATACTAAACACTCAACTGGATACCAGTTTGTAAAACATTACACCGTCATCATTAATTTTGTGACACTGCACTGCAGTGCCGTGGCTTCAGTCCAGTCCAACTGGCATAGTACATAGTACTACACCTGTATAATACCAATTTCTTGCATCGTGCTACTCACATGGACTACCCCAACAAATAATATGCCTACCAGTATTACCAAGTACTACACTGACATGATTCTATTTCTAAATAGTACAGCTCACCCATCAAACATCTAAAAAAAGTACTCACTCGACTTACTTCCACTCCTCAAACATAATACTTCTCGAATATATGGTGGTGTGTATATCAAAAGCATGCAGTTGGCATAGGCAGCGAGTCTAATTCAGGGCACGTTTGTAGAGAAAGACTCTGTGTAGCATGTTATATAGTTTTGAATTTGGAAACAAAACATCGCACTCCATCACTCCAAAACAGCACTGCCATACATGTCCCTACATGGTGAGCGCTCTCTGAGTGCCACATTGTTGTAGCGGCGCTGTCAGCACCAGCTGGTCGCGGTGTGTGACGATTCCCCGAACTCGCCGAGCGTCCACATTATACGGAAGATCCACGCTGAGTCTCAGTTCAGCACCTGCACCTGTGAAGTGCACCCACAGCACGTCATCCACAGTTTTCAACGAAGAGAGCATTCGGTGCTGCAAAAGCACCAGGAACTGGCAGCACGAGCCGCCATGTTCCTCGCTCTGAATCCTCGCACATGATGGGAACTGCAGGCGAGTCCTCGCTGATCAGAAAGTGCACATATGGGGCCGGATACTCCTTGATGTCAAGGATGTCGTTGTCATATACGACGCACATGATGCGACTGAGCGCTTTGTCGACAGCCACGTCATCATCGTCATCAATGTGAAGGTCAAAACTGGCAACTGTCTCTAGTTGGGCTTCATCGAGGTAGTGGAACACACAGAGAGCACCAGCAGAGTACTTGATTACCAGATCTTCAGGGTTCAGGTTGTCACTCAGTTGAACCTACAAACGGAAGAGGAAAATTCAGTACAATTTTATAAATGCTGCGTGGAATATTTGCATTCATATATTGTCCTTATAAGTGAGCAGTGGAACCTGTCTTATGTGGATACCTTCAAAGGAACCAAAACGTGTCCACATATTAAATACAAGCTGTCCACATATGAAAAATTGTGACACAAGACTTCTTTTACCACCAATAGGGACAGAATTGAAATCTATCATTGGAATATGTGCATCTCTGCTTGTGTCACATTGTAAACACTTTGTCATTGATGAAGTCTAAGAATCCACAAAGCACTGAAGCTCCCTGACCTTGTGGCGGAAGCGGTCAACCACACTGGTCCGCCGGACATGCGGCCGGTGAGGTTTGGGCTCAGAGGTGCTCCTCACGTCACTCTTGCTGCCTCCACCGCAAACCTGCAATCAATGAGACACTCTCAGACGATTCTCTCTTACAATTAGGCTAGGAGAATTCTACTCTAACCCGGAACAAATTGCAACAGAATTGAAAACACTAGCATATGTTTCTACAACCTCTCTCCTATCATATACCGAACGTCTACCAAACAAATACCTACTCATACGATGCTCTCTTATAATACATTTCAAGTTCATTTTAAGTCTCACAATGTGATCTTTTAACATACTATCTTTGTTCTCGTCTCACCTTCTTGAGTTGCTCCTGCAGCCGTTTGGTGCTTAGCTCGTGCCGCACTCGCACCTTCTTGCACTTGCCTCGCTTCTTGTGTAGAACTTCACAGCCAATCGGAGTCCCAGCAGGTGTTCCAACAGGTGTCTCTACAGGTGTCTCAAGTGGGGACACAGACGATGCTAAAACAACATTTAAACATTATTTCAAGTTGTAATAACTACAAGTACAATGTAGACAACATATTATTCATATTTAATATTCATCCCCTATTCAAAAGGCCGATAAATGAAGTAGATGACACTTGTGTGCTTGGATAAATGAGCTACACCAAATACTATCCCAGATATGCATAAATATGTTGCATGAATTTACTACACTTGGGTGTTTGCCTTTTAGTGGACAAGCTGTACAATGGTATTTGAGAAATGATAAGAAAATCTATGCAGGTTCACTGCACTGCATACAGGTCAAAACTTACCCATAGAAGCGACAGATGATGACTGACTAGTCTCCTGGTTTAAGTCTTCTTCTGGGCCGTGAGGCTCGACTATTGGAGGGAACGCTTCCATAGAGGATACACTCTTCAAGGGTTTCCTTTGGGATACCCCATCTGGTTCTGACTTGCTTCTACCTAACCTAAAGTGAAAGCCACTTTTAAACAGGGATAGCTTGAGGAAAATTTATTTCAATATGTAAACAATCTTGATATTGCTTCACAAAAAAGTGGCAGATCAAGGATTTTCTAAAAAGGGATGTAATCCAAATCCATATGATTGAGGAAATGGAAAAAAATGATGCAAAATGTGGCTCGGACCTCCCAGACCCCACCCAGCCTGAAGCCTCTATTGATTAGTACTTTAACATTTAAAAGTTGTTCTGTAATGCAAATGATAAAGACTGCACTGTGGACTTCAACAGTATCTCAGATTACGCTGTAGTGGAAAAAACTCAGCCCTGAAGTCGTCAATGCATACTCTATTACAACATTTAAGAATCATCTCCAGCCACAATAAATAACCAACAAAAAGAATTGTCTGGCTGCTAAGTCTTAGACAGTCTCCATGTGCATTGTATAACCATCTGAGACATTAATCGTGAATCTTATGATGATGATATTGTATTCAGAACGTTTTAACTGTACATTTGCCAAGAGAAAAGAGCAAATTGATATCATTACATACATTGTAGTTTATCATACTTAACATGCCATCACAATATGCAATTATTAAAATCATACATCATTTACAGACCTGTGATTTTTGTTGGGCTTTGCAGGACCACGGCATATTTGTGAGAAGGCTCCAGGAGAGCACATCAAGCGACACGTCCCAGGGTGTGGACGGTGACGACGGCGAGGCAGACCACTGCTGGAGAGGAGGATGTTTTCATCAGTTCAAGTTTCAAATACACTATGAAGTAATAAGATAAAGCTGAAGTGATTAGATCTTCACAAGAAGAGTATATTGCTTCATTTCAACTACCCGGTAAAATTAGCAGGTATTACTGAATTGATTATATCTCATTGAGAAACGACAAGCACACTAAAATATCCCTTGAAATGATCATTGAAAATAAACCATCTTTAGTGTTAAGTTATAAAACAAACTGGAATGTACAAGATCTTGCCGAATTAATGGCTTCTTTACTTGCAAGACCCAGAAGGGATCACTGTGAATGAAATGGCAAATGTCAATAAATGACGATCAAAAATAGTAAGATCGCTTTTCACGGTCCCAAACCTTCATAAAGCTACCAAGATGAATCTCGTCATAGAGACCACAATTCTATTGAAACCACCTAACATTGGGCCCAAAGGTGGTCCTAATAGAGAGCTTCTACTCTACCTGACTGCTTGGTGGGGTCACTGAGCCTTCCCACGACCCTGCAGGAGAGACAGGCGTGGAACCTTTACTGCTGCTGGTGCTGGATCGCCAGGAGCGTGTGGTGGTAGCGGAGACATGGCCTTGACTAGGGCCAACAACACTGACAGGGATGGACATCATCATTCTCATCACGCACAGCTGAAAAACAGGGCAGATGGGAACTGATAATGGAGAGGAGAAAAAACATCAAATGGTCTAAAAGAAATAGTCAGGCCGTTTACAGTGCCCTAGATAAGTGCTTGTCTTCTAGTCCAAGAATAGCATCAAACAACAGGACTAGTTTTATTAATATCTTACTTGTCCTCAAGACAGTCGTCTTTTTATTGTTATCATCAATATCTAGAGAATCATAGATATTTTTGATGACAAACAAATACGTGTAGCTTTGAATATTTGAATGGGTGACTGGGTCTTGAAGTTTATTCTATGTTCCATTGCCTAGAGTTTTTAACAATGCATGAGAAATATGTCGATCATGTGGACATGGATTTTGTAAACCTGCCTCCTCTAGTTAAAGCAACCAACACAGAGCCAACCGGTAGGGAGGATTTTGTATTCTGGGTATTACAAACCAGTCTGTGTCCAAAGTAATTAAATTGCGTTTTTACATCATTGTAAATCATCAATTCCCTTTTACATGGATGGAAACTGTGTATTGTACAGTGTCCTAAACACATAAATAAAAGAGATTCACGACCACATGCATACCCCGGTAATAACATTTTCATAGCGTTTAGACAGTGATTTTCTTTACATATCATCTTATCTGAAATAATCGCCAAATTATTTGTAAGAGCACATTGAAAAACATTTTCCCTTAGAATGAATCCCTAATCTGATTCATGTGCATATAAAAAGTTCAAATAGGTTAGAACCTTCAATTGGGCCCAACTTTTCCTAGACTGCAAGTAAACCACATGTTTCCAAACGTGTTTACGAACCCGTTAAAGTACAATACCCTGTTTACAAGATTGTACACACCTTGTTAAAAAAAGATACAATTAGAGTCCGGTCAATACTAGACCGAGGGTGGAAATTTTGAGAATTGACCAAATTTGCAAACTAACCGATTGTGCCAAAGAATTTGAAAATTGGTAATTAATCTTCATGTTGTCTGTTTTACTCTGTATCTATCTGTATCTGTATATTATTCCGCAAATTCTAGATTGGATATCGCGCGGAAGTGACATCACACTAGTTGTGGACTGGGAGGTCCATGTCAGGGTGGAGGTATGGACCCTGCCGTCGAATGGGTAGGCGGCATGGCAGCCTCGGCTGGGAACAGAGTCCATAGAGAAATTGTCCTTGGGAAAAACGAGTATTTGTAGTTTTCAGTTTTAGTTTGAATGTGTCGAAATTCATTCTGATGGTTTGAACTTGTACGATTGTGAGATTTGAATAAATGGGTATGGCTACTAGACCATGTACTGCTTTTTACATCATTTTTAGTCTTAGTTCTAGTCTTCTGTCCTCGAGGGATAGCCAGCCCAAGGCTCTCAACATCTCTGACTCACATTTGAACATCAAAAGATTGAGAACGTTGGAGATGATTTTTTTAATTCTCTGTAGTCAATACACACAGAAGGAGAGTGGGGGGGGGGGGGTGGGGAGTTGTGGGCAGTTAACTGATCTCCACCCTTTCATGCAAGCCCCCGGACCCACGGGCCTACTTACACAACGCAATTTGCAAATAGAAATGATTATTTTCTGACAAAAATGAGAGCAGCAAATGCTAATATCGGACAATTTTCCATATAAAAGAATTAGATAAGAGAACACATCGGTAATGAGACCATTCTGTGCCAACCATTGACAACATATTTTCAGCATTTTTACCCCACAACTAACTTCTTTGAAATCCTTCATCCCTCTTTTTTACCCCCTCCCCTTCCAGCCTTTATCCCACGTCCTGATAAACCCTACTCTCTCTCTCTCTCATATCAGCAACCACTGATACTACAATGACTACCATGTAAAGGTTATTTCCAACATCTTCACTTCAATTACATTCATCTAAATGTAAGTCAAGTCCCGCAAAAGCTGATTCATTGGATTGTGATTTCAGCACAACACAGTAGAACCTCTAATTAAGACCACATCTATAAAGTGAACCTCCATATAAAGACCATCTCTCAATTATGACCACTTGAGATCAGTCCCATAATATTAATGGGGAGGTTCCACTGTATTAAAAAGACATTAAAAACCCACAGAGCTTGAGTCAAAACCTCCCAATAGTTTATTATACAAAAGAATACAATATAAAAATAGTTTATCAATTGACATTAATATACATCTAGCAGATTGTATCTGTAATTGGTTAATTACTTCTGACAGATTTCAAACTGGGAAAGAGATCTACGGTAGAACCTGTCTATAATGACCACGTGAGACTGTCGTTTTGGAGTCTCAATAGATGAAGAGGTGGTCTTACAGTGGAGGTTCGTGTCAGTCTTTTTGTGTACAATTTCAACCACAAAAATATCTAATTTCAAGGCTCATATCACAGAGGTGGTCTTAATTAAGAGTGTCCAACGTAGCGCAAAATGCATATAACTTGTACAAATCCTGCCATGGTTACACCAAAGCACAAATGAATTGAAAGTATATAAGAATCAATGCTTTATCAATCAGTTGTATGTGATATATTCATATAGCAGATATATTTAGCTGTTAAATTCGTCTGACAGACACCAAACTGTTAAAAAGACCTACTTATCTTGTATGTCAGCGCACACTGCTTTGTATGCAAGTCAATACCGTTATTTATGTTATTCTTTAGGTTTTGTAAGAGTATACAAAGACCTGGATTCTATTCACTTGCGTTTTATTAAGTTATCATCCGATTTTCGTGCTATGCCACTTTTTTGTAGGTTTGCGATGCGTTCAATTGACACAATTTCTATCGTCTGCCCAAAATAACAGATAGTTTAATGGCTGGATGACGGCGGTTTAAAAAAAATAAAACTACTACCAGCGACTTCCACTTGACTTGACTGATGTGGGTTGAACTTCAATAATGATTAGTGATACTAAGTACAGTAAAACCTTCCTGTGTAGTGCATTTATCAGGGGTTAGGAAAAATGACCATAATAGTGAGGTGTCCCTATTAGTAAAACATTTTTAGTTAAACTATGGACAAAGTGGGAAAAGGTACATGTGGGGTGTTTCTTTTATTGTGGTCTCCGCATTTTGAGGGTTTACTGTATATGTTTTATCGCTATTTTTGTATCTCTCTCATGCATCATATTTGACAGGCTAATGACATGATGTAGCAGTAGGACAAACGTTCTCTTATGTAACTTCACGTTGGTTGCCTATAATTATCATGATTGTAGTAAAACTTCAGTATTTTAAAATCACAATGAACAATAATTTGTGGTGTAAAAACCATTCTCCTCGTAAATTGTAAATTTTAACCGACAAGAGCAAATGTGTTTCCGTTGCTCAAAAGTAGTTATGCCTACATGATTGTAACAGTCAAAAATTGCTTATGAACTCTTGTTGTTGACACAGTAACACATGATATTGCGTTCATCTGAGTCAACAAACCTTTTTAGCCGACAAAGTCCGCCATTTGCAATGTTGACGTAACTGTTGAATCACGGAAACTGTTTTAGCCCCCTGGTTTGACCACCTCTGATACAATAATCCCCTATGGGGCTAATGACAAGAACATTCTACCACGGTATAACACATGCTTCATCGATCAGTTATTTCTGCTAGCTTCTGTTTCTGTAGCATATTGCTGACTTTTGCTCATGTGTTTTTATCTGTAAAGATACATGGAGGTTTGCTAACTTATGTTTTTAGATGTCTAAATACACCAGAAGTTAGAGAATCTGTGTAGCATTACAAAAAAGTCATACAAAAAACATCAACATGGCACAAAAAGCAGAAGTTAACAGAAATAGAAGAATCGTGTATTCTCCTGTGTTTCTGAAGCCGGAATCACATAGCTTGCTCTAATGCGACCACCTGTGACAACAAGACCAGGTCTGTGACAGGACCATCTGTGTTTTCGGATCTCCAAGACCTCCCCCAAGGCTTACCCCATGTGGTAAAGAACTAAAACTCGTCATAATCAGGCAAGTTTCAGAAAGCAAATAAATGTGAAACGGGTTTTATCTGCCTCTGTTTGAGCGACCTCCCTGAAGTAGAAGTAACATGAGTCGCAAAGACTTTTTTCTTTCTCAACAATGTTTAGATATACTTTTACTTTTATACAATGTAAACTTGATTAAATCTAACCGGAGCACATGCCTCAAGTGGTCTTGATAGAGAGGTGGTCTCTTTGCGTGGGTGCAAGCTGACATTTTAAACTGTTAGCCTACGTAAAAAATCGTTTGATTAGGTTGTTAGAGGTGGTGTATTTACAGAGGTGGTTCAATCGGAGGTTTAACTGAAGTAACAGCAACATGAAATCATCTGCTCAAACATCATTTGCTTATATAAGTGTTATTTACTTCTGCTAAAGCCCCAGTCTGACAGAAGCGAATGTTGTTCCCTGAATCTTTTTTGTATGATAGGAGATGAAATAAGAAATACACTCTCTTAAACTTTAAAAATCACGCCTGGGTCACCGTCTCTGACAATGCGCCACTTAACAATATCAACAATACAATATATTGTTTAGCTTCAACATTTGGGATGTCTGGACACTAGCTTTTCACAGTTTTATTTTAATTATTGCTTGTTTGTTTGTTGTTTTATAGGTCAACTTCCACACAAGAGGTTCAGCACTCAAATCATCCACACAACTATTCAAATTAAAGCCAAACATCTGATCATGAAAGCCACGCACCAAATAACTCAGATGTCCCCATTATAATTGAAGGGCCAAAGTGCTGGATGAAAATACCAAGTGTGTAATCGTTATTTTCGCTTTCTGTTTACAAAGACGAACTTTTATGCACCATGAGATTGCATCAAAACCGCCCAAGCACCACTCTTAACGCACCCACATCATATCCAAAATAAAACATACATTCTTACGAAATACTTAGTAGTCACGGACAGAACCGTATCGCCTACGCATGTACTGGGTCCGCACTGCCTCAAAAAGACAAATAAAAAGTAATTTCGTTGTAATGGACAGGCACTGGCCAACCCCAACCCCATCTTCATGGTCGGATCCAGGTTTTTAGCATTAGAGTGGCAGTACAGAAGCAGTACTGCCGGTTGTGGCCAAGGCTTATAGGCTCATTCATAAAGCAGCCACCTCTATAAGCTGAGTCTATAAGACTTTTTGCGGCCCTTACTGAGAGCTCTTGAAACCAGTCCCAGCAGGTGGTCCTAATAGAAAAGTTTTGCTGGATCTCTACTCTATAACTTACTTCTATACACTATGCCATTTCCATATAAAAAATCATGGGTGTCAATCCCAAAAACTGACGTCTCGTTATGTCGTTTTCACCCCATGCATGGACCGCCCATTGCACCAACGATATACCAAGTGAATCCTCGAGATTAGCGATTCGTCAACGAGATTTCACCACAACGTTCTTTTGACGGTTTCGAGTTGACGAAGGAGAACCGTGTCAAATCCGTTTATGCCCTCTTGTTGCCAGTAATATTTTAACGATTCTATTTGTTGTTCCAGAGCTTTCGGATAGAGGGGGTGGAGGTGTTGTTGAAAATTTATATACGTATATTTTTTCGCCGCTTCTATCCTGCAAGATGTGAAACCACTGCCCAATATTTAGACAAACCTTTTACCCACATCCCATTGGCTTCAGCACAATCCGTAAGCTATATCCTTCAACCCATGTTTAAGAACGTAGTAGATCAATCCTCCAATGATGAGCCCTTCATATTCCTTGTTGCTCAATACAAGAAATATTTACCTCAACGGTAGTACTGCCCTGCTCTGACATCCTGTCTCCAAATACTATATACAGTTTGAAAAGCACAAAAACGTCTGGTGTTGCTTCAAATAAGATGCAAATCCATTTGGTGCGTGTAAGCTCATGTAAAAGACTGCGGCCAGTGAGCCTGGTCTTGTCCGAGCCGGATCGTTCTGTCTCCCGGGAGCCGAGGGCATCAAATATGCAGCAGACGACTCAGACGGCCGGAAAGTCTGCCGCCGCTCGGGCATGACAGCAACACTTTGATCAGCAGAAGCTGCATGAGGGTGAGTTTGGGGTGTGTTGCGGGTGTGGGGAGGGTGGCTGGTGGTGTTCGGACTCAACATAAATGCAACTAACTATACAGTGAAAAGTAGGCATTGAAAAAACACATTTTGAAACAATATTTTAATCAATATAGGCATCAAACTTATTCCTTTCACAGAACCGTGTCATTATAGTGATGTTCTGTCTTCTTCAGTAGAACCTGTCTATTAAGACCACCGGGACGCTGCCGCCGCAAGCGGTCTCAGTAGAGGGGTGGTTTTTACTGTGGTCTTGTTGTGCAGGTTTATATAACAAACATGTCTTTGTTCGGGGTTATACGTCAGCTGTAGTTACTCGGACATGCGCTGATGAGCTTGGATGAGATCAGTCTTTCTTTAGCCAGGCTGAGTGCACCAATGCCCACCGTTCCACAAAGAGTGCAAATCAACAGATTTCAAATCCAGTTTTTTTTTCTGTTTGACTATGCATAGATAATTCAGAAAATTCATATTTTGGCATGTCACACAGCATTTTACATTAAAGAAAAAAAGAATTCCCGACTTTCCACCGGGGAAGAGGCAGGTTGGTGTGGGGACCTCGCAGACTCTGAATAAGCCCTGCTTCAGTCCTGCGGATAACGAAAGGTGTCCCCCAGACCCATCGCCCCACTTCTGTTTACCAGCAGTAGGAGGGAGTGATGTCCTCCAATGGCCGTTTTTTGACCTTGTAGCCTACTACAGACAAAGCAAGGCGTGATTGACTATTACACTGATATGATGTTTATCAAGTATCCAAGTGTGATTAGTAAATACACGGGCCCCAGCATCATGGGAGCTTGAGAATGATGCTGGGGCTCATGAACAAACACAGCAAACTTATATCAATGAGATTTTTTTTTACAAAATTTATAGATAAGTATTTTCTAATGTTTATGGTGGAATAAGCATTGTTTAGCTTCAACAATATAATCTATGCTCGTACATACCTAAACTGGCGTTAGTTTATTCCTAGTGCGAATAGAATCCAATATCCAATAATGTACTTCCATGAAGCTGAAGCTTTTTATGTAACTACGTGAACTCAACGAGTCATTATGAAAAATCACTTACCTAGTAACTGACTTTTAGGAAAGACTGTATTGTTTCATATAGAAGTTACTCGAAATACAGGATTTTTTAATTTTATTTTATTTTTCACTGATATTGCGTAGAGAGAATTTAAAAAAAATAAGACTGTCAGATAGAAAAGCTGCAAACGCTGTGTGTGTGTGTGTGTGTGTGTGTGTGTGTGTGTGTGTGTGTGTGTGTGTGTGTGTGTGTGTGTGTGTGTGTGTGTGTGTGTGTGTGTGTGTGTGTGTGTGTGTGTGTGTGTGTGTGTGTGTGTGTTCTGTGTGCGTGTGCGTGTGTGTGTGTGTGTGTGTGTGTGTGTGTGTGTGTGTGTGTGTGTGTGTGTGTGTGTGTGTGTGTGTGTGTGTGTGGTGTGTGTTGTACATATAAAAAAAAACGATCATTAGTTTGTATGTTTGTTTGTTTTCATTTGTTTTCAATTAAAAGAGTCCCACGCGCACACCGCTCCTGGGGCTAATAAAAACTTCGATATTCTCCCTGATTAACACAAAACGACACCGACACATCTGTGAAGATATACGGTCACAAATAACCCTGAGCTGATCCGTATTTGGCTTTGTGCTCCAAATCTCAAGCACAAGTTTACTTAAAGTGGATCCAGGGATCAGATTCAAGATCCAGAATAACACTTTGATCACGTGCTACGATAACGTGAAGCTAATTGTGAAAAGAGCTATTTAAGTTTTACTTATCGCACTATTGTGATCTGAGGTACAAACAAAAAGAATAAAAGAATTTACCCCCTATTTTCTTTTCGCCATTACATTGTTAAAAACAATCTGGACCAACCAAAATACCCATGTACAGAAGAGATTTTTATGCAATATGTTTGATATAACAACATATTTTTCAATTGAATGTGTACATTTGAAATTAAAGTATACACTTCTTAGACTAGATGGACAACCCAAGGTGTGGTCATGTCCGTATTCCGGTCAACATACCAAACACACAAATTAACATTCACAAAACAAATATTCATTTACACTCTAGAAAGTATGGATTGTTGTCATCAGAATACTTTAGTTATTAGATAAAAATAGACACTACATTGAAGATATGTCATGGTTAACGTGTTGACAATAGCATGGACTACCACCGTAGTAGCTTGACTTTGACTCCTCATAATAGGTAACATTTTAAAATTGTTTGCGAGACCAGATTTGATCGATTTTGTCTATAAAAAGCGACAAAAACATTAAAATCCATTAGGAAAATGGCGACATTTATAGTAATAGTTGTTTGTTTTTGGGGGAAAAAAACATGTAATGGTCGCTTATGGACAGTGATTAACAGCGTCTGAACGGACACAACAAAGACCACCCTCTTTCACATAGGCCTCTTTCATAATAAGACAATTTTTCATAGCCCCCAGCTTCATATTCAAAGACATGTTAGAACCTCCATGAAAGAACCACCTCTATATTATGACCGCTAGCATATGTAAGTTAGCTTGCTGGTCACCTTGATAGAGGTTTCACTGTACCTGCCCGATATGTACCAAGATCTAGATCCAAAAGCCTACCTCATCTTATCAGTCTTTATCAGCTTGTCGCCAGTGTGTTTGTTCATAATGACCACTTAATGTCTTACCAGGACATATTTAAAGTCAGCGTATGTATATTTATCACTCTTGATGACGTTCAAGAAACTATTTTTTCCCTTAGAAGCGGGTCTAGAACGCTTTACGTTGACTTCTGTATGCAGCTTTTTGGTTGAAGGTGAAACTGTCAGGCTAAGACTGGTGTCCACTTTACACATCTGGTTATCATATCTGAATGTAAGTTGTTGTTTTTTTCAAAGTGTCCAAATGCCCCCTCCCCTGTCACACCTAAAATGCCATTTGATGTGTGTGTATTTTTTTGCAAGTCTGCCAAACTATAAAATTCAGTGTTGTGTGTGTGTGTGTGTGTGAAAAAAACTGGATGTGTGTGTGTGTGTGCTAGTGCGTGTCCACAATATGGAGGTGTCCATGTGGACAGGTTTCTCTGTAGGTGTGGGGAACAAATGCCAGCACGAATCAACATGACGTCAAGTTACAGTGGAATACCATTTCCTCATGTCATGCCTTTAATGAATTTAAAGACAAAAATGCATGTAAAAACAATATACCTATGTGGACTTTATAATAGATTTTATATTAGTTTGCATAATATCAACATTTGTATTTCTAGTAATGAAGACACATGGTTAAACAAATGCAGAGTGGAAAGTTGTGATGCACTTTACATTTTGTATACAGTCTGTTGAATTAAATAGGTTCTGAATTGATATGTACAAGGTACACTTCTATAGCTAATGCACAATTTTACTGTAGGAATCGCAAATGCATATATATTGATGTTTTCATGTTTCCGTCAAAATCAAATTTGTTGGGATTGCTTCTAAAAGTACGGACTGTGTTTTGATTGCATTTTGACTACATTTCTCTCCAAATGCTCTGTGAAAATTCATAAATATGATTAAATATTTCTTTTAGTTTTTCCACACAGTTCAAACCGATTTTTGCACCTTATGCATGATATCTACCAGGTCTACTATCTATATGATGTGGGTGTTAAACTGGAGAAATGTCATAGATACTGGGTGGGGAAAGAAACTAAATATGATTTAAAATAACCACCAGACAAAACCTAAAAGTTACGTCAACACACCGCATCAACCAAAGAGGAAGAGAAAATCACTTTTTAGGAGCTTTATTATTAAACTACGGCTGTTTCAAACCAACAGCAGCCACCAAACATGATGGTACCATTTGTTGTCAATAAAAACAACAAAATCTAACAGTAATTTCCATTGTTTTAACTGCGTCACATGCATAAAAAGTGGCAAAATTTTGCACAAAACAGGTGTTCCTTTTCAGTGCTCACCTGTTTAATTAAACTCAAATGAAAGCTAAACGTTATTGCAGAAAATCGTCTGCAACTTGAAGATCAGCGTTGGCTTAGTTCATACGGTTATTACTTACCAAGGTGCATTGTTCAGCTATTATGTATCAGCACATATCAATATGTTAATTGGGAAATAAAAACTGAACAAATTTTGAGGATGCCACAGCCGTTGCATGGTGTGCTGACAGTGATGGCAATGTTTTAAACCAGGTTCCACATAATAATGCATGTTTTTGTATGAAGCTAATAAAATTTCCACAGCAAACATTTAAATCATATTTTAATAAACTTTTTATTGTCATTCCTGTCATAAACAAAGCCATTACAGACTGTTAAATGTAAGTTTATGTGACTTTTATTTTTATTTCTTTAAACAAATTTAATATCACAATAAAAAAAATAGTATAGGTCCCAATAATACTTACTGTGAAGCTATCTATATCCAATTTACTAGAATAGCCTTTGAATCGCCAAGTTTTTCAATTAAATGGCCTCTGATAATTACATTTTAATTGCACATGGCACTGAAAAATATCAACTCCTGGTGCCACAGAAATGACACCGGTTTTATCCTGATGTTACTGATGCACAGTCATCGGCGAACGGCGGTTTACGGATAGCAAAAGTCTAGAGGCACACGACTTTTCCGTGGCAAGGTCATCATTGGAATTGCAACACAATAATTATGTTCAAAACGTCGTGTGTGACCTATCTCCCCCTTCGGGAAAATTCTTCTTTTTTTATTCTTCTTTTTAGCCATGTTCTAAATCAAGGAGAAAGCGGGGCGCCTGTGTTTTCTGCACGTTTGGGTATGCGGGCCACCCCTTCTGAGAAAATCTTTGATGGGTTACGGAATGGCCATCCCGCACCTTGCTTTGGATCCTCTTCAAGTAAAATAATCCTAATGGAAGAAATTACCTTGTTTGTTTTGTTTTGAGAACATGAAGATGGTCTAATTGCAGATGATCTGATTGACAGGTTACACTGTTGGTGTTTAGTGCAAAAGGTTTGCAGTGACAAAAAGTTTTTAGTCTCATCCCGTAGGATTTATATGTCTATGAAGAAAAATGATTTGTGTTGTTAATATATCAAAGTAAACAAACAAGATAGGGACAAACCTTCTCTCCGAACCCATGCACCATATATATGTGGAGCACCCCTGTCTGAGAAAATCGTTGATGGGTTACGGAATAGCCTCTTGCTTAGGAAATATGGACATTTACAGTTGACTTTATGAAATAATAAACGGAAAGTCCCGTTTTCAACTGCATTGACTAGACCTACTATGGAAAAAACCTATGGTACTCATCTTCCCCTTAACTTTCTTCCTTCTGAACATATTGTTTATTTATAAAAAATGCCTTGTTTGGAAGAAAAAAATGATTGTTTAAAAAATACTAGTGTAATATTAGTCCAAATACCTTATAATATGAAGAAGAAGAAGAAAAAAACATATACATTCTTGTTCATTGTAAGGAGTCCATACAATAAGAAAATAACGACAACAACGACAACAACAAAACACTCAACAACATATATTGCAACCTCAAACTAAAACCGCCTCTAGCTATAAAAGACCACCCCTAAAAATACTTAGTAGACCAATTTTATGACCCCAAACTTCCACAAAGTGGCCATCGCAAACCCCAACATAAAGAGACAACCTCCCCATTGAGACCACTTGAGGTCAGTTCTCGTGTTAGTCTCAATAAAGAGGTTCTACTGTGCACAGAGAAAAAAAAGATAGAAAAGAAGCCAAGGTGCAAAAACTACAAAACGAGTCCAGACCATGTGAGTCTGGGCGTGTACAGAATAAAACAATAAACTCAATAGTCTGTAATCGTTTGGAGGTGCAGAAATAGCAGCATCAAAGGACGTATATTTGATATTTGTTGAGCTAGGATCGGACAGTTCCGAATATTCAAGCCGAATCAGTCATGGTAGTTTAGTTGTTGGTATTGTCATCCCCCCCCCCCCCACACACACACACACATGAGACGTGATTTAAATTGTAAAATGATCTTTTCAGCAATGCATTTTTCAACTACTGCCGTACAGTTGATATAAACTTTGGGTTGAACACATTCGTGATTGTCAGACAGGGGTTGTATTCGCTGTTGCAACATGTCGTCTTCTCTAGACTCTAGCCTATTCTAGAACCATTTAAACTGCTCCAGGTGATCAAGTCATTCACGGTTATTGTCTCTGCTTCTCCGACTCCTGCTACCATCAGGCCTATAGCTGTTGTCATCCATCTTAGAGGGGGTCATATAGCAAAAATGTGATTGGTGATTCGCCCTAAATCTTGAGTGTGAATTGTGAATCGCCTGTATTTAAGTGTGTGAAATGTGATGGAACCTATTCAATTACAATTCCTGGGCATTGGTGAAAGACAATGAAATGAATTGGTGATTGGTGATTCAGGAAAAGAAATGTTGATGAATGGATTTCCATCAACGCTATATACCCCCCCCCCCTTCTTACCATTTCCATTGTCACACACAGTATAGAAACTTATAAAAATGGAGAAAAACAAAAATTTGCAGGGGGTGGGGTGTCGATCATGCATGTTTTTTTCATCTCGTGCACGTGGCACTGAGCTTTCCTCAGAGCTATGTGGTAAACGTATTTACTGCTCTAGTGCTGGTACTCAGACTGAATTCTGGCCAAGTGTTTTTGTTTACTTCCATGACTAAGCACCTTTCAATAAACGATTTCCGGCAATTAAGCCCTTTACACAGTCAAGGGTCTTGGTGGTTCAAGATGTTCCTGATGCTAATTCATCGGCCAGATTGCTGATAGTGATGTAAATTTATATTGTCTAAATTAATGCTCTGTTGCCAACTACCTCAACGGGACAATGTCTGTTCAAAATGAAGTGATAACTGCAAAACATACCAGCAATACATGGTCTCGTTAAAGATGTCGCCCTGTATTCGTTGGTGTCAAGTGTTTGTGCACCTAACACAATTTTGGTATTTCAAAGAGCAGGAGTGAATGATTGCATTATGATTAAAACTTATTTGCGTAGACAATGGCCGTGGGTTTGCTACTTGTGCCTCGTGGTGACCAAAACATCTTATCCTTGAGGCAACAACTTTGAGAGGAAAGCATAAAACATTATGGATTTATGAAGTTCGGAAGCAACAAGCTATAGTTTACTGAAACAAAGACAGTGCAAAACATACCAGTTATATGCTTGACTGCGAAATTGGATTGAAAGAGACAATTATTGGATTGAAAAATAATTCAGTTAAAAAATTGGATGTGTCAACTTTGAAAAAAAATCAAACGCCATATATGTTTGTCTTCTTGCTCAATGGGAAATAAACTTATTCTAGGACTAGCCATGGCCATCTTCAGAGTCTGCATTCTTGATGATTTCCCAGTTCGAAAATGGCGGTAGACATGTTAGACAGATGGTAGGCCCCCTCGTCTCCGTTAATCACCCGCTTTTGTCAGCTATAATTTTGTCAGTAGTGTGTTGTTGTTTGTCATAAAGCGCATTATAGTGTTGTAACTTGTCCACTACATACAGGTCAGCCGTCCATTCCTTAGTTTGACCCAATGACCGGGCCAATAAACAGAGATAGAAGAGAGTGTGGAGAGCACTTATTCCCTGGGATTTATGTCACTTCATAATGTTGAATGACACTCGAGAGCACCCTTCCGGTCGCCATCCCTAATCACGTGCATAATGGTATAGATAAACACTTGAGCTTGTGTCACGTGTGCTGGAAGGTCTCAGGTGAGGTGGAACCTCTTCCATGTGCACAGCACAAGGAATAATATCTCGCCACAGCAAGATATCACCTATCAATTGTTATAGATACTTAGATGTATAATCGACCACCTTCTCAGGGGAAGATGAAGGAATAAGTATTAAGACTACATTTGTGTCACAACTTCCGAAAAAATGTTGTATTCGTTTTTGCCTCTGACGTTTTTTCTTTTTGTATCGAAATACGGGCAATTTTTCTGACTCCTGATTTCTTCTGTGCATGGGGGTGGAGGTGGGGTTATAAGGGGTCAAGAATCCCACATAGCTAATTTTTTCGTTTTATTTCCTACATTCCTATTTTCAGCCTTTTCCTCTGATCCCATAAATTTTCAGATTTTACTCCCAAACTCCAGTTACTTGAATCCTTAAAAAGCATTTGATAAGATCTTTACATATCATACACAAATATTGCTTTAAAAACATTTTGGAGCAGTATTTTTAATAATGATAATAGTAAAATCTTGTATCTAACTCTATGTAAATCGTCTGTTCACACATGCCACACATGCCTCGCGTGACATCTACACACATTAAACCTTACAATGGTAATCATTAAATATTAAAAGAAAAACTGCCCAGAACCACCTTAAGAGGTCACGGGGCATATTGTCACATCCATTGTATATCTTGGCCTACAAAGAATTAGTTTGCATGTTCTTGAAAACTACAATTTTTATGGTGTAAATAATAAAAAGGCTGACTGTAGTGTTCATTTTATGTTTGACTCTCATAATTCTGTCAAATGGTAGACACTCATTTGTGCCTAATAACTGTTTTTATTTGTATTTATTTACCCTATGTAGACTACATTTACTTTTTTGTAGTTCAACTACCTCTCAAAGTGTATGGGATTTATATTCTGAAATAAACTATGTTATGTTATGTTATGTTATTAGTCAGCACAATAAATTGTGACTACAAAACTACCAAGGTATGCACGCTGGGAAATTAGTTGTAATGATTTAGCAGCAACATTTGCATTTCAAAGAACCATTTTTTATACCAAAAACTCTAATTCTCAGAAGTTTGCGTCATATGTGAAACGGTAGTGGCTTGTCTTTACATAACATTGGTAAAACTTTCTGAATCCAGTTCCCTAGTACGGACCCTCAAATGCATTATGAATAACAGCAGATGAAGATATACAGCAGAACCTCCGATTTAGACCCATTATGGCACGACACCCCGAGTGCATTATTTACTTTGAGCCAGCTAGTACAGTGTAACCTGCAATGAATGCACCTTTTTAGTAAAACAATTTTTCTTGGTCCCAAATCTCTATAAGGAGACACCCCAGCCCACCCCCATTACCCTCCTAGAGTGGCCACCTCTTCATTATTTTAATGAAGCACTTGAGGTCAGTTCATTTGAAGTGGAAAGTCCCCCAGTGTATGGACAGGTCCCCTTCACGGCAAATGCAAACAGCAGGAAAGGGGCGACAATTTATTATGGCCCGACAAATTTGTCCAGATTTTTCAAGACCCATCACCCCGCCCCCTACCCACAGAAAATTAAATAAAAAGCCATAAGATGAGTTTACCCACCCCCCACCCACCCACCCGCCACTTTGTTTGTTCATACCCCAGTGGGTCACGACACATACTTAGTAGCCACTTTACTGTGCTAACGCACAGGACGGTAGTACGATTACTGCACTCACAGAGCAAGATGGACGTCTCACTTTGAGAATATGTTTTGGAATTGTAGCCAATACACAAGTGTATGACCACAAAGTTTGTGTGACAGCGTAGCCTATCACAAGGCCTTTAAATGATCTTAGGGACGGTACAATATTTAACAAGCGGGGGGACCGGTGCATATCGAAAAACTTGTCTGAAAAAGGTCTTGTCCCCTGCTGATGTGATGAAAAAAAACTGATGTCCCATGACCTCTATTCATAAAAAAAAATCGCGTCCCCTCCCATGAATATTCGCGTGATTGATTTGTACCGATTCGCTCACGTCGAGGTGGGATTTCAGCAGCTGAAAAAAAGTACATGTCCCATGCCCAACGAGAATAAAAAATCATCCGGTCACCCTACTTTGCACCTTGAAAAAAGTACATGTCCCCCTACCAAATGCACTGGTCCCCCCTCCCTGGTAAATATTGCACCGTCCCATATATATCTATTAGAGCTAGAGGCTGTCACAATTGTACTTGCTCTTCATCTTTGCACTTGATATATGGTTTACATGAGTGGTTTTTGTGATAATAGAAGTAAAAACTATGGGATATATTATAAAGGTCCTTTGAAAGACTAGTGACAGCGGTGTATTACTTGCTACTTCAAATTTATCAATATAAAATATTTGTCATATCAGTAAAGACCTTGATGTTAAATATTTGCAGGCAGGTGGCATGTAAAGTTATGACGTATGATCATACGTACAACATAACCCCCCGATTGTTGCCACCTCTATAAAGAGACCACATCAACGATTTTTGGGCCCTTTTTTTGTTTCTCAACCCTCAAAAAGAGACCACTTCAATCCATCATTAAAAAGAGACTACTTATCTACCGAGGCCACTTGTAGGCATAATCCGAGTGGTCTCAATTAGAGGTTATACTGCTAATCTACAAATGCATTGGCTTTATCACAGTGTACTTTAGATAGTAGAATATTCATGGTAGAGACAACAAACATTTGACACTGAAGATGCACAAATCTCCATTATTGTTCAACAGACAGAGATGTGAATTATTATCCACAGCAAAATCATTTGATTCGTGGTATTTGTCTATTGCTCATTCTTGGATCTTCCTCGAGTTGCAATATACTGATACATTCTTTGACTCTTGTGACATACTGATTATCGTTGTTTAGATAGCTGTAGGGATACATGGGTTAAGCTAGGGTCAGACAGTTCTGAATATTGAACTCGAATCAATCTTGTTGTTGAAGCAATTGATATTTGAATTGACACAGTGTCTCGTCACAAACATGTTTTTAAAAAAGTAGAATCATCCTTTTCCACACGTCAAAAATTCGTGATGAACATTCGTGACTGTCAGACAGGATCTTTAAACAAATAAAAACAAAGCTTATGACCCACGTCTGCGTTCGTACTTTTTCTCCCACGCGCCTACGCAAGTCCAGTCCTGATTGGGTCTTTTTTTTTCTGTGGCTTTCCGGTTGGGGCTCGTAATGAGGATTTTTACGACAATGTGCAGCATGAACATTAACTTTTATGCGGCATTGGTGTTTTTGACCGACTTTCTGTTAGACTATGTTCTGTATGTTATGTAGTATTTAACAATACGGTTCAACTTTACTGTCTAAATACGCATGATCAGTGCTACATTCCACAAGTTCCACTGTACTGCCTTAACACTCTAAGTGGTCACTCTCACCACGAAGCTGTACTGTACTGACTTGGTAGTCTAAATGCTCACTTTAACGGGTCCCATGTACTAAATTGGAAACTTTCGCATGTTCCACTGTACTGACCCACTGTGTTTCAGATTTTCACTGCTTACTTTTACAAGTTCTGCTGTACTAACTTAGTCGTTCTCACATCCCCATCTCACAGATACAGTATTACTTTTTCATGTCTCCCTTTCCCAGGTCACCACGTGTCTGTGGTTTGACCTTGAATCCTCCGCCAACCTGCATTTTGTCATTGTTGCTGGTCATAAAATCCCCACCACGCCACAATACTCAGAGAATCTCGGCAGCAGAGCCAAGATTTACAATGCTACAGTAGAACCTGCAGTTGGTTGCATAGTCTCTTATGCCTAGTTTAAAGCTTATCCTAACCTTTATTCTAGGCTGCAAAAGTAGCAGCATTTAGTAATTTAGCACCCCCCGTGACTGTGACATTGACTTATTTACAGAATTGTGTGATGTGCACTTAGTTTTACTGGGTGCGATTTAGTGATCTAAGTGTAAAGATCACTTGTGGGGCTGGTCAACATCCAGAGGTGGTCTCTTTGTGGCAGTGTAACGGTTGAGAACATCAAGATGGTCTAATTGTAGAGGTGGTCAGATTTACAGGTTACACTGTCGGGGATTTAGTGCAAGAGATTTGCAGTGACAAATCATGAAGTTTTTTTTCTCTCTAGTATGATTTATATGTTAATATAAAACATATGACTGGGGTTGTTTATATATCATATCAAAGTTTTATATGTTAATATAAAACATATGACTGGGGTTGTTTTATATATCAAAGATTTATATGTCAATTCTGGGAATTGGTCCTAGGTTAATATAAAACATACGACTGGGGTTGTTTGTATATCAAAGATTTATATGTTAATATAAAACATAGGACTGGGGTATATATCAAAGTAAACAAACAAGATATACTAATAGGGTCAATATTTCCCTCCCAACCACACCATTTTATAGCACATTCTAAAGATGACAGTCCACAGTGATGAAACGGGCAAACTCTGCTTAAATTTTTTATTAATGTTTTAAATTATTTTTGGCGACCCTGGTTAAGAGCAAGGTCAAAATGATGGCAAACTTGGCCAGAGGGTATGTTCAATAGACAGGCCGGTTTGGCTTTTAATTACACACGGGTATGTTTGCTATCCTGACTGTCATGGTCATGGGGTCATTTTAAGTTCATTACTGTTGTTTACTTGCTATTTTGGTCCACATTGTAAATCTAAATGTGGTGGTTTATAGTCGTAATCCAAGTTTAGCTCTCATGACTTAACAATTTACACCACGCCATTGGCCCACTTATTGATCTTCAGTTGATCATTTCTCATATACTTGCACCGAAAGCACGTTCAGCGCACAATGCTATTCACGCACACAATCACTCACACACTCTGTCAACCCAATGGCCTGTACCTAATTAACGTGTAGGTGCCACGGAGTTGTGTGCAACTGCTTTTGGAATTAGTTTGCTCAACACCCACCATCAGGCCCGACTGGGAATCGAACCCATGACCTTCTGGTCACGCGTCCAACTCCCTAACCACTCTGCCACGGAAGCCCACATTGGTGCACACCTATCCTTTGGACAGACGTCTTTTGCGTTTAGCTGCGGGAATCGCGTTTCATCATGGATTGGTGGGTGAAATCTTTCGAAAGCTGACAAATTCAACCATCCATTGGAAAAGATACAAGTCAAGTCAAATAATTTTTTCAAGTCAAATAATCATTTATTATACTGACATGTGATATACATATTCTGCTTATATTTAAATACATTAGTAATATCACCCAGCCAATAATGGCTTATAAGTCAGTTTAAATCATATCTTATAATAAGTGTGCAATAAAAAGAAATTTTACAATTGTTAGTTATACAGTTTGTCTTTTCTCATATTCCATGCATTTTCTATGTATTTAGCTACATAATATTGACAATTTGTCATAAGATATATAAACTTTTCTTGATCATTAAAACTATTAACATTTTTACATTTATCTAATGTTTTTGAAAGCAGTACAGTACGGGGGTAATTATACAAATCACAATTTATAAGGAAATGAACTTCGTTTTCAATTTCATTTCTTTCACAAAAGATACACAGACGTTGTTCTAATTCAATATTTTCAAAACGACCTGTCTCATGCATGTTAGAAAATGAAGGGTAATCTGAAAAAAGAAGTTAATATCCCGGTCAGGGACAGTCAGTGAGGATGTTTCAATCCTAGTGATTTATCTGACATTGTGGTCCATATCGTTGCATAACTGTCTTTTGGACAAGTTGGTGATATAGATGTTTCTAGAGCATTACAACCAACAAGCTAGGGTCAGACAGCACCGACTGTTGAAACCGAATCAGCTGTTGTATCTTAGCCATTGTCAATTGGCAAATCGACTACTCACAGACATGCTTCTTTAAACTTTGAGTAGAACTATTTTTCACTCCTTGTATTTCTCAACTCATATAGCTAACAGAAATTTGGGGATGAATATTCGTGACTGTCTGACGTGGGCCTGAGCCAACTGGCTGTATAACCTTGGAGTGGGGACAGCGATACTGCCTTCGTGGTTTAATGAGGTGCTATCTATTCACAATCTACACATTAGGGGGTCATCGGGGGCTGCTTGAACTGGATTTTGAACCTGTATGGGACAAGACTACATTAAAACAGCATATTGAACACGATATATATTACTAAGTGCTTCACGACCACCTTCAAAAGAGACATCTCTATAATAAGACGTGATAGTCGGCCATCTTGTATTTTACCGTACGTAGAAACTTCATTTAAGACCATCTCTATAAAGAGAACACCTCTATGATAGGAGATTTTTTTCACTGCAGTAAAGAGACTGGGCGAGGCAACCTCTGTATTGTGATCACGTCTATAATAAGACCACTTCACGGCCTCAACCTTCATAAAGAGATCGCGGCAGTATCATTATTTATGATTGGCAAGAGACCACCTCTCTACTGAGACCCCTTGAAGCCAGATCTCACGGTCTTTCTAGAGAGGTATTGGATCTACTGTATGAGAATTCACGCGGAGGGCAACGTGCTAGTTTTCTTACAGGTGTATTAATAACTAAGAAATTATCAACCGCAAAAAGGTTGTATTCATAACCTTGAATGAAGGTTACTATAGTGCGTGCCATAATTACAAAAACACCGTAGTTTGCCCCATCACTTTCTTCAAACCCAACAGGTTGTAATGGCATTTACATCGCTTGGTGCAGAATGTAAAAGGGTAACATGGGGGCATAGAACCATGGATTGAGTAATCTATGACAGTGGTCTAAAACTTTGTTTCGGGGAAAAAAATAAAACAAAAACATATACAGTACAGACTGCCATTAATGATGTAACGATTAAGCTTTTCAACGTGGCTATTTAAATAGTAAGAATAGTTACGGAACAGACTATATATATGTACAGGGTTCCAGTTGTAACTAACATATATCTATATCTATATTTTTGATAAAAGTAAAATGTAAATATACCCAATGTACCTGCGGTAAAGATTAGCCTTTATTTCCCATATGTTTATTGCGCATTTATTTATTTGCTTTAGGCCATTTAGAACTATGTCAACTTTACCGAAGTACTAATTTACTAGAAAGTTGATATGCATGCTGAGGCAGATGAGATCTATGATAATGACAATAAAAAAACTAGATCTGTATAACGATAAAAAAAAACCCCCCAAAAAAAAAACCCAAAATTTTTTTTTACGGTTTTTTTTTTTTGGGGAAACCCTTTTTTTTTCCCAATTTTAAAAAGGCTTTTTTTTAAAAAATTTTTAAATTTTTTTTTAAACCCTTTAAAATTTTTTTTTTTTTTTTAAAAAAAATTTTTTTAAAAATTTTTTTTCCCCCCCCAAAAAAAATTTTTTTAAAAAAAACCCCAAAAATTAAACATGCAAACCCCCCCCAAAAAAACCCAAAAAAAAGGTTTTCCCCCAAAAAATTTTTTAAAATTTTTTTTTTTTTAAAAAAAAAAAAAAAAAAAAAAAAAAATTTTTTCGGTTTTAACCCCTTTCCCCCCCCCCCCGGGGTTTTTTTTTGGGGGGGTTTTTTTTTTTAAAAATTTTTTAAAATAAATTTTGGGTTTGGTGTTTGGGCCGGGTTTGGGCCCCCCAAAAAAAGGGGCCCCCCCCGGGGGGTTTTAAAAACTCTATCCATTTGGGGGAAGAGGGGACAATTGCAAGCTGAGACGAGAGGCCACCCGAGTTGGGACGATATAATAGATTAAATTGCGATCAATAATGAATCAACAAGATCCCTTCTTGAAGCATTTGGCCCGATAAAACTCAATCGTTGAAGTTGCGTGAAAGAGGGAAAATTTCGGCAGAATACGAGTGAGAACGCTCGGGTGGTCAATTTTTTGTTGAAAAGCATAATCGGCAATATGTTAAGGAGCGGTGAAATGGCGGTACAAGACCGACTCAAACGGACCGACGATGTTCGAGGGGAGGAGCTCCAGCTGCAGAGCAGTAACGTCAACAGGTGATTACTATCATGGACCTCAGCATCATATGGGAGGGGGAAGGGGGTATATAATGGTCTACTTCTATGGTTTAGAAACACTATACCATACAGTTTACAATATATATGACTGTAGATGCATGACTGTTATTCATGATGATAGGCAACTGTTGACACATAGCTCGGCTGGTAGCTTCTGCTTTGCTTGTGCCTGTCAGCGATGTCTCGGGCGTGTATATGTGGTACCAAGAGGATGATAACACACACAATAGTCCTAAGTAGACATTGATAACAATCACCTACAGTGAAACATTGCTACTAGGATACAACTAGCTTCACTTATCTTTATTCTTTCTCTCCATCATTCATTTTCAACTGCTGTTTCAGGGACAAACCAATTATATATTACATAATGCAATGTATATCGTTAGATTTAATAGGCCTACCATAAACATGATGCAATCAGGACTACAGTAGAAACTAGGGTACAATTTATACTCTGTGAATATTATTCATGAAGCATTTGCGACATCATTGCCTTGATATTGATATGCTTTTATTGTTCAACCTAACTTACTGAATAGGAATGCTTTGAAAAGTATCCGGACATGTATTTACCATAAAATTAAATTGTAGTCATGTCTCTATAATAAAGGAAAGAAATGATTCATTCTTGGAACAATCATTTATTCAGAACCATGCTTTTATAGACTTCTACCACTGGCTAATTTTTTTACTGAAATATATAATTGAATTCACTGATTTTACCCTGTGAGGAATTTTTTCTGGCAATTTTCCGTTTTCCCTGATCAGTGGATACCTGATCAATGCCCATTGAAATTTGAAAAAAAAAATATTGAGTATGTAGGCCAACTCTAGAAACAGTAGTAAAAGAAATAGACTTGATAAATATATGTATTCTTTATTAATGTTATCACATACAATTATTAGAACATGATCATAAATCTGTAAGTAGCAAGTTCGGCAGACCCTCTTTATCAGTTTCTGGTTACAACCAGTTTTGTACACTGTAGATTTTTAACTCATAGATCAACTTCTTTCTCTGTATAATGTTCACTAATAAACACGAGGAATCAAATTAACAATGAAATTGGTACAACGATCATGATTTCTCGTTTCTTGCCACTCCCTGATGACAATGTTTTGCTATTACCTATCAAGGAAAATTCAGCTATTAGTTATACAAGCAAATATAAAATTTAAAGATTTCTTGGTGTTAAGGCATATAAGTATACAATAAGATTCTGTGCAGAAACAATTAACACATCAAATGTTCAGCATGAACAAAACTTTTAATAAACGCGAGCAGGTTTGCATTCTAATATATGTAATTGCAACCAAAAAACCACACCATAATTCTAAACTTGGTGTAAACAAAAAAAAGAAGCTAAAACATACCAAAAGCTGCAAGATACTAGAGACACCCTGTTAACGACCAATTTTATATTATAATGGATGAGTATTGATACAAATTAACAAGCTATGTAAACTATCACTTTAAGAAAGCATCGGCACCTGCATTTAGTGCAAAAACTAATTTGGTACAAAGCAGTCAATAAACAAAATACACAAATATTTCTAAGTTACAATCAAACCAGAAAATTAGTTTGCGCTTTTAACTCCACCGGTAGTAAAACGTGATAAAAATATCAAAAAAAGATGAATAACATACAACTCCTCCATGACCATTTACATCAACAAATATCAACATCTTCACCACACTGTTTTGTTTTCCATCCACATACATTTGTATTCAGTGTCCTCCTCCAATTCCTCTTTGTCCTTCTATTCCTCCTGCTGAGCCTTCAGGAAACTCTGTTTAAAATATGGAATAAGATTACAAAAATAAGTTTTCTTAAAAAAAAATCAAAGTACTGTAAAAGTAGAAATGTTTGCACACAATTTAATTTGCGAATTTCTTGGATAGGTGTAAAAACGCAAACTTAAATAGTCAGCAAACATTAATAGCCTATGTAAAGTAGGTCCAGGATGGACCAAAATCGCAAAATTAAATATTCACAAAATAATTTATAGATGATAATCACAAAATTTAATAGCCACGAAATATTTAGTGTTACAGTATGCATTTTTAACCAGGTCAGAATAGAGTTTCTAACAGATAAGCCACATTTGCATAGTTTTGGTGTCATGCAGTAATGAAACGCATTGTGAAATCAACATGCATGTGACGGTACATACCTGGTAAGTGTCCTCATCCATCATTTGGTCCAACTCCTCTGGATTCTTCAGCTCCAGTTTGAACAGCCAGCCTGCAATGTGGGAGGACACATGAATGTTTCATTTGTCAGATGAGATTTTTAAGAAACAGTAAAATGAAAGATTTTTCCCCCGCTTGAACAAGTGCACATAAACATACCATCATACATTGTAATTTGAGTTCTTGGCGAAACAACTGTCGCAGATGACCTCTAAAAAAGCTGTGCATATTCTTTTGAAACTGAGCACATCACATTTTTTCCCCAAAAAATGGGGTAGGGGGGGGGGGAGGTGGGTGGGTGGGTGGGGGGGGGCTAAAAATTAGGTGCTTCTGGCTGGGGCAAGTTCCTCCACTCCCACCACCCACCATGCTTAATAATCCACTTTGTACGTTACTTGTTCCTACGATAAACTGCTGAACAATTTCAGCCAATCCTATAATTCTACACCCTCAAAGTCTACAACCAACTGGTAAATTGCCAGTGCAAATTGAGGTGAGGATTAGGTGTTCTAGTGCTCCAGTAACCCTCCATAATATATTATGTTCATGAAAAATCCACTCGTCCTACTCCAAAACTACCAGCTTTCTTCTCGTTAACATGAGCAGACAAGTACTGTAAAACTAGAAATGTTTGTGCACAATTTCATTTGCGAATTCGGTGGGTAGGTGCAAAACGCAAACTTAAATAGTCAGTAAACATTAATAGCCTATGTAAAGTAGATCCAAGATGGACCAAAATCGCAAAAAATAAAGTCACAAAATAATTTATAGATGAAAATCTCAGAATTTAATAGCCACGAAATATTCTAGTTTTACAGTATATTTATGTTCATAAAAATCCACTTGTCCTATTCCAAAATTGACAGCTTTCTACTCATTAATTCAGTAGAACCTCTCTATTAGGACCACCTTTGAGACCAGTGGTCTCAATAGAGAGGTGGTCTCTATACAGAGGTTCATTCTGGCAGCTTTATGAAGGCTTGGGACTGTGGAAAGTAGTCTTATTATAGAGGTGGTCTTAATTGGAGGTTTAACTGTATGAGCAGACGAGAGCTGTGGTTTCGTACCGTCGTCGTACGGCGACTTGTTGATGAGTCCCGGCGTGTCCTCCACGTTTCCGTTTTTCGCCGTCACTTTCCCGCTGAGCGGACAGAAGATCTCGCTGGCAGCCTTTACGCTCTCCAGCGCACCACACTCGTCTGAAACAAAGGATGACAAAGGATGCTATTGCCCACCTCATTCTGGGAAGACTGATCAATATTTGTAAGCAGTATACAGTATTGGTGTCTGCGAATCGGTGGTGACTCTATCTCGGTTGATCACTCGTTTGGCACTGAAATACTGAGCTTCTTATCGAATCTTTAACAAGAGAATCGAACTGATTGTGAACAAAATGTATGGTATTGCTGCATTTATGTTGATACTTAAAAAAAAGACTAATTCTATCGAAAGACATTTCGAGTTTCCATTAATATGTGAATACCTTTAATCATATATCAATACTGCATGACCATCCATACACCAGTGCATTAAAATTTGAATTCACATTTCCTTGGCTTGCAATTGGGGAAGGGTTCTTATAAAAACCGAAATTGACCTAAAATCTGCACATGAAAACTAGAAGACACTTTTGAGATAATAAGTACGTATTTACCTTCCATATCATACTCATCTCCTTCTTCTGGAAGCTGTACATAAACAATGTCCCCTAGAGAGTCCTGAAAAAAATGATTAACAGCGATTATTTGACGCTGGACAACAAACGATATGTTGAGAGAGAGATTACAGGTAGCAATTAGTAAAACAACTTGGGAATGTAAAGAGGACTTGCATTGCTGAAGTTAGAAATTACCTGTATATTCTTTGTTGAGTTGGAAGCTCAAGAATGTAACTCAACAAATAAAGAGTAAACTTAGACATATTACTTACAATTGTTTTTTAATGATTTTAAAGAGCACTCATAAACACATTGGTAACCGAGTCTGCATAGACTCCCTATTTTATTATATTTTCCCAAATCAAATATTTCAAACTATTGTAAAGCATTTAGTTGACTTACATAGGACAAAGTTTATACAGAATCACAGACATTGATCATTGAAACGCTTTTCATGAAAGTTGATCCATATTTGGAATTACTTGCTACTTTTTTACCATCTACGCTTCTGTTAATTTGCTTACCACTATTATAGGCTGGGTAGCATTGCAATAGATCAAGCTCAAGCTCAAATTTGTTTTGATCGAAGCATTATTTGCTTTATGCATTGTGATTCAATCCATTCAAACAGGCTCAATAGAGCAACTTGAATGATTTCAATACCACGCCATATATAGGTCAGTTCTCAAACAACCAAAACATGAGGAAGTAAAAAATGTGTGATTTCTATCAGATGTAATTGGACGATATACGAAAGACACTGCCACTTTGTTAATGATGAAAGACATGCATGCCACTAACCAGTATGAGACATTAATCATATTTCATCCAATTATGCAATTTCACAACCTTACAAGCGTGTTTGTCAATAAGGCAGCATAGCATTTTCAGATGGATTTCATAAATATAATCAAACTTAAAAATTTCAAGCTATATAGTCACTCTTGAATATGAAAGACATATTAGAAAAGTGAATTCACATTATTTATATACACTAGTGTTTGCAAAGTGACATAATTCTAATTATAGAATATCTCTGGCATCTGTAGTACCTGCGCGTATTGGCTGATTCCAACTGTCCCGATGTTGCCCTCCATCGAGACCCATTCATGTTTCTCAGAATATCGACGACCTATAACAAGTCAAAGGATAGCCATTTCATACAGATGATCTAAATTTCATTATTAACTTCTTGAGCATTAGAAGTATAATTCAGATAAAATTTTGAGTTCATCATCGACAATAGCAAATATTTTCCGTAGCAGCCTTTGAAAGTTAAATTTAAAATTTATCAAAATAACTTGGAATGATTTCGAACTGCTTTTCAGATTATCTGAACATTATCTGTGTAGATCTAATTTAAAATACACAGGGTATATGGACTTATGAATTTGCATACACAGTTGGAACTGCAACCTGGACAAAAAGTGGCCAGCCCTTTAATCACTAGATCACCAATCGCTAAAACCGGCCATTCACATAAACCGTGAAATTTACGTCTGATGTGAATTTGGTGACCTCTGTAATGGGGGAGCTCACGTCATACATAAACTCATGAGTTATGTGCCTGGCCGAACAGTGCAATTGATGCTCTATGTTAACATTTTATTTCATCATTCATCACTGAAATTAGTAGAAATGCTCAAGTTGTTGGCAGCCAGTCAAGTGCTAAAGTTATTCACTAAGCAAATAATTATCTATACTATACGATAGGTTTTTTCCCCCACTTTGTTCATTAATAACATAAGACGTGCGTCCGTGCATGGTACCTTGGAGATGGACATATATTTTGATGTTGCCAATGATTTGAGCACGAGCACTTCCTCTTGCTGTACCCTCACTTAACTTTAAAAATAAGAAATTATAGAAGCTAATAACTTTTGCCACGCATCTACATATTGTCAATTGGGACGGGAATATATATATAATGTACCGGACGTCTGTCACTGGTGACATTATTGACAGTGTCAGTGTCAACCAGTGCAGTGGATTTTTTACATGAAACAAGAGCCTTGTCCCTTGAAAGGCTTGATGAGGAGCAGAGTCCAATCGTGCAACGTTTTGGCGGAAATGCAACATTATACATGGATTACCTGACAACAATGATGAGCTCTGACAAAAGCCTCTTGATGCTACAATCCTGGAAAATAGCGTTGACTTGTACAAAGCATTTAATTTGTTGCTATTAGCAAGAATTAATCGTCCAGTCTTCACCAAGGTCGCCATTGTGAATCGCATAGACGCAAATGTCTGCCTGTCATCCGATTGGTCATTTTTAGCCTACAGTAGCTTGTTTCACGGAGTCGTATGAATAGACAGTATTTTTTCTAATAACACTGGTTACCTTGTGTGTCCAGGACAGTCATTTATACAATATTTTTCCAATAACAATGGTTACGTTGTATGTACAGGACAGTTATTTGTGTTTTACTAGCTGTCAACCCGGTGTTGTTTGGGTTGAAATAGAAGAGATCCGGAACATATTAAATCCTCCTCCCTCTCCATCTTCAAACCAGCTCCAGTCAGAATACAGGTCTGTGACGGATAGAATACAGGTCCATCACCTTCCTCCCATCGGCATAAGTCATAGCCAATGTATATAGCAATGATCGATCCCTCTAATATATCCACTCCAACAGCTTTTGCTACCCCTGGTAAATATGTGTGGAACAGATTAAATGAGAAAGAAGAGAGTTCCGGTATTTAATGTTGACAATTACATACATGTATTTAGATAAACAAAAAAACAGAAATGGAATTTATAGATGACACGAATATATAAAATATTAAAAATCAAAACATTGAATTTCATTTATTCGCTGACTGTCATGATATCATAACGCAAACAGCATCGTTTTAAGTAAAAAAAAATGAATATACATTATTTATGCTTGCAAAGTTTTTAAACAATTGTTTTTTTTTTTTAAAAAATGTCAACTGATGTCTTTACTCTAAGGTAACATTGAGTTTTATATTGTCTACTGGCTTTTTTTACTATGCTCACATCACTGTACTCTATTGATAGTATGCTTACTCATTGTATCCTGTATGTTTTAAGGGTTTTATTCATTGAATTTGTATGTTCTTGTTGTCATGGCTTGACAATAAATGAAATGAATTTGAAATATAAGTTCTTTCTGTTTCCGTTGTGTCCTGTTTTCGTACACGTGCTGCCATCTATTAAACGTCATCAAAATGAAATTGTGCAAATTTACGTTTTGACTTTTTACTACTTAAGGACCAGTAATTGAAATGCTATATAGTGATTAATATAAGTTTTATTCTTTTTGGGTCAAAGATAAATAGTAAAAACAATATTACTGTGAAAGACAGACACTCTGAACAATATTTAGAAACAAATAAATGAAATAACAACCCTAATTGCATTTCAATAAAACTAAAAAATTGGTCCTTAAAATTGTTTTATCTATTTTTTTTTGGTAAAAATAGTATTTTTTTAAATTCTTTGCAACACACTATTCTTCCATACACGCTCTCTAACAATAGCACACATTATGTGTTTCAGGCTTCTTAAAAGCAATTATATTCTATAAGAAAGAATTAGAGCCAAACAATTGACTAATACATTTTTTATAAAGATTTTCCCATTTGCATAAACAATGTTCACTGAAGATATGCTAACAAGATTGATGACCACGCCTATCAATATACATGATACAGGAGTAACAATAACTTATAAATTATAGCAAATTATAGCTGTATACCCGGCGCTGCTTGGGTTGCAACAGAAGAGATCTGGAACACATCTTCCTCCCTCCCCATCCTTCCCTCACACCATCTCCCGTCAGAATACAGGTCTGTGACGGATAGAATACACCTCCATCACCTTCCTCCCATCGGCATAAGTCATAGCCATATACACACTACATGTATATGGCAATGATTGATCCCTCTAATATCCCTCCCACAAGCTTCTGCTACCCTTGGTAAACAAGTGTGGAACAGATTAAATGTTCCACCCTCCCCTACCCTTCTTTTGGCCGCCACCCCCTCTTCTCTCCTCCCCAACCCTCTCTACGCCATCCCCGTATAAACAGGTCCAGATCAGTCTAAATGCATTTCCATCACCCCCCTTCCTACCACCCCAGTTTTAACGTGAAATCTGGAAGAGATTAAATGCGACAAAACTTAAACATTTTACTCGAATATTAACAAAATTTGACTTACATCTACAAGAGATTTTTTTGCTTGTTTTATCATTCCCAAAAATTCCTTTGGTTTGAAATATGACATTATGCCGACCACCATGTTGTCCTATCATTGTATAACATAATTGGGAGTGGTGTATCATGGTTAAAAAGGTTTGGGCCCAAAAAAACTGCTTATCTTCCTTTTATACCCAAGCCCCGATTGGGTTGGTCAGACTATCTTCCATCGTCATCTGTAGGCTATGAACTCAACATGTATATGGCAATGAAATTTCAGCACGATTTCAATAAAACGCCCCCGATGACCCCGTGGCTACGGGTGAACGAATTGCGTACATCACGTTCAGATAACTGGACGTCAGATTAAAACGTGGTCCTTGCCCTTCTGTACTCAATGATGGATAACGTCATTTCACTACCAATCCGCCCCCCCCACAAAAAAAACACCATACTCTATTTCTCAAAATTTACATAGAAATGTCAAGGTACGTTTAACAGTTTAATGAGAATACTAGCTGTCATTATCCCGCTGAACGTTTGCCACTTTGAAACTGTGGTATGTAATTCGGTGTCTGTACAGGTTATTCTGGTTAAAAAAGCGTTTTTCTTCATTCACTTAAAATAAATTCTTCCAATACTGAACTATATAAATATATATATATATATATATATATATATATGGAGTTTAAGATAGTATTGTATATATATATATATATATATATATATATATATATATTTATATATTTCAAAGAAAACACACAATATACGGAGCCCAGCTTTCATGAGACTGCTATCAAATATATATATATATACATTTGAATTGTTATATATATCCATTTTATAAGACACAAAACCAAATATATATATATATAGCGTATATATATAATATATATAAGAATATATATATATATTTATATATATGTGTTCCTCTGCTGGTATTCCCATAGTGCCTAATATTTTATATAAATAGCAAATTTATATACATAAACTAGACATAACATGAGGGGTTTATATATTTTAAGCAACTGCTTATGTATACATATATTATATGTTTATAGATGTACAGGACAGTCACCAATACTATAGTTTCCAACTATAGCCTTATGTAAATATAGATGTAAATATCAGCGTTTATAGTGTCTGCAGGAGAACTGCTCACCGACTAATTTACACCAGGTCATTGGCGTCTTTGGTAATAAATTTTTACCTTTCTCAACTCCCTGGGGAGTATACAAGATTAGCTGCACACAGCATTTGCTTCTGTAGCGCACACGTGCTAATTACTCAAGTAGGATTCACCTGTAACTATTTCACATGTAAGTACCTTTGCTCAACACTCACCACAAGACCCGACCGGGAATCGGACCCACTACCTTCTGGTCATGAATCCAATTAGAATGAGATAGGAATCTCTGAACCATGAAATTGTCAGATAGATGAATTGTGGCACTTGTAATCTCATAATCAGTTGTTTATAACATAGGTAAAGATCAGGCAAAATCATTGTCAATTAATTTCTTTTTTTTGTGAAGCATTTTGAATAATTTCTAAACTTGACACACAATTCATGAGCAATAAAACATTGGTTTCCAGTGAAGTTGAGGGGGGGGGGGTGTCAAAATAATTCTTGCCCCATGGTTTGCTGTGTCATATTTGAACAAACATTTACATAAATGAAACCATTAACATTTTAATTACAAAAATCCTAAAAGTCTTACAAAATTAATGTAAAAAATAAGTGTTGAAGCAATGCTTTTTATATTTTAGATCAAAGCTCTACCCCTCAATTGTAAATAAGCATCACAAAGTACCATAATCCAACCTTAATACAATAACCATCCCAATTAGAGTGAATTATTTACAAAGCAATCATGATGCCATATATTCCTACAATCACTAAAGTGCAAAACAAACCGTGCCAAAACCATTGGAGTGAAAAGTCAGTGTGGTTATGAGTATTCATAGGATAAAAATATGACAGTGTTTTTGCTGTTTTAAAACTTGAGCTTCAACCTAATTCATATGTAGAATACTTAATAATTCAACCTATTAAATTGTGTCAAATATTATGATTTTATTAGAAATTAGTAATGTACATCATCAACGATCAAATGTGATTTCACAAGCTCATGTCTCACTTTAAAAGTACACATGTATCAGTAGGTTTGATTTGGAGAGGATTTGAGGAGAAGAGCTCATTAGTGGCTGCCACTGTTCTGGGAAGGTGGTCATGTACATATGAAATTCTTCGCCAGCAACTGCAAATAAAATCATCTAGTCTATTGAAGCAATACAATTCTTAGCCAACCCAACACTAAGCTAAGCAAAGTAAAGGGTACCTGATTATGATGGTAGTTATAGGCCTTCATATGTGGTATGACCTGTCCAGTAAATTGGTTATTTTGTCACATTAAGTTATTCTCAAACACAATATGTGCTATTTTCCTTGAAAAACACTCTTTTTCATTGCGAATCAGTGTTGGCTTTTTGTACAAAATTTTTTTTTTTTTTATCCGGGGCCATTTTTATGGCCATCCAGTAGCATAACTATAGCAGCTGGGTTGATTTTTTATGTTTCTGTCTGTTGTCAGTGTCCATGCACACTACATAATCCAAGAAAAAAAACATTCTACATCAATCAAAAGTGAATCTATGATGTGAGGAAAATGGCGTGACAATGAATCCGGACCCTTGTGTAAAAAGACCTCAAATGGATCTTTGTAGACTTCTAGAGGAGTCAATATTAGGTATATTCCACCCCAAAATTGTATGTTTATACGGTGTGTGTAACAATGAAGAAATAGGCTAAGGATATTTTTTACCTTTGCTGCAACCTAGAAAGTACAGTTTGGGAGAAACAAACACTCAAATAATATTTTTCTAAAAAAGCTGCTGCTGTTGGACTAGAATGAATTTTGTATCATTTTCTGGTGATTTTATTTAAAGTTTATATACTAAACTAGCATTAATGTTAATTTTGAAGCATTAAACTACCAAAAGTGTGATTTCAGGCGTTCAAACGTAAGACATGTTATAGAACTTATTGCATATTTTGTAAGCCTATAACTGTTAAATGCATGAATATACAAAGAAATAAAATTCTAAGTGGCATAACACGACTTGGACATGTTGCAGGCATCATAAGTATATATCTAAGCAAAATATAATATTCATCATTTCCCTCATTAGGTCTCAGATCACCAAATCAATACAAAATGAGCAAAAAAATTCGGTCCGAACACTTGGGTGCTGTTCAAAGTTGATACAACTAAAAAGTAGGCGTGGTTCCGATTATTTACTGATTATAAATATGGTAAAAAAATTAAGCTTATACCCAATAGGTGTCAAACCAGTTATTTTATTTAAATATTTTTGAATAGTTAGTGCACATGGTCAGTTATAAGACGGCCATGTATCAAATAGAATAGTGCTAGACTGCAGAGGATTTCAAGGGGTAGGTCTCATCTATGGCTGCCAGAGCTCTGGGAAGGTGGTTATGCCCATATGAATTTTCTCCTCAGCAACTGGAAATGAAATACTCTGTTGAAGAAAAATAAGATTATTGGCCAACACTCAAAGCTAAGCAGGGTAGAGGGGGGCTGGTTATTACATTGTTAATAGATCTTACAATTGAACATTTGTTTAGTGGTCTGAGACCTTACTATTGATAATTTTAGTGGTCTGAGTTTTAGATTATTATAGGACTAGACCCTTAACTTACTTACTTTGTTGATAAAACTTTTTATTTATGTAGAGCATTTTATTCAATTTTCTTGCTACTTAATGTAGTGAATAATACAAAATCATGGTGAGTGCTAAACAAAAACCTGACAAATACGTTGGTGCAAAAAAATCTTTGTTAGGCGGATGTCGATTTTGGTGGCTGGAGACCTTTTTTTTTTTTTTTTTTTTTTTTGTCTAGATTATCGAGATTACTAGATTATCTCCATAGTCACTTAATTGAAACCAATTTTATAAGGGCTTTCACTACGAGTTACGTAATAACGGGAAATTGCGAAACTAGATATTTGTTTACATGGGTGATAATGCAAAAACGTTTGATTTCAGGCTATTTCTTTTCTTAGTTTCACCACGTGAACCATGTTATATCTAAAAAATATATACGATTAAGCTAGCTACCAATTACCTTTGCAGTGTAAATGAAATGTAATTATTCCAATTTTGCAACAGGTAAATTATAAAATTATATATCTGAAAAGAAATAACTTTTCAAAGTCCTAAGTCTTCATCTAAAGGCAACGTTATCCGGGGTAGATGTCAAATTATCATTCATGGGAACTAAATTGACAATGTTTGTACATTGTAAAATATGTTTAGAACAATGGCTTTTGACAATAAAATATTTATTATACTTGTTGTTTGTTATTTGTTTTTGTTTTTTAAATCGTTATTATTCACTATTTGTAGAACAGAAATTAGAGCACCTGCCAGAGCACTTGCGGGAAACGCCAATTTGCAATGGAATCTTCATATTTTCCCATATTGACGTGGTAAATGATACAATTCCACTTATATAGAGCTCTAGATATAATTATTTTAGTAATAATATTCATTAGAAGGAAAATCATTTGTACTGTAGATCTACATCATTTAGCCTGAGCAGTACAATATATTACACCAAGCTTGATTACCATAGTTCCTTGAATACCCGCCTGTTATTTGAATGGGCGTATTTGAATACCAGCCAAGAATCTAGATCTGTTATTGACTGGGAGGGCTGCCATTTATTATAGACCGGGGGGTTCTGAAAAGCTCCACATGCTTTTTTGTTTGATGCATAGGGTGGGAGGGGGCTTGAAAAGTACATTTGTAAATGTAGGTGAGGAGCAGAAATTTAGTACGAATTAAAGCTGGGATGGGGGGGAGAGAGCCTGAAGTTTTAAAGAGACATGAACAGGTGAATTTCATGTCATATAAACTTTTTATGCCACATAAATAGTACTTGCTGAGCCATTTGAATATATACATTTTTATTTATATGCAGCTTTTCATTTCTTCATAATTAATCAGTTCCCTATTTCGGTTTCTTGAAATGTACCCACAGCCCAATGTTTTGTAAACAAAGAGGGAATTCCATAACATCCAGCCTTAATAACTATTTCCGACACGCGACTGGACGCTGCCATTTATGATAAAGGGTCCTGTTATTACTATGGAACCTCCCAATGTCAATCAACTCGTGTTTCTCTCTGTTTTAATTTATTTATAATTTTCTATCAAACGCGTGTTTATGATTGTAAATTGGAAGTTATTAGGTGCAACATGTCAAGAAAATAGAAAAATAACATTATTAAGTGAAATTGTCAGAGGAGGTGGTTGCTGTTCATGTCCCTTTAAAACTGAATTAGATGTGGGCCCAAAATATACTTACTATATTGGTTAAAATTTCTCATACCCCCTCCGCCATGGGCCACAATAAATGATAACCCATTAGGCCAATGGAATGGTTGTTTATACAAAATTCTTTTCTGTGGTAAAATAACATATTGGGCAATGTTTTATATGGATTAACAAACAAAATATACATAAGTTTCCTTGTTAACTACCTTATTGATTCTTATTCAAAATGTTTTTGTAATGTCAACATCTTCATTTGTTTCAGGTTTAATTCCAACTATGAGACAGATTTGACAAAAGACAATAAAGGAGAGAGATATGAATTTCATCAATTGTATGCTGAGTTATCAGCAGAGTGTAACAAATATCTTGTGAAACCAATTGCATCTGGATGGTTTGGAAAATTCATGTCTCGTTACTTCCCTTCGATCCAAAGCACGCGTTGTAGAAGCAAATCCAATTGGCAAAAGTTCACTCATGCTTATGAAGGATTGGCCAAGAGGACTGAATCGATTATTTATACCAACCTCGGTTCCTTCAGTAATCACCTTAGAACAGGACAGTTCATTATGGAACATACTACAGAACACATAATCATTGGTTACAGGACTAAATTTTTATATAATGATATGCCAGTTATCATTGAGACCAAAGTCACATCATCACTGCTCATATCAATTAATATCATGTCAAAAATTGTAGATTTGAGGTCTGTTTTTATTGCGGAAAAATTGCCCCAACTTAACTCAAATGCCATAACAGGCCTATTGAAGAGTATAACTCAATTGGAATTTTGCATGGGTGCAACTCCAGAAAATTTAGACCACCAGCCTCGTAACAGTGAACAGTTTGAGTGGACAGATGGTAATGGAGTATCCAGTAAGCATGTAAAAGCTCAAAAATGCTGTGTCATAGTTCCTGTTTTACATTATGGTACAAGTTGTAGACAATGTCAGTTGAGTTTTAACTGTTTATCTAAAAAACGCCCCATCGAAGAACCATCACCAGAACAATCATCAACCCCAATTCAACTAGCGGCTGAGACGACAATGACCCTAGATGATGAACCAAGACTATCTTCACAACCATCAACCCCAATCCAACCAAAGGCTGCGGAAACCTCCACCGCTGCGGAAACCTCCACCCCAGTTAGCCAACCCCGGGCACTTTCTGCAGATGCCTATGTAGGTACAGCACACTATTAAAGAACCCTGAGACTGTATTGTTGAAGTTTTTCCCACAATTATCTGCCCATCAAACTAACCATGTAACTCGTAGTGAAAGCACTTATAAGATTAGTTTCAAGTGACTGTGGTTATCTCGTAAGGTCTAAATTACTTGAATGACTTTTTGTCAGTATACATTTCAGACACATTTTCTAATATCCATGAACGTTTCTTTAAGATCGGTCAAATACTTCTATGGTTTCCCGAGGGTTTCACATGCAGTGTTAGATCTATAAGTATTACTAGTAGCAGTACTAGATTTAGTGCTAGCTAGTAGGGCTAGATGTGGTCGCCAGAGCCACGACATACTTTAGCTGATCGTCATGTCACTAAAATGTAAGTGTGACTACCTACTATGTCGAGGCTCTGGCGACCGCATGTACTAAAGGAATAACGTAAAATTCTTCAACCACTTAAACATTTTCTGTGGTTGAAGCTCAAGGAATGTTGTTTTTTCTTTTTTTTTTTTTTTTTTTTACAAATAAGAATTTTATTTTTAACATTTCAATTTTTTTCTTTTGCCTACATATAAAATTTTTACAAGGTGACTTTTACTGCCAACTTTTTTTAATTTAAGCTATGACTTTGTAATTGAGAGTGATTTCTCTTTTCACTTTCAAAGTACTTCTTGTTATGCTGTAGACATATTTTCATTTATATAATTATATAAATTTTATTATATCGACATTTACATAATGTTCACACTTCAGATTGATTCCGACTGCGAACAAGTTGTTATTGGAAATGATGGAATTAAGAAAAAAAAGGTAACCATAACTTTATAAAGCTTCCTTTGTATGTGGCTTTGCAAAATTCCATAAGTAGTCAAAATCAACATTCCTAAAGTAAAATGCGTATGGTTGTCCATATATGAACTCTCAGTTCAATTCTTCTAATTGTCTCCTGAATAGATTTTATGTAATGTTCCCATTTTCAATGCAGGTGGGAGTCATACGAAGAGTCAGACCAAACGCCGAAAAAGTTGCAAAGCAACGACAATCATGTATCAAATGGCTCCTAACCAATTATGAAGAATGTGAAAACGGAAGTGTTAAGAAAAACGACATCTTCAATGATTATATGCAACATTTCAATGCAGAGAATGATTTTGCCCATCCAAATCTTTCATTAATTGTGAAAAAATGTTTTCCTAATATGATATCTCGACCCTATAAAAAATCCAAGCAATACGAAGTATTAAGGTATGTGAGCTTTGAAGGTTTAAGGAAAAAGAAAAATAACTCTGGGGATATACTAGTAGATGCTGAAAGTATTGTACACGAATCTTATGAACCTTGTATGATTATGAATTATTGGAACTTGGTCAATGATAATTATGATGTTGAGACAATAAGAAGTATAGGAAACAAATTTGGATATGTGTTTCTTGAAAAATCCCTCAAATTTATAAAAGACACAGGCAATCTTATTGATAGTGTACCGTTATTAAAGGAAATTCAAGTGAAGAATGACAAGTTTGTAATCAGAATTGGAGGGAAAGATGCTGACAACATGATACTTGGTATTCCTTTGATATGTTCCAATGCCACATTTGAATATTGCATTAGAACTGTCGATTCACTTCCAGTATGTACCGGATACGTGTAGTTGAGAAGACAACACCCGATTGTAGACGATGGATAAAGAACGGTGTTCGGCAGTCAGTGATGATAAGCAAAGGATGTAAAGGATACTTGATGCCACAAGCTAAAAACACATGGTGTGCACGTTGCAGCAATGACCAAAGCTCCCAAAATAGCATACAAAAAGTAGAAATTCCTCTTCACGATCACACATACGCTTTGGACGCACAGAATGTTGAAAGCATTCTGCTTTTTGATAATGATTTTGATATCAATGAGTCTGTTGATGACAATCATGAGTATGTTGATGAACAAACTGACAAAGTCAATACCCAATTAAATGAAAATGACGTTTTTTATATGGAATGTGACGATGACGGTGCTGATGAGGATGAGGATAATGATTATGATATTGAAACGATAAAACATATAGGAAACAAATTTGGATATTCTTTTGATGAAGATTCCCTCAAATTTATGAAAGATACAGAAAATAGTATTGATGGTATAGCCTTATTGAAAGAGATTCAAATAAAGAATGGTAAATTTGTAATAAGAATTGGAAGGAAAGATGCTGACAACACGGCACTCTGTATTCCTACTGAGTGTTCTAATGCCACATTTGAATATTGCATTAGAACTGTCGATTCACTTCCAGTATGTACCGGATACGTAGTTGAGAAGCCAACACCCGATTGTAGACGATGGATAAAGAACGGTGTTCAGCATTCTGTAATAATAAGCAAAGGATGTAAAGGATACTTGATGCCACAAGCTAAAAACACATGGTGTGCACGTTGCAATGATAAACTAAAATCAACTAAAAATATGAGGCAAAAATTGGACATTAAAGCTGATCACACATATGATTTTAAAACACAGAATGACGGAAACAAAACGCATTTGAATGATGATTCTGATAACAATGAGTCTGTCGATGAAGAAACTGATAGTGTCAATTCCCAATTAGGTGAAAATGACATTTGTAATGTTGAACCAGGCGAACAAGAAGATAACGATGCTGAGGAGGAAGAGGAGGAGGAAGACGATGATTATGATTTTGATGACAATCAAAATGACCCAGACTTCATCCTAGAGGATACTAAAGTCGTTGAGAAACCAAGTAGAACGTATGCTTGTAGAATTTGTGGAAAGTTATTTGACAGTAAAGATGCACGGGCCCATCATTTTAAAAGCCACGATGGTGAGAAACCATTTGTGTGTCATGTGTGTGGAAAGGCTTACGGGATAAAACAGTTCAGTAAACACTTAAAAAGTCACCAGAAAGAAAAACCCTATCAATGTAAGCTGTGTGAAAAATCATTTACTCAGCAATTCTACCTAACACAGCATATCAGGATTCATAATGGTGAGAAACCATATTCATGTAAAGTATGTGAAAAATCATTTACTCAAAAAGCCTATCTATCAAAACATATGATGATTCATAATGGTGAGAAACCATATTCATGTAAAGTGTGTGGCAAATCCTTTACTCAAAAAGTCTCTCTATCAAATCATATGATGATTCATAATGATGAGAAAGCATATTCATGCAAGGTGTGTGGAAAATCATTTGTTTGTAAATATTATTTACCAATTCATATGAGGACTCACAGTGGTGAGAAACCTTATTCTTGTGAGGTGTGTGGAAAATCATTTGCTCAACAAGTCTCTCTATCGATTCATTTGCGGAGTCACAGTAGTGAGAAAACTTATTCTTGTAAAGTGTGTGGAAAATCATTTGCTCAGCAATTCTATCTAACAACTCATATGAAGATTCATAGTGGTGAGAAACCGTATTCATGCAAGGTCATTTGTTTGAAAATCATTTCCTTGTAAAGGACTACAGTGGTATCAATTCATATGAGGATTCACAGTGGTGAGAAAAACTTATTCATGTAAATGTGTGTGGAAAATTTCATAGTGGGGAAAAAATTGGAAGTGTGTGGAAAATCATTTGCTCAGCAAGACTCTCTATCAATTCATATGAGGATTCACAGTGGTGAGAAACCGTATTCATGTAAATTGTGTGGAAAATCATTCAGTCAGCAAGGCCATCTATCAACTCATATGAAGATTCATAATAATGAGAAACCATATTCATGTAAAGTGTGTGGAAAATCCTTTACTAAAAAAAATCATCTATCAAATCACATGATGATTCATGATGAGAAAGCGCCTTCATGCAATGTGTGTGGAAAATCATTTGTTTGTAAATATTATTTGCACATATGAGGAACTTCATCTTCAACACAACAAACAATAGACTCTGAATCCACAATAAAAATCACTGAAACTTCGTCCTGCTCAGCTAAAAATCTACCTACAAACTCAGAGCTTCTGTCTGCTGATTCAAGCCTGGTGAAGAGTGACCAATGTACTGATACCTTGATTCAGAGTGCTCAGCATTTTGCAAGTGAGAGTGTTGATCAGAGTGTGAAAGAAACGTCAAATGAGAGCATAAAACGAAAAACACGCGTAACAAGAAGGATGCGCTAATATCAGACCAATCTAAAGTTAAAAATCTCAGGGGAAACGAAACAGAAGGAAAAAATCAAAGATAAATTACAGGGAAAGGAAGAAACTAATGACAATATCGCAAAGAAATATACAAGGAAAAAAGTTAAATGTAAAGTACAGAGACAAAAAAAATCTAAAGTTAACAAATGCTGAGTGCGTGACAAATCAAAAGTTTATATTGAAATCAAATGTTTATATGGAAGGTTTGAAACTGGGACATAATTATTGTGGTGTGCAAGCATCGCCTGATTGTGCATCTGGTGTGAAGATACAAGAAGTGATGCCCGCCCCTGCTGCTGCTGCTGCTGCTGCTGCTGCTGCTGCTGCTGCTGCTGCTGCTGCTGCTGCTGCTGCTGCTTCTCAACATCAAAGTAGAGGAAGTAGTTCTGCTGGAGCACCGGACACAGTAATATCATTATAATGATGGCGAATGTGTCTTACACAGTGAACTTTTCACCCATACTGCATACAGCTCGTTGGTCCACTATGGGCTGAAGGAGGCCCCTGTCTACAACATTCCCGGTCCCCACCAGGCCCTTGTCAACTCAACAGTGGCAATTGTACTGCAGAGATCTCAGGCAGCCAGGTAATCTGCTTGATAACTTAGCCATATCATTGAAGGACGGTAAAGGTTAATGTGATTACCGATCTTGTATTAGAATAATTCTTGATAAACTACTCTTTACACTAATGCAAGACATTTGATTCCACTCTCTTTGTTCTTTTTTTTTTAACTGCCTTATCAAATAACGTGATCTAAAGTCTTCTTAAAATGCAATAATACCATTTGGTCCAATTTATTTATTTTTTATTCTTTAAGCATGTTTCAGTATCACAATACCCTTTTCAAAATAATAATAGTTCCAAAAAGGGTACTGTAGTACTGAAACATGCTATAGGAAGAATAATTAAACAAAAATTGGACCAACAGGTATTTTTACATTTTAAGAACACTGTAGACCACATTAGAAGATAAGGCAGTAAAAACAGAACAACGAGAGTAGAATCAAATGCGACCATACGCTGCATACCGAATCTCAAGAATCTTATATACTAATGCAAGAATTTTGAACAGTATGCTTTTATCTGTTGATCAGGATACGAAAGCTTAAGATGCTCGCTGCCAAACCCTCCATGATGATACGGGGCCACTGCTGCTGATTCAACCAAGCGCATCCCTGCCCGACCGACTGGGGAAACCGGCTCAACCACTACCTCTGTGTAAAGACCGTACTGCGACCAAGATAGATGCCCACATGTAATGCTATCGTGACAAGACAGTTGTATTTGTCCAGATTAAGTCAGATTTTTTCAGGGCAACGGTCTACTGTTCCGTTATAAAAAAGTCCTTTATACCGTTATAATAATGTTGCATGTTATAGAATTTTCTAAATGGTCACTTAAAATATTCTATTTGTTATATTTGAAAACATTTGTAAAGTTTTAGGTAAAAAATAAAACAATATAATTATTTTTTGTACTGTCGTCATTTTACTGACTTGGTATGTGTTTTCCAAGGCCATACCCTGGCGCAAAGTTATATTCCTCATAAAAAGATGGCTAATAATATGCCAAATACTTTCAAAATGAGGACAGCTAATCAGTATTGAAAGGAATTTTTGAATTAATGAATTACATCTGTACAATAAATACAGTTTGGGGTTTCAGTTCTTCCCACTACAGTTGAAAAGATTGTTCATGGTTAGTAATAAGTTATAGAACTTATCATTGAATTCTTACTCTTTAGCATAAAAAAATATTTTGTCATATTCATGTTTTGTTAGTAATATTTGCATCAAATATTGCTCACCACTTATTACGTTTTTTATTTATTATCTTTTTTTTTTAATTAGAGCATTATAAAAATCTTATTCGTTTGTCAATAGCTTTGTTTATTTACTAAATTTGTGAAAAATAATTTCGTTAATTTCCCATCAATAATTAGCACATCATTTACATATATATTCCCAGATTCTATAAAAGTTTTATCGAAAATACAGTTATTATTTACTTTCAACATCAAATTCCCCATTATGTTATCATATAACTCATTTTTTGTCTCAGATTTGTCCGTTACATTTGTGCCATACGTATAACCACTTGGAGATTATCATGAAATTTAAATATAAAATAAAATGTCTTCAGTTTTAAATAATTTTGAACAAAAAATACCAATCTAGCTTCAAGAAAACATGCCATGGATTACCAGAGACAGGAAAACAAGAATAAAAACGATAAAGAACAAATTTATTTGAAACAATACATTATTTGATCATCAAATCAATGCAGCATGTTATTTACAGGCAGTGAATAATATTGGCAGTTCAGAAATTTCACCTTTAGTAAAATAACATTGTCATATAGAGTTAACAAGGGAACAAGATACAGTCAAAATAACATGGCACTTGAAATGGAAAAAATCATTCCTTAGTAGCATGGGTCATGAGAAGGCAAAAGGATTGGCAGGCAATTTCATTTTTTATGTGTGTAAAGCATAATAAATAATATTGAAACTTGAGACGCATACTAATAGCGAAAAATTGTTTGACAATACTTATGGTTTACTGTGACAGCTGAACAAAACATTTACATATAAACACAAAAATAATAATTATAAACTTTAAAATAAGAAACTAGAAAAGTCAGTATGACTAGAAACGAACGCAAGAGATTCCCATGTCCAATAGCAATTTTGTTAATTCAAATATGATTATATATTTATACATGGAATATTAACATTAAATGACATTCATAAAATTCAATCTCTTTCATACAAATTATTGTATATACTAGGAAGCAAAATGTGGAAGCAATTCTCTACATTCTGAGCTTGGTAAAAAACCAGTCACCCGATATCTAATGTACACCTTGAAGTTTTTAGATTCCAAATCAAAGCTTAAAGTTGTCCACAATGATCATAAAGCAAAATAATCTACCCTGAATACAATAAGCATCACAATAGAAGTGAAGTATCATTTACAAATCCAACATAATGCCATCTATTTATAAATTCTTTAAACTCTAAAACAAAACAGTGAAAACTGTCACTGTAGCATCACTGCGTTGATATTTATTATTTACAAGTAAGCACCTAACCAAACGGAAGAGACAAAAACAAATTTCAATATATGAACATCTAAATGCTCATTTCTTGTAAAAAATAAAGTTGAAAATTGGACAAATTAGGCTTGGGCCTTGACATGAATGTGTTTGTAAATTGTAATTTGATTGGTTCACATTTTTTGGTTTGGTACAAAATTATTGGTGGACCTTTACATGAACATGGGCACTTAGATGGTTACAGACAGTACCCAAAAAATCTATGATCAACATATGAATGAAGAATCATGTTGATCATAATATATAACCAACTCAATGAATTCATTCAAAACTATAAAAAGCTATTTCATCAATACATAAAATCAGGAATGTAATGACATCCGGCTTCGCCTTAATGCATCCGATAGATACAAATTAGGATCAGGCTCTTCGTCCATGACCCCAACCTTGACCCATTCACGCGTTTTACTCGACTTCCTAATCGCATCAACTACTGCTTGCGTGTATTGACTGTCTTCAAACGTTGTAGCGATTGTGAGTGGCGCGTTGCTCCAACCGTGTTTCTCCTCAACTGATTTGAATGCGTCTTTGACTGCATCAATAAGCTTAATCAGGCCCTTCATTACAGGTATTGGGATGTTGGCTCTGATAGATTCAGAGACGGCTGAATAACGCTCGTCGAGGACACTCTGCGTGTCACTGTGAATACAGTCCTCCTTCGGCCATTCATTCTTTTTCCCATAGAGCACTGGCCCTTTTGATACAAGATAGCCTTTTGTCCCACAGACTAGCACCTCGTGTACATACTGTCCTGGCAGGTGGTTGTTGAGAGTGATCGTTGCACAAGCTTGACCATTAAGCTCCATTTGAAAGGTGCAGAAATCATCACTAGTTATCTGACGTATTCCTTTAATTTTGTCCGTTTGTTTTGTGAAGGTTTTCAGAAGCCCATGAACGCGTGTGGCTTTCTGGCCTGTGAGGAAAGTAATGAGGTCTATGATGATGCTTCCATGCATGTTAAGGACACCACCCCCCATTAGCTCATCACACATCCAGTCAAACAGCTTGTCTTTCAGAAAACTAGAGCTATGAACTCTCGCTTCAACAATGGTTATTTCCCCAACATAGCCGTCTTCAATGAGTTGCTTCATCTTGACAAATGACGGAAGAAAACGGAGACCGTTAGATATCAAAGCCATCAGTGTAGGGTAATACTCTGAAGCTTTCACCATCCTTAAAGCATCAATTTGCGTGGGAGTTGCTGGTGTTCCACAAATCACATGCTTTCCAATTCCTAGAGCTTTAACAGCTATTGGTGATTGCAGATGAGGTGGGCAATTGATAAACACCAAATCCACATCTTTGTGTAATAGAACTTCATCAACATGATTAGTCCTGAATTTTATATCCAAATCGCGGCCGCATTCTTCAGCTTGTTCCTTAGTTCTGCCCCACAGTGCTTCAACTTTGAAGCCACAACTTTTCAACAGAGGAACTAAACATTTAACAGCGGTCCCAGTACCAAATACACCTATTCCTGGTAACTGTGCCATATTGCAAATACTACCGTAAAATTATGTCAATCAGTCCGATATGTTTTTCGGTTGTATGAGCACGAATTTATTGAAATAATTGAAAAATACAACATTTATTTTTTCACGACGCCATTTTGCACATAAATATTATACATACTAAACTTTTCAACCCCTAGTAAACTGAACAAATCCTAGAGATTTGCCCTTCAGATATAGTGTTGGTATAAAAAAGACAACCTATAGAGGAGGGTTTGAAACACACGCATTTAGTCCTTATAGAGTCTATGATTGTATCCACTTGAGTTTTGAATAGCATACCTATAGCATACATCTAAAAGATTCTGTATTCCTATAAATGATGGGGCCATGATGCAAAAGTCGTCAGCATACATGAGATGATTAACCATGACGCCATTTATATTACAACGATAATGTGTACTGGAAAACGAATGTGCTCAGACCATCCATATATAAGTTAAAGAATACTGCTGACATAATGCCCCTTGCTCTCACACCTTTACTCACATAAAAAAAAACGATGACAGCGTACTAGGCCATCTTATACACATTGTCTGTACTAGAACATCAATAGTCTCACAAATAGCTATAGACGATTGATGTTTCTTTCTGTAAGCTTAAGTCAACAATATCCAGCAATAAATGCTGTAAAACGCATAGCATATAAAAACATATGTTTGTGAATTAATGTAGTCTAAAAACAGTAATTCACATTGAAATCAATATGTTGTGTATCCAGGTTAAGCTACGAATGTGTCGAAATGGCCGTAATTATTGTTCTGGGCCGAATTTTCTTGGTCGGAAATTACCGTAGGCCGAAATTACCAGGGACCGAACCGGATGTCAACATCCTACATCATCATCATGAGTCGTATTCGGCATGCTATTCATGTCAAACTATCTGATTTATGGTAAGTGGTGATGAAGTGGCAGTGTTAAGTTTTAGTGGTTAAGTCACCCTACTTGTATTACCTTTACCTACACCAAGACCATGAAGACATACCCTTATAATAGCTAATAGTGGGCGTGACGGGAAAACGGCAAAGTTGACGGCTGTAAAGCGAAGCCCCTAAAATAGCACAGCTCATTTAATAGGAAGTAAAAAATCAGCCATTTCTGATTGACAAAAAGCTTAATTATTTTTTTAATATTTTAACACTACAATTAGATGTGAGTGAACTTTGATTGGTGTATTATCAATGCTACCTCATATAGTTGTTTATGTTATATTTATCCATACTATTGAGTCAAGTAAATATAATAACTGCAACGTAATCTGGTCTTCTTTAATATCGCCCATATGTCTGGCATTGTCAATGGCTGAAATGGGCCAAAGCAAGAGTGCAGTCCTCTATCACCTCCATACGAATGGTGTTACCCAATAGCAATTTTGAATTTAAAGTGCCCTGTATTTTTGAACGACTTTACTTACCTCACGATTCAATTCTATGGGTACTCATATAGTTTGATAGCTGTTGGCTTGTGCAACGCTTTAACACTCATGCATTTGATTGGAGATTTTCTGAATATTACTGCCTTACACTCAAGACAGTTGTTTTCTTTGTAGCTGTATTATAATGATCCTGTGGCACAAAGAACACCTAGTACTTAAGCCTTTAAGGCACTTTATCTTGCATTCAACACCATTCAAGTTTTTCTTTATCAAAACACTACTAGGAGATGGACATATCTGCATACAAAGATATTCTTGCAGCAATCCAATCCCCCCACCCACCCACAAGGGAACGATCATAAATAATGAGACCGGTGGGGAAGGGGGTCGTCCAAAAAGGTAGGGGGTCGTTCAACTTTTCTGAATCCTCTTGGGGGGATCGCTGAACTTTTTTATCACGCTACGGTATATTTTTTGCAATGCAATGACTATATAGAGGACTTTTTCTTTAGCGGGTGAGGGAGGGGGGTCACTCAACTTTTTAAAATGTTGTTGGGGGGGTCGGTTAACTTTTTCTTCAAGCCCCAAACAGTGGACGAACCCCTTGGTATTGTTATTTATGATCGTTCCCCAAGGGTCAGTTGGTTATCATAACCTGCTTCTGGAGGCTCATGTTGCAAGTTTAGATTTGAAAGCACTTGACATATACGGCAAGTACCCTTTGAGAATTCATTTGCCGTTGCACTGTTTTTACTTTCCCTTTATTTATAGTGGAGCTTTTTCATTAGTTACCAGGTTATTTTCATGCTTGTGTTCCTACGTTAAAAACAGCATTGTGGTACAAATTTTACAGGGCAGCGTATATAGTAGAGATGTCAAGATAGTTTAAAGCTTCACTCTAAGGGCCGAAGCATTGGATCATGAAACAAGATTCAAATACTATCAGCACTTGCTTGTCAGTGACTTGTCAATGTAAAATACAACCTTAGACATGCATATGCATAAGGCATTATAGAGTGGACATGAGTCAAAGTCCAAATCAACAAGCTCCATGTTAATGCAATTGAAATGGTCATATGAGGTGACTGAGAATACTCGTCCATAGGACATGTATCTCAATATTTTTACCAGTCCAGACAGCACAGATACCCGTCTCGGACGATAGGACAAGTACTTATCCGTGGCCCTGAGGATAAGTCACAATTATAACTTACTCATATTCCAGTCTACCGTCTTTTTTCAAAGTCTTAGTCTTTGTGTGGTGCATGGAAAGCAGAGCCACGAATAGGAGAACAATCATACTTGTGCATAAGTTGGGTATCCTGAAAAATATACCCATCCTAACTAAGCTTTACACGTCCAAATCAACAGACATCATGTAAATTCAATTGAAACTGATGTCTGGGGTGACTGAAAATACACGTCCATAACACAAGTAACTCAAAATTGTTACCCGACCCAACAACACAGATACACGCCCCGCACTATAAGACTTATCCGTGGCTCCATCGGAAAGTATGCAGAACATGCAGAATGAGTAACACCACCTAACTCTGGTGCCAAAAGTGGTTCTTATAGACAGGTTCCATAATACTAAATATTCATTTTGAGAAAAATCCATTATACTTGCTTTATTATGAGCTAAATATTTTCTCCTTGAACAAGAAGTCTTCATCAGGGCCAATGTTCAGTGAATGTGTGACAGTATCAACACAGCTGCAGACATCACATGACACTGAACATTGGCCTGATGAAGCCTTCTTGATCAAGAAGGAGAAAATATTTGGCTTATAATACAGCAAGTATAAAGTATATTTCTCCAAATGAATATTTAGTATTGTACAATAAGAAATCCAATGAATATAGACAGCTTCCACTGTATTTGTAATAACCATATGAGTGCACGACGTTTCGGTTCCAGCCCCCGCAACATGGCGGCGCCACCGGTGTCTGACGAGGAGCGGCAGCTGGCGGCTCAGGCGCAGGCCGAGTTCGACCGCGCCAACTACGACGCGTGTCTGGCCACACTGAGCCGTCTGAGCGGAACCCGCGGACCCGACCCCAAGATACAGCACAACAAGGCCGTCGCAGAGCTCTACAAGTCCAAGTTCGTCAAGACCGACGAGTTCCGCAAGGCGCTGAAGGAGGTCGCGTCCAAGGTAGGTCCGGTCATAGGTCAGGAGGTGATGAACTCAAATGTAGGTCAGCAGGCCCGTGTTGGTCTTGCTTGCTGTCATTACCAAAATCTTAGTATGTGATGTTTTAAGTTGTACCTTTTGTATGTGCTACCTACTGGCGCTTCTGAGCTTGCGTCTGATCTAATTTTCGATTTTAGCTTTTTATACAATTGCATTTCATAATGGGCCTAAAAGAAGTGATGTGAGATGTGAGCTATCTTCGATATGAAATTTAATGTTTTGAATGAGGCAAATCTTATTAACTATTGCTGTTACCTGTTGACCAATTTAAGATGTGGCTGCGCCCATCCGAAATAGATTACATATTAGTTTAAATGTCTTTCTTATTACCACTGAGTTTAAAATAAAAAAATCCGTATAGAAACCTTTTCAATTTCAATTAATCACAAAAAAATTCAAATCAATCCTTCTGTGGCTTAAAGCTCTGAAAATTGAAGTTGAAAAGGACTTTAGAGATGAAAAAGTTCGGTGTTTCACCATTTTTCACAGTTTTTGTAACTGCACTGTGCACTTATTAGAAAGAATACAATATAGTTTTTTTTTGGATACAATTTGGATCCCCTCAGGAGAGTGCTCAACGTGGGCCGGAGCAAATTATATGTTTTATATATAAAATACGAGGAACTAGATAATTTTGATACAAATTGTTACCATTTGTGACAGAAGATTGCGCGAAGCATGAAACAACATTGTATCAAAATGATCTAGTTCCTTGTATTTTATATATAAAACTAGATATATATTCCATATACATGGCCACGAATAAGAGAAAAATCATACTTATCCATAGGACGGGTATCCTAAAAAAAAAAAAAACCGTCCTAACTAAGATTTACACGTCCAAATCAATAAACTCCATGTAAATTCAATTGAAACTGATGTCTTGGGTGACTGAGAATACTCGTCCATAGGACAAGTAACTCAAAACTTTTACTGGTCCTGACAACACAGATACCCGTCTCGGCCGATAGGACTGGTACTTATTTGTGGCCCTGCGTATACATCCTAAGTTGATGGCTTTTATATATACGGATTACATATTGCGCCAGGTGTCTCTGAAGCTGGAGCAGGTGGACGTTCTGGACGACGCTGACCAGTGCATCGTGTTCTACAACCACGCCGTCATCCTCTACCACCTGCGCCAGTATCCTAGATAAGCTGTTCCAGTTAAGCTCGAGCGGTGAGGTCGTTCGTCATCCTCGATAAGCTGTTCCAGTTTAATTTGCGTTGGAGGGAAAGAGTCCCATGGGTGAGTGTCGCCATTGCCACGGAAACAGTGGGTTGCTATGGTTAAAGTGGGTCAGTGTCAATCGCCACATTTAAACAGTAGGTTGCTATGGTTACGTGGGTCAGTGTGGCAGCAGCCTTGGTAGTCACAGTGGCTTACTATATAGGTTGCACTGTGAAATATTGCTTGCACTGACTGAGACTACTGTATTAATCTTAATCTAAACCTACGTGGCTCTTGGAGGGAAAGCAGTCTTGCTGCTGTGGGCAGTTGTGATAAAACCATTGAAAAGTGTACACGTGGTTCCATATATGAGATTAAAGTTAATTTAATAGTGGTAGCAGAGCGAAGGAATTGTAACATTTAACATAAACTTAGAAGAAATTTCCATGTGGGAAAAAAGAGACTGGCAAACTGCGATGTTGTGGTAAAACTAGAGAAAAAAGATGAATGGGGGGATTTCTTGAACCCTTATAAACCCCTCTTTCCTTCACAAACGCAATGCCCCCCTCCCCCCCCCCAAACACACACTTAATAATGATTAACACTTAACTTAATCATGAAAATGGTAGAAGATACGTATGAAGCAGTGAAAGATTGTTTCACAGTTATGTTATGATTTTCAGGCCCCGGTCTAAATTTGTTTGAAAATTTCAAGCACCTCCTACCCCTACCTTAAAGTTACTCCCAAAAGATGTGGCATTACTTTGAAATATGTTTTGATTTGATAACAACTTGATAATCATGTTAACTATATCAGGTTCAACATTGTTGAAATTCTTCTGTACTTTTTCAGAGGAAGGTTTGTCGAGGAAAGTGATGTTCTTCCTTGTGGAGCTCTACATCCAGACACACCAGGTAAAATACACGCAACATTCAGACACACCAGGTAAAATACACGCCACATTCAGACACACCAGGTAAAATACATCCAGATTTATTACTTAAGAGATTGACGTATGTGTTCGGATGGTGCCGATAACTTCAGCACTGCCAATAACTTGATTCTGACATCTAATAGACTATATTGAACCTACGTAACCGTGTTTCGTTGCAGCCTGAGAAAGCTCTGGCTCTGATCACGTACGTGGAGAAGACTCTGCTGCCGACGTCCGGAGGTCGCTCGGGGCAACAGGCAGCTGCAGCAGCCACCCCCGGGGGTGAGGGGTCAACGGTCGACGCCGAGGACGCACTCAGGTCAACCATCAGTCAGGTGAGGTCAGGCAGGGGTCGGAGGTCATTGTGGAGGGTCGTGAAAGGGTCAAGAGGTTGGCACTGAGAGGTCACGCTGGGGTTAGACTGATTTTTAGTTTTACTGAGGGTCAGACTGAGACGGTCTTTGGAAGGGTCAGGGGTCATTGAAATGGGGCGGGAAAGGTCAAAGCCGGATTGGAGAAGCTTGCTACCTCTGAGGGAAGTGTGTTAGATTAAATGACCTGTCTTATTTGGTCTTTATGTTTATCATTTTAAAGGTGGACGACAGAATATTTTTTGTATTGTTCAATTAGTTTCGTTCGTGTTAGTAGAATGCATATTAGAATATTATAGTAAAGTGTTTAAAATGTGATGATTTTAAGTAGAGTCTGTCTTCCGTTTTTAATCTCTCGTTTTTCACTCTTGTTTGTCTTTTATGTAATTACGATTGTAGTTTTCAATGTCGCCGTGTTTTTGTTTCAGTATAAAGCGCGCTGTTTCATGATGTGGAAGTCGCTGAAGAGCTGCAAGAGAGAAGTGAAAGGCCTGATGATCGCTAACAACGGCATGGTGAGACCACTGTGTATACTGCCGTATAACAGAATCCAATGTCGTTTGATTGAGGAACAGTGTTTACGTCGAGCATATTAATGACACCTTTAAATCAGGCTGCTAAATTGCTGTAACTGACGCATAGCTATATTGTGGAATTGGAATGAGCTTTCTTGTCAAAGGACAAAACACATACAGTAGATCTTTCTATTGAGAAGTGCAAAAAAGACCATTTTTTGAGGTCCTTTAACCCTTAACCCCTCACATTTTAATATATGACTTGTATCCTTGCAAATATTTGCAGCGTAGTGCGTATAAAATCTTTCTATTTGTAGGAGCTGCGTTGCCAATTTTAAACTGCCATTATTTCCATAAAAATGCTCGTATTTCAATCATCTTTTCACCAAAATATAAAGAAACCATTTTGGCTTACCCCATTCCGAATTTCTCAATGTTTTGAAACAAAGCATCACATTCCCAATGGTAAAAAGAAGCCCGGTTCGGTTCGCTGGGATTAGGGTATTTTGCAGCGAATAGCGTCAGAGTAAATGCATCACAGTAATTAGAAATTGATTAAAAATATTTATCGGGTGTTTTTGGAACTGATTTATATATCATGATAAAGCTGAATTTTTTAGGAACACGAATATGTATTTCTCATCAAAATCAAGCTACTATAAGTAGGTCTACAAGGCGATCAAACATTAAAGTTTTTCCATTTAGTGCGATATGCGCAAACATGGCGCTATTTGTAAGTGCAAATTAATCAAATGAAACTTCTTTATATTCTCTTAAAACAAAAACGTAACACTAAAATAAATTGTGCACGATAATAATTCTTTACACGGTTTTACACATAGTTATCTACTTTTAATCACAATGGCACCGCTGTTATACCCCAAACGGATGACTTGCATGACGAAGCTTTTGACACCCCGAAACGAGATATTACCCGGCCGGTTTAGGCCGGTTTAAGGGGTAAAGGGTTAATTAAAAAGATAAGATCCAAATGAGATGTGGTCGAGTACCTCTCAGAGCACTAGTGCTGACCCTCTCTTCTGCTGACGTTTCAGACGGCCCCCCTCATCTACCTCAAGGCCAACATCGAATATCTGCGTGGGAACTACCGCAAGGCCATCAAAGTGCTGAACACCGCCCCCAACCAGACCTCCCCACCCAGGCTCACAGGTAATCACTCCTAGCAACAGATATCTACCATTTGAAACTACAGTTAGCAGAAATAATTCATCAGTTCAATACAGCATAGCATTCTTGAATGTGTTCATGGTGTTGGTATAAAATATTTTTGTTTTTTTCACAACACTTTATTTTACCTTCATCGGCGAAACTGTCAATGAAGGTAAAATACAGTGTTGTGAAAAAAGAAATATGAACAAAAGAATACAGCATAGCATTGTCGCAGAGATTTGATAGTTCAAGACGTATTGTTTGAAATGAAATTTGTAAAATTTACACTGTGTCATAGCACCATACTGTGTATAAACATGTGCATATAAACCGTGTATAAACATCCCCATGGTTTTTACTATATACTAGACTTTTACTATATTTTTGTATACCATTTCTTCACATGTATGGAAAGAGAGAGAAGCTAACAGCTATTGTCATATAATTATATTTGTATCAGGAATCGAAGATATATGGGCGGACGGTAATTATCTTAGTCTTATTACATATTATTGTAAGGTCTTGTTATTTATTTCTATAAGTTTACACGTTATATCTATTTATTCATGTAATTACGGAATGATTTTATAGCATTGTTGCAGAGATTTGATAGTTCAAGATGTATTGTTTGAAATGAAATTTTAAAAATTTACACAGTGCTACAGCGCAGCATACTGTATATAAACATGTGCATAAACTGTGTATAAACATCCCTATGGTTTTTACTACAGTCGGATATGTTTATTACGAAACAGCCAAGTTCGATATACCCCCTTAATTCGATATTGTCTTTGCTTCTGGACATTACACACTATCATTATATAGAAATAAAGTAGGCCTATTACAAAATATCGCTAATTCGAAAAAATGGCTTTTACGATCTTCTTCTAATTTCGCAAGTTATTATGGCAAATACGATATTTTACTCCAATTGTCGTTTGAGGCTAAGGACAAAGCCCAGTCAACCCTTGGTGGTCAATAAGAATGCAAACATTGCAATGTACAATATACACCAGCCCAGTTAAGAAACAGCCAATCATAGAAGAAGTCTCCATGATAAGTTATAACCCCTGCCCAGGCTATGTAAACATCGACTCAGCTGCTAAAGATCTACCATTGAAAACTACAGTTAGAAATAATTCATACTTCAATACAGCATAGCATAATAAGCTGGTGGAAATAAGCGGGTTATTTTTAGTAGCAATCAATAGTAAGTTTGAAGGGAAATTAGAATGTGTTCTACTTAGGCGGGTGGTCGACTTATGCGAGCTCGAGTAAAACGGGTCCGACTGTATATACATATTACGATATTATTTTGGTTTCTCATCAATATCGTAAGAAACATATCCGACTGTATATACCAGACTTTTACTATATTTTTGTATACCATTTTGTCACATGTATGGAAAGAGAGAGAAGCTAACAACTATTGTCATATATTATATTTGTATCAGGAAGCAAAGATCTAGAAATCAAAGATCCAGCTGAGAACGGTAATTATCTTAGTCTTATTATATATTATTGTAAGGTCTTTTGTTATTTATTTCGATAAGTTTACACAGTATATCTATTTATTCATGTAATTACGGAATAATTTTATAGCATTGTTGCAGAGATTTGATAGTTCAAGATGTATTGTTTTAAACGAAATTTGTAAAATTTACACAGTGCTACAGCGCAGCATACTGACTGTGTATAAACATGTGCATATAAACTGTGTATAAACATCCCTATGGTTTTTACTACATACTAGGCTTTTACTATATTTTTTTGTATACGATTTCTTCATATGTATGGAAAGAGAGAGAAGCTAACAACTATTGTCATATATTATATTTGTATCAGGAATCGAAGATCTAGAGGAGAACGGTAATTATCTTAGTCTTATTATATATTATTGTAAGGTCTTGTTATTTATTTCTATAAGGTTACACGGTATATCTATTTATTCATGTATTTATGGAATGATTTTATAGCATTGTTGCAGAGATTTGATAGTTCAAGAAGTATTGTTTGGAATGAAATTTGTAAAATTTACTTAGTGTTACAGCGCAGCATACTCACTGTGTATAAACATGTGCATAAACTGTGTATAAACATCCCTATGGTTTTTACTATATACTAGGCTTTTACTATATTTTTGTATACCATTTCTTCACATGTATGGAAAGAGAGAGAAGCTAACAACTATTGTCATATAATTATATTTGTATCAGGAATCAAAGATATAGAAATCAAAGATCTAGCTGAGAACGGTAATTATCTTAGTCTTATCATATTTTATTGTAAGGTTTTATTATTTATTTATTTAAGTTTTATCTCTTTATTCATGTCTACTGAATGATTTTATCTTGTAGTTTTTTTCGGTGAAATAAAGATTTTTCACCCATCGATTACAAGTACATACATGTACCAGGTACAACCTGATGCAGATACACACTGTACTATGATTTCATAGTATTAAATATGGAAAGGATTAATGCAATGATTAATCTAGAAATCGTCAACAATGAGTCCCTAAGGACGCGCATATTTTGAAACAATGGGTCTGTGGGCCAATACAATAAGTCCTAGCATACAAAACCATAACAAACTATAAATATCTTATAGGTCCCGTGGGATGCACAATTTTTTATTCTTTGCATCCCATTGAAGAATAACGAGTCCTGGACTGGGGACTCGCATCTTGATTAATCACTGGGTTAACAATTGCATTGCTTGTGCGTTTAGGTGAGAACCTGACGATGATGTACCACAACAACCTGGCCGTCATCCACTTCCACATGCGCAAGCACCACCTGGGGGCCATGTACCTGAGACGCGCCATCGAGGAGAACAGCCGCGACACCCGCGAACTCGCAAAACTCGACCTCAGTAAGTCAGCAAACTCGCAAAACTTGACCTCAGTAAGTCAGCTGCGAACTTGCAAAACTCGACCTCAGTAAGTCAGCTGCAAACTCGCAAAACTTGACCTCAGTAAGTCAGCTGCAAACTCGCAAAACTTCGACCTCAGTAAGTCACCCGCGAACTTGCAAAACTCGACCTCAGTAAGTCGCCCGCAAAATCTCAAAACTCAATCTCATTAAGTCAGCTCCGAAATCTCAAAACTCGACCTCAGTAAGTCAGCTGCAAACTCGGCAAACTTTGACCTCAGTAAGTCACCCGCAAAATCTCAAAACTTTACCTCATTAAGTTACCCGCAAAATCTCAAAACTTGATGTTATGAAGTCCGGCGGCTGGACTGACTGACTAAATGAATGGATGAATGAACCAGCAGGCAGACGGGCAGTCAATACATATATCTCACTTGCAAGCTCAGTCACTATCGGCCATGGCAATTTCTAAAAGTAATCAACCCTGCCCCATCGCGCCCTGGGCCGGATTGTCTGACTTTGGCGGTTCTCTGCTGCAGACAAGTCGGTGTCGGGCGCGCCCCTCCCCGCCCTCGGCATGAGTCGCCACTACGAGCTCCTCTACAACATGGGGCTGCAGATGCTGCACTGCGGCCAGCCAGAGCCGGCCTTCGACTGCCTCATCGAGACCATACAGCTCTACCAGGTATAGAATAAAGCACTAGTTCAGGGTCATGATTAGGTGGAAAAGTGCTACTCATCAGGAGGACTAGCAACCCTTACATATCTTCTTGTCCTGCAAAAAGTGTTTACGTCCTTCTTGCATAAACTCTGTACCTGTCAAATTGACCAAATTTTTTATTTGTAAGGACGAGTTACTTAAACTTATAGCCCTCCACTAGTAAGTCAATACGGCAGGGTGGCTAATTCTGACCCCGAAACTGTAATTAGTCCAGGGTGTACAATTCCCTGGAAATTTGTCCATAGTTACAAATTGAAAAAACACCTTATTAGAATTCAAAGTTTCGTTTATTAGGTAGATAACATAAGGGTTCATTTATGTATGTGTATATTTACTGTGATGTTTGGATATTTATATGATGAAGCTGTAAATATACGCATACATAAATGAACTACAGCTAGGGGACAGTGTTAAACTCTCTGAATATTTGTCCATAACTCTACTAGGTAAAGAAAACACTAGGGGGCTAACCATTTATTATGCCCCAAAGTTCCGGAAAACTAGTGGGGGGGGGTTCATTTTAGGGAGGCCTTAACATTTCAACTTGATTTTGGATATTCATAGGGCCTTGAAAATCTGTGGTGCAAATGAACAATATTAAAGGGGCAGGGGTATGAAACTCATCAAATATTTGTCCATAACCGGCTACTAGGATAAAAGTTTACACTAGGTCAGGGCCCATTTATCATGCATATTTAGAACTTCCAAAAAGTAGGGGCATACCCACTGGGCCGGGGGTGTGGCAACTCAATAAACAGGCCAAATCAGCCAGGGAGGTGGCCCTTGAAATACCCATGCACTGGTAGCCTGGAAAATTGGTATTAATTTTAAGGGGGGTGGGCTGATATTTTCAAACAAGTTTAGACAAGGGCTTGAAAATCATACCTTAACAGTTTTATTTTCTATACTCCCCTGGGACATAATAAATGGCAACCTTCTTAGTGCAACAGAAAACATACCTCATTTTGTGCATTGATTTTTATTCACAAAACAGAGCTTTTTGTAAACCCTATTTCATTAATACCAACTATAGCAGCCGAGATTGAATGTAGACTAAAAGAGGATGAGTTTTTACCATTGTGGTAAACTGTAGCTTGTTTTAGGCTTTATGGTAAAGGTGTGTGTTTTTGCAGGTGAACCCGCGTCTGTGGCTGCGACTGGCTGAATGCTGTATCATGGCCTACAAGGCGGTAAAAAAAATTTTGGGGGAAAATTTAAAAACCCCCCGGCCCAAAAATTTTTTTTTCCCCCCTTTTTAAATTTCCAAAAAATTTTAATTAATTTTTTTTTTTAAAATTTTTTAAAAAAAAAATTTAAAATTTAATTTTTTTTTGGTTTTTTAAAAATTTTAAAATTTTTTTTTTTTTAAAAGGGGTTTTTTAAAAACCCCCCCTTTTTGGGGGGGGCCCCCCCAATTTAATTTCCAAAATTAAAAAAAAATTTAATTTGGTTTTTGGGGGTTTTTTTTAAAAAAATTTTTTTTTTGGGGGGGCAAAAAAAAACCTTTTTTTTTTTCCCCTTCCCTTTTTTTTAAAAAAATTTTTGTTGGGGTTTTTTCCCCCCCCGGGCCCAATTGGGGGGGGTTTTTTTGGGGTTTTTTTTTCCCCTAGCCCCCTTTTAATTTTTAAAAAAAACCCCCCCCCCTTTTTTAAACCCCAAAAAATTTTTGGGGGGGGGGGGGTTTTTTTTGCCTATTCCCGGTGCCTATTCTGGAGTGGTTCTAGATTCAGTAGAGATGTAATACTGATGTGGTTCTGGAGTAGGGCGATAGGACTCACTGTGCAGCCTGGCGTTGCATCATCTCAAGCATGTAGCCTACAAGTAGTAGGAGTTTGTAATGGTGTGTGGGTCCCATATAATCGAAGCATACTCCATGCCCGACCATACCAGTGCTATGTAGGTCATATTTTTGCACTTGAGATGTATGTGTAGCATGGGTACCTTGGAGGTTACAGCGGATGAAACTTAATTTTTGGATGCCTTGGCTGATACTTGATCGATGTGATGGTCCCACTTCAGGTCATGGTTGAGATATACTCCTCGGCACTTCTCATTGATAACAGCTCCCAAGATGGTGCCACATAGCTCGTACATGTGGATCAGATTTTTCCCATTCCGATCTGCATCATATAGCACTTTGATGGGCTGAAGATCATACCCAAAGTCTTGGCCCAGAGCTCCAATCGGGTGAGGTTTTTTGATATGTCACTTGGTCTTCCATGTTGTTGATATCTCTATAAACTAATGCATCATCAGCGAATAGTCTAATGGATGTCCCTGGGTCAACAATTGATGGGTATATGTAATTGATATGGAGGAGGAATAACAAGCGATCCCAGTATAGTCCATGAAGGACTCCTGAAGTAACTTCAGTGACTTCCAACCCATTACAGATAACAAGCTGCACATTCAGCTTATTTATTTCAGTTTTCAAAATGGCGGGCCGGTACTCACATACAATTTTGTTCGGCTTATTTGACCAATATAAATGTATTTTGGGTAATTGCTTATTGTCTTTGGATATCAATTAAAAGCGCACGGACTATGTTTCAAGTTTCAACGTAATTAAGTGGGTGATAAATACTTCAATTTAGCTGTTTGAGCACTCTATTTTTCAGCCCGATGTGATGAACCATTATATCAGTAACTGATAAAATAATTTCATAATTTTTTGTAATAATTCATGATATGTTCTGGGTGGTAAAAATCGTAATAATTTGTTTCCTCTGGATAATTATTGCATGGCTGACCTTGAATGCGACCTGTGGGAGTAAAAACTTCGGTTATTTCCAACATGTCCCATTACCACCACAATTTACAAAAACAGAAGTTAAGCTTTTGAGGGCAGGTTTGAGGTGAGTTTAAAGCAGTGCTACTGCAAAAATATTTCTAAACCAAATCCTCTTTTATATTTCATGGATATCATATGACTATTTAAAAAAATAATATGTCCAGTTAACCCCACCATCTAGCAGACATGAGTTATTCCCCACCAACTGGACATTTGGTTGCTCCCTCCTCTACACATTCTCAAATACCAATATTTTTCTAACACTTACAGTTTTTTAGAAGAGCAGAATATTTCGAATGTCCTGATACCCCCCAAACCATATCCTGTTACCACCACATTAGACACAAACAGAAACTAGGATCAAAAGTGTTCAAAGAACACTGCGTCGCTAGAATGATGGACTTATGGGCAATTAAGATATGTACTGAAATAATGTATACTTTATAATCAAGAAATTTATGAATTTGAGGAGAAAACATCAGAATGAATCAGGAATCAATATATCCAGCAAAAAGATATTTGTGTTGCCATACAATAGTACTGAATAACAAGATGATAATCAATATCAGTTTCAAATTCAATAATCAATTTCGCTGCTTGGTTTGAATATAGATTTTTTTCTTGCTGGCTAAGTGCATTGAATATCATTAAAAAATGTCATAAAACCCTTCTAGAAAGCAAAATTTAATTGGCAGAGTGCCCAAAATCAAATCACTTCGGTGTCCCTCATACCTTCATAGTTGTGTAAAGTTTGAAATGAAATCGGTTCATCGGTTTAAAGCTCTAGCTTGTCCGAGACATACATACAAACATGCATACATACCAAATATAGTTAGTTAGTTAGTTAGCTAGCTAGTTAGTTAGTTAGTTAGTTAGTTAGTTAGTTAGTTAGTTAAGAAGTTAGTTAGTTCAAAAACAAAAAATGCTTGCTTCAGCAGCTGAGCGGAAGCAAAAATTGCTTTTGAGGCGGGTTTGGGGTGTTTAAGTTGTGTAGCAGGTGTCTAGTAGTTTAGAGAATGAAGATAACCAAAACAAGAAAATTGACATTGTGCAAAAAAATGGGAAAACTGGCGAATCTTAATATGAAATAAATTATTCATGAATTCAATGTACATTATGATTAATTGATTTTCATTGCTTGTATATGCTGTTTTAGTAGATATAGAAATGGCAACGTTGTTACACAGAGCAGCTTTCCCGCCTCAAAAATTGCATTACCTTTTTTGCCCCTTTACAGCTGATTGGCGTTTAATACTTGATCAGTGGCAAAAAAAGAAACTTTAAAAAAATGCAATCCAGCAAAAATCACGAAAAAAGCACCAGATGTTTGTATCCACTTAAAACATATAATCTTGTAAAAAATTGGTACTACTATCAAAGTGTAAAAACAGTGAAAGAAAAATTGTATGTGAGTGTCTTCCACCATTTCGAAATACTGAAATGATGTGCTGAACGCGAGTTACTTGTACATTGGATATGCCTGCAACGCAAAAATTTCAACCTTGGGTTATAACAGCACTCGTGCTTCATTCACTGCCCTGTTATAAAAAACCACTCAGTAAAATATTCACTGATATCTCTCCCCCATTCTTAAATAACCTATCATTAACCTGTCCGGGCAAAGGGATTGAAAAGTGGGGGTACAAAAATGTTTTCCCTTGGGCGCCGGGTTTACAGGGGTGGGGATGCCCCCCAAAATTTTAATTTTAGTTTTATATAGTGCATTTCAAGAATTTTACACCAATTTATAGACATTTTATCCACCCATTTTTTTAAACATTTCCAACTTTCCTGAACACATCACTTGGGGGATTGAATCGCAAGCCAATCTAGGGCTTCCTTTCAGAATAATTGAAAGTAGCTGTGCAAATTTATTTCGTTTTATTTGTTTTAACAGTTTAAAAATTCAAGCTGAGAAATATAAATAAATTTGCCAAAATAAGTAACCATTTCTGAGAGAAAATTCATAAAGATTTTTTACAATAACAAAAACCAATTACATTTTATGATTTTATTGGTTTTGTCTATAAATTGGGGCATTTTAAAAGCTACGTTCCCTATAAAAAAAGCACAATTTTACAATAACCTTAAAATTCCCCGAAGGATCCCCTGTCAGAAGAATCGATGTTCTCCAAATTTTTAGCAAGTTTCTCCTTTTATGGCCTTTTTTGCTGCACATGACTGGATTCTAAAATCTGTTCACTGATATCTTGAGTATCTTTAGTTGAGCCAAAATTTTTATTTTGTTATCATAAATGCTTATTATTAGTAAAAAAAGGAAAAAAAATGAAATAACCCTTTTGTTCAGAAGGTATCCCCCGTCTAGCCAAAAATCTGATGTTCTCCGAATTTTAGCAAGTTTTCCTATTGATGGCCTTTTCTTTCGCCCTGACCTGATATTGATATCTGTTCCCAATATCTTTAGTATCTTTAGCTTGAGCAAAATTATTATTTTGTTATCATAAATGCTTTTTTTTAGGTAAAAAAGGGACAAATTAATTTAAAAATGGAAGAACAGCAAGGGGGGACAAAACATTAAAGAGACAACAAGCGGGGGACTAAAAAATTGAAGAGACACCCAAATGGGGGCACTAAACATGGAAGATCAGCAAGTGGGGAACAAAAAAATGGAAGAACAGCAAGTGGGGGGACTTAAAACATTGAAGAACAGCAAGTGGGGGCACTAAAACATGGAAGAACAGCGTGGGGGGGATAAAAAAATTGAAGAGACAGCAAGCGGGGCACAAAAAATTGAAGAGACAGCCCAAAAAAGGCCAAAGGGGGGGGCCCTTTAAAAAAAACATTGAAGAACAGCAAAATTTTAAAAAAAGGGCACTAAAACATGGAAGGGCACAAACATTGAAGAACAGCAAGGGGAACTAAAACAT